>CM018045.1:8633181-9100681 GCA_008638375.1 Nyssa sinensis
ATGTTTCAATTGTTTTTGACTGGCCGGACTTGAATATTATGAGTAGCTCCATATTATTTTAAAATGTCATGCCTTATTTTTGTAATAAAAATTGATTGAAAAAAACTGGTAACTTTCATCTAAGAATTACACGTGAAGTCAAGTTTTAATTATGTGAATAATTATTATTCACTAAAATCCTACTCCAACGATGGAGTAAGGTGATACTATTTAATCATACTCCAAGTCTCCAACACAGCAAGTGAAGGGGGCACCATGATTTTTATTTTTTTTAGAGACTCACACTTATTTCTTGCCGGCTGAACAATATGCTCTCTTGTATGATGTGTTAGTAAAGTAGTATATCAGTAAAACAGTTTTGTACACACTTAGGTTAAAATAGAAACACAATTTCAAATTATATTATTTTTTGAAAATACAGAACAGAATTTAGGCATGAACTATTTTGAACAACCAGAAACAATTCTTTCTCCAAACTTGAATTACAGAAACAATTAAACGTATAACACTATTATACTTAATTAAACAACAGAAATAATTAAACATAATTGAAACAGAACCTGTTTGCAGAATATAGATTTGCAGAACACGAACTTTGCAGAATACAGAAAAACTGATCAAGTCTTGTGTTGGACACAATATCCTTAAAACAATTTATTACCCTTGCAGTGGTACTTACGAGTTCTAGGCAATATGTCTTCCAGGATAAAATGATATAACCACACAAAGGCAAGCACTTCCAATGGTTGTCTGTCGAACCAGAACTGTAACACAGAACTCTCTCAAATGAAGATGATATGCAAAATGAATGAATTAAATAAATGATGCTGTAATCGTGTGTCCTATATATAGACTCACTCATGCCTGTTTGGTACAAGCATGAAGCTTGGGTCATGTTTGTTCATGGCAAACAAACACAGTCGCGTCTGTGGAGAAGACGCCTATTCAGTCAAATAGTAGTTCTTAAACGACAGCGTTTCGGAATCCCAATGATAACTTAAACGTATGTTCAAAATGACTGCATTTCTAGTTTGAAAAATTTTTAAATAAATTTTCTCTAAAAAGATATATACAGCTCAAGCCCAGGCCCAGAACCCGAACCCGAGCCCAATTCTGTGCGGGGCGGCGGCGCGCGTGTGTGGTGAACCAAGCATGTGCTAGGTCCTCCGTCTTTCACAAAACTGGGGTGTCCCTTGGGGCCCAAACCCTCCTCTAAGGTATGTGTATATATACTCTTTAAAAGCCTTGTACCCATCTTATGTGGGACACAAGTATTTTGCACAAGCTTCAAGCTTTTATTACCATTTCCAACTGGTGATATTTAGAGATAATTTCTCATTCATTTCTTAATGGTTTTAAACAATTTAATATATATATTAATTTTTTCATGTAAGAGAACACATTCTCATGTGGACTCACTAAAATAAATTTGTGAGACTCACTTTAATTTTAGATAAAAAAATAACTAATTACAATGCTCAAACCTATTTTTTCAATATGGTGCTCAGCAACTTCAGACCATGGGAGTCGATAGGGCTTGTCGGTTGTCACTGAGATGCCTATTCAACCAACTGAGGTGCGTGGAGGGCTCCTTGAGTTCCTCTTAGCAGCCCTATTGAATATACATAATTTTCTTTGAAACTGCGGTCCACCGATGTCACGTGTTCGTTAAAATGCCAGAAAGGGAGGTGTTTTGGAGTGAAGTGGTTGAGCCATTTGCGTGGATGGGCCTTTTGAAAGTAGTGCCTCCTTTATTCCGTACATTGTACTTAAGAGTTGTCAAGTTTGATAGGCAAAATAAATAATACGATAAATTATATTTATATTTTTTATTATTTTTAATAATTATATTATAATTTTTTTAAATTTATAAAATTATATTAACTTCTTATTAATATAATTTTTTAATAATAATATTATTCTTTTTATATTTTTTTAAATTAAATTTTGATCAATTTTTTCTAAGTATTTTATTTTATTTTCAAATAAATATTAATTAAAATTTATTTTGGTTAAAAAATATAAATTATTTATTTCAAATTTAATTTTACATAAAATGAAACAAAAATCTTTAAAAAAAGTTAAAAAATTGTCAAAACTAAAAAAATACCCAAAAAAATTAAGAGGGACAATTTTGTCATTTCCTTCACTAAAAATTTTTCATATATTTTTAAATATACCATTCTATTTTATTGTTTTTTCCCCTCTAAATATAAAATTTCTTACACTTTATCTTTATTTCAATTTTAATTTTAATTTGACCATCTCAATGAGTTTTTTAATTAATTTTTGGAGTTTTGTTTTGTATAATATATAATTTTTTATTGATTTTTTTGTCTAATTTGTAAATTTACTGATATTAATTAATTCAATTTCCTATTAGAATATTTTTAATTCATATTAAGTTTTTATATGTTTTAATATTTAATTTTAAAATCAAACATAAAGAACAAAATTTGTCATTTTAAACTAAATTTTTGGTTCCGTCCCTGTTTTCAAGCACAAAAAAGTTGTTAATTATAAGGAATTATTTTTCTTAAGGCAACATTGTTATGATTATGTAATTTATATGAAAAATCAAAACTCTCAGAGTTATGAGTATGACAATCTGAATCAATATTTATGTAAAAGATAAAGGGTTAGTTTTTAAATCTTCAATTTTTTTTATTTTTTGCTCACCATGACACTACTTGTTTGTTTTATTTAATCAAGCCATTATTGAGCAATGACAGAAACCTCAATATTGAATTCTTATTTTGAGTTAAATACATTTTATCATTTTGTACTTTCACAACAATTTCAAATAAAATTGTATTTTTAATTTTAACATTCTAATTTCTTGATTTATAAATAAACTTCAATACAAGTCAATTGTAAAAGGCCTTGTCAAAAATTTACGTTTAATTATTTAAATTAAAATTGTAAGACCTTATCAAAAATCGTATAAAATTACAAAATATTAAAATATAATCACATATAAAATGAGCTCCTCCATCATTCCATACAAGCACCTTAAAGTCTTCCTTTTCCCTTGGCCCTTGATGGAAACTAAATTTCAGAAACCCCAATTAAAATATTATTGGGACTCATTCATAGATATAAGGTGTTGGGACTCATTATAATAAATGTGTACGAGTCTATCACCTTATATCTAAGTGTGAGAAAATATTAGTTATTTTTAGCAATTTTTTTTACAAAATCAAAGAATTTCTCTCTTTTTTCAAAAAAAAAAAAACTAATATAAAGAAAGATGTAAAACATCTGTAATACAGAACACTCGAAGACTTGCATACATTTATATATAATATTACTATGGACACACACACACACACACACACAGATATATATATATATATATATATATATATATATGAAATGGTTTAATTCAAAATGATTTTGATGCGAATCAAGAGGCAACCCTGGTCATAATATTTCAATTGGTTGGTTTTGACAGATCTATTCTAACATATTTTTGGGATAGCCAATTAAGAATTCTTTTGTGAATAAAAGTTGGAATTTGGAACATATGGCGGCCCTGCATTGTATATCAATTGATCTGGTTGAAGAGAGACTACTTTGCTGTCCCACAATAGTGAGTCATGGTTTCAAAGTTGTATTAATAGTAAGATTATCTTTTGAAACTCCTTTTTAAAAATTTTTTGTTAGTACAGCGAGGAGACTGTTGTGCGAAGAGAAAGATGTTAACAAATTCATTTCGATGTATTACCACGATTTTCTTTTGAAGCTTCTGTTGATGTAATCAATGAGATAACCAAACCAAGGTTATATGGTCAAGTCGTCTACAAGGCTCAATTTCTTTTCACCTTGACATTTTTCGTTATTGATGTGTAATATAATGAAAGAAATTAATTGGTGTTCCACATTGCAAATTGGAAGAAGAAAACTTGGTGGACTTCCATGGTGTGCTAGCTTTTGTGCCCAATGAGGTGGGGTTTTCTTTAGTACCTTGGACCATAAGGAAGCTTATATATATATATATATATATATATATATATATATATATATATATGTGTGTGTGTGTGTGTGTGTGTGTGTGTGCCAGTTAAATCTATGTGCTAATCAGTCTTGGTTTTTTTATTATTTTTTTTATTTTATAATAACCCGAAATCGAGTCTATATATATATATATATGTGTGCCAGTTAAATCTATGTGCTAATCAGTCTTGGTTTTTTTATTATTTTATTTGTTTTATAATAACCCGAAATCGAGTCTATTAACTACAATTTTAGGTCGCGTGATTGAATCATAAACCCAAGTCCCCTCACAACTATTTCATATATATTTTCTCTTGCAAATAGAGTGATTCCAAAAAAAATTACATTGTGTGTTAATACTTAATCCTTTAACCCACCTTAAGCTACCCTTAAAATTGTCATGAATTCAAATTTATCTTCAAGGTCAGTTTCTTTCTTTAAATATATTTTGAGACTCAACTTTCAATAATAATTAATATATATATATATATATATTTTTTTTTCTTTTCTTTTTTTAGTCATATTTTTTTAACAATGATTTCAACATTTTTATAATTGGTAATATATAACTTTTACACGTCTACTCTCTAGATCTATTCTAATGCAAACGTAATTTTACACACTAAAATTATTAATTTCTTGTCTTTTTTCTTTCCTTTTTTTTTTGTTGTCTTTTAAATTATGTTGAAGCTTTGTTGTAAAAATAAAAAAAATGTTAGAGTTATATATATATATATATGTGTATGTATGTATGTATATAACACGCATCTGGTCAATTGAGGGAAAAATATAAAAAAATTATTCATTAGACCGAGTGTATTGCGCTCAGGCCAATGAACATAGGACATAACAATAGAGATATATTTTTTAGTAAGATTGGATCATCACATGATAGTGTGCTTTTTTAATAGCATTCTATCATGCATACTATGATTAACTGAAAAAGGTGGGTCACACGACTCACACCACACATGACATGAAATCATTAAAAAGACACATAATCATGATGATAGGTCAGTCTCACTTAAGAATTTTTTGATTAACAGATAACACACAAACTTATGATGATGTGTCTAATGTTCATTGAGGGATGAGACCAATTACCTTCTCCAAGATATCTAGAAAATTCATATACAAGCCTCTTAACGAGCTGTGATTCTACCTTGGCTCTTGAGATGAAAACAGTGAAGGAACTCTTTCACCATACAAAGGATGCCTTGAGTGAAGGATTGAATCTTCCAATAAAGAGATCCCAATGGATCAATTTTGATAATTAATCTTAATCCTTTGTAGTGTGATTGATGCCTCTAGAAATATACTAAAGGTTCGTTTCGATGAGCAGTAAAAAAGTCCAGTTTGAAAAAGTCTTTTCTAGTAATTTAACCAAAACGTTCATTTGAGACTTATTGTAGTTTTAAAAAATGTGATTCATAAGTTTAACAAAATACTTAATTTATAAAAAAAAAAATAGTTTTAAAAATTTGAAAATACTTGTTTTAAAATTCATTAAGTTGAACGAAACGCACACTAATGGAGCTATCCCATTGGGTTTGCATTATTTCATGCTTGCTTAGAAATAGAGTTCCTCAAGATTGTAAAAATGAGTTTCAATTGGCTATTCAAGACTGTTCCTAGCTCAGTCTTTACTCTCATCTCTTAGAAAGCTAGCTCTGGCAGCCTCTTTGTATTTCATTTGGAGAGGAAGAAAATGAAAGAACTTGGGAGAGAGAAAGTAAAATCCCTATGAAGAATTACTCAACTCCAATCTATGAATATATTCGCATCAAGGCTTCTACTTGTAGGAATATAGAGAATACATATGAAAATTGGAAAGCTAGTCTTCATTGGAATCTCCCCAAGAAAATCTTCTCTAGTCCTTAGGTTTTCCTTTCTTGCCTTTGTATGCAGGAAAGGATGTGTTTGTTTGGACATTGAAGAGTAAAAGAATATAAAGAATAAAATTTAAGAAGGTATTTAGTAAAAATATAAAAAATTTGGGGGACAATTCCTAATTTATTTTAAAATTTTCATACAAAAGAAGGGTAAAAACCAAAATATAAAAAATTTAGGAAGTCATTGCCCTCTAGCACCCCGTGGGAATGCCATTGCTTGCTGGCCTTGTATAGTTAGGGGTATGCCTCCGATTCCAAAATATTAAGATAAAATTTTGTTGAGTTGAATTAAGGTATGTTCCATTGTAACCTTACAAATTCTGGCTCTCTTTAATAAAATTCTCTCAATTATCCACCAAAAAAGAGTTTTTTTTTTTTCAATAAATGTTGAGAATTGACACAATTGAGTTGAGTTCTTAATCCTAACTCTCTTTTAGATGTTTAATTTTATACACTTTCTTTCTTCTTTATTATTCTATGACTTTCTTTATGTACTTATTTATTATTCTATTGACAAGAATACTAGGGGTAAAACTCTAGGGCGAGTCAGGTTAGTTTCTTGGGTTTGAATTTTCGGTAACTTGTATTTTGAATCTGGCTTGATTAGTAAATTTTCAAAATGGTGAATTTTTTTTACATGAGCGTTTTTCAGTATAAATCTTTTGTAGTCTTGATTTTTTATTTTATTTTGTTTATTCTTGTTGACTTGATGATTTGAATCTATATGCTTTATTAGTATTCAACGAGAATATTTTTTTGCGTATAATTCGCCGTATGAAATTAACTAAGTAAAATAATTTCTTTGTCAACCATCTTTATTGATTAAACCTAAAGTTATTTTAAAATTTGATTAATTGATCTGAATTTGGATTTCAACAGGTCTATAACGTAGCATGGTAAAAGAAGAAAACTTGGGGTACTTCCATGATAGGCTAGCATTTGTGTTGAAGATCGAATGAGTTGGGGTCCTTTTCTTTAGTGATTTAGACCATATGGGAACTTGCATTATTATATATATATATATATATATACCAAATAGCTTTTTGTCAAATTTATTTAGTATTAAGATTATAACAAGTGAGGTAGGTCCATCTTCAAGAGTTCTGTTTCTTTCTTAAATATTTTTTGCTGTGAATTTTCAGTAATAAATAATATATTTTTACTCACATTTTCTACAATTGACTTCAACATTGTTACCCTTCTAGAAGAAGAAAAAGGACATTTAGAAATGACAAAAGAGAAGACAGTAAAATATTTCTCGTTGGCACGACTCATATTTCTTGTCTTTTTCTCTTTCCTTACGTTAGTAGTTAAAATATGTTGAAGACAAGAATAATAATTAGCTTCAAATTATATAAATGTCTTTATTATAATTTGTTATATATGCATATGAATTTATTCGAAATGTTTAATCACTTTTTTAATCATGAGAGGGAAGTCATTTAGAACTTGCGAATTCTTAAGATATTTTACGAGTCATACATTTTTTATTTTATTTTTATTTTAATTAAATTAAATAGTCACATGATATTCGTATAATTACATTCATAACTAATTAGCATTGTAACACGCACATGCGTTAAAAGGAGGTTCCACTGCATGATTTAGAGCCAATCAGTGGTTCCATAATCTGGCAGTGACATCTCCTCATATCTAATGTGATGTCATTCTACCTTGGCCTTTGAGATTAAAAAGAGTAATATTGTACTTATCGAATAGTTTTAACATAATTGATTTAGCAGTATTGTATTAATTCTACAGTAATATTGTGATGACCAAATAACTTTATCAAAAATATTTGGACAACTAATATGATAATATTGATGTGATATAAAATCAATATAACATTAGCACGTCAACTGTATAAACATTTTTTATAAAAGTTTTAAGTCTACCACTACTATTAAGGTAAGACTAGTACTACTAGGGGAAAAAACAAAGTGGAGTGAAGGAAAGTCTTTCACCACTTCTGCAAGATATAGCCTAGGCCAACGGATTTTGTGAGAATGCAAATGGTCAATTTAAAACAGAAATGAGTTTTACAGAATCAACACTACCAGAAAGAAACCTCTATATATATATATATATATATATATATATATATATATATATATATATATATATATCTTAACAGAACACATGAATTACGTATGTAAATTAAATACTTTAGTTAAATTAGACTTTTGTTTCAAATTCGTTACACATATGTCGACTTTATATAATTAGAGGTCTAAATTAATAAAAATAACAATTTTAATTGGGATATTTTTTAATATTAATATAATTTTTTACTTTATTTCTTTTAAACCCAGATGTTAAAGAGATGGGTCAGAAGGCCTTATAACCAGCACAAATGAACTAGAGACGGGCAATGTGGGGTGGAGGGAAGTCAGGTGAGCGGCTGAGATGAGCTACCCAGGTGCTAAGGAGGGGGGTTGGTCCCGATTCCTCTAACTCAAGATTGGATCTCTGACCTGACTCTAATACCTGACTCTATAAAATAAATAGTAATAAAATATTATAGTACAATACAAATAAAATACAATTAATAGAAATAAATTTTTATTTTATAGAATCTGTGTAGATTTTTTATTAATTTGTAATTTGTAATTTGATTATATTATAAATACATAAAATTTGACACATTTTTGTATAGCTAAATTTTTATTAATCTTAAATTTTTTATTTAGTATAGTATAGATACATAAAATTTGAATCTTTACATTAAGCGAGCCTAAATCAATTATTTTATTTATTTTATGGTTGAAGTTGCAGATGAGCGTAAACATCTAAGCAAGCCTAAATCAATTATTTTATTTACTTTATGATTGAGGTAAACATCTATTTAAGGTGAGCGTAAACTTCACAAATATTCAGCAAAACCATACTCCAGTTCTTTAGCCAAAGAAAGAAACTATTATAGAGAGAGAAGAAAAAGAAGAGGATGGCTGGTGTTTGTATCCCAGTGATTGACATGCAAGACTTTCCACGACAAGCTGAGAAACTAATTGCAGCTTGTGAGGAGTGGGGATATTTTAGGATCATCAATCATGGTATTCCAGTAACTTTGCTGTCTGAAATGAAATCAGTGGCGCGATCGCTCCTCGATCTTCCGGTGAAAGTCAAGGAGCGCACCGCCGATGCCGTAGTTGGCAAAGGCTACTCACCACCTGACACGGCCAATCCTCTTCTTGAGGGCTTGGGTGTTTATGACATGGCCTTCCCTGGGGCTGTTGACACCTTTTGTGATCATCTAAATTCAACTTCTCACCAAAGGTTCTTCCTCCTCTATCTCTTTCTCTACCCACGCTCACTGTGTCACACACAAACACATATTGTTGAGATTCTTGCCATATCACTTACAAATTTTTTTTAAATTTTATGTATTTATAATATAATATAAATTAAAAATCCCTTACTAATAAAGACTAACTATAAAAGATATGACTATACCAAAAGAGAAGTTTGAGAATAATTAAAGTCTAATTATACTCAAAGAAGACTCATAAATGTTTCATTAAAAAAATTCAGTTCTATTACTATATATCTACATACAAGAATATGTTAATAGTTATTTTATATTGACTAATTTATAGTTTTTTATAAATTTTATTACTAAAGTACTTCTGATTAGATACGTAAGAATTATTTTATTCTTAAAATTTTATTCAACATTTATATCTCTTTTGTTGAAATAGTATTACAATTTTATATTACTTTATATATTAAAAATGTACTTTATATTTTGAAAACATATATATATATATTATGTATTCATTTGAGTTTTATTTATATTAAAATTATTCAAAATTCTTATATTATAAGCTTTTTAAATCATTGTTTAAAATTATATTTTTTATTAAAAGTTTATTCCTCTTACAGCTCAAAAAAAGTGAAGGAAAAACCAATCTAGATTTTAAATTGTCGTTCTAAGTATCAAATTATCTTGAATCTTCTAAAAACCACTTTGTATTATTATCTATTTGGATCTACAATTTCATTTTTTCTTTTTTCTTTTTTTGCAACAGGGAAACAATATTGAGGTACAGTCATGCTGTATATGATCTCGCTCAAGAAATTGGGCAAAAGCTGGTAGAAAGTATGGGGATGGACATTGAATTGTTCAAGGGGTGGCCATGCCAATTTAGGATGAACAAATACCACTACAGTTCTCAAACTATAGGATTAACTGGTGCCCCAATGCACACAGACGCTGGATTTCTTACCATTGTACAAGATGATGAAATTGTTAATGGCCTGGAAGCCATCGACAAGGAGTCTGGTGCACTCATACCTGTTGATCCCATGCCGGGCACTCTCCTTATCAATATGGGTGACCTTGGTAAGGTATGTTCAATCTCTGACGATTTTTATAATTTTAACTGTAGACTGAGTTTTATGTCAAATCTACAAAACATTAAAATTATAAAGACAATTATATCATGTAATCAACATCATATATGTATGGAACAATTTGTCTACACCGTTTCTCTTATTTGGATTAGTTTGGATGACAAGAGTTCATGGTCCTACAATTAATACAATGACATCTCTTAAAGTTTGTCCATATTACATAGGTTTGAGCCTTGTAAAGGTATAGTAATGGCCTGAGTATTTTTTTTTTTTTTTTTCCATTTGAAGGTATGGAGCAATGGAAGATTTCACAATGTGAAGCACAGAGTACAATGCAATGAAGGAACAATACGTATGTCAATTGCTTTGTTTGTCTTAGGACCAAAGGAAGCAGAAGTGGAAGCGCCACCACAATTGGTGGATTCCGACCACCCTCGCCTCTTTATTCCTTTCACTTTTGAAGATTATAGAATGCTCCGAATCTCCAAAAGGTTGCCAACTGGTGGAGCTCTCGAACTCTTACGTGCCAAATGAAAGTTTATATGGAAATCACATATCCTCCTGAGGGTAGAGAAAACACAAAGGAAAATACACTGGAATTTAGACCACTACTCTTTAATTTGGCTGTTTTTCCAATAAAAGTACTGCTATTGTACCACCAAAATAAAAGTACTAGACCACTAAAAGTAAAAGTACAAGTATTCTATCACAAAATGTTTCCATATTGTTTGCCACTGGACTTGAATATTATGAATAAAGGTTAATATTATATTTTATTATTCTAAAATTTGATCTCGATTTCAAATAAAGCATTTGATTATCAATGTAATAATTTAGTCATTTAATTTATAATTTCATTTCAATTGATGCTAATCCGAATTTGAATGAGCATCTAACCGAATCAATTATGAATCAAACTCAAATCACTCGACTTGTTTTACAGACCTATTTACGATTTATATTCTTATTTTGAATATGATATGTCATTATGTGAAAGTTTTAAAATTTTTTTTAAAAAAAACATATTACTTGAGAAAAGAAACTATCATATAATTACGCATCACGTTAGGAATACAAATTAAAAATATATAATATTTTCCTATTCATTATTGCATTATAGGCATCACTTTGTTTGCTTTCTAATTCATTAATACACTGTCCAAGTAAAATCCAATTACTTCTGACCAATACAAATTTTGAAATTGTCTTTGCATGGCAACATGAAGCAGTGATTGTTTTATAGCAAAAGCAGTCATCTATATACCTCAAATTTCTTAAGAAGAAACAAAGTGATGTTTAATAAATTTCTTGAAACTGAATATTATAATATTCTTAAGAAAAATAATTCTTTAAAATTAAAAAAAGAAATAGAACCGATTTAAGATTTTATGAACAAAAATTTACAAATTTCCCTAATTGATTGTTCATAAAATCAAATTTTTAATACAATTTGTTTTCATGTTTTTGGTGTGTGTGTGTGTGTATATATATATATATATATATATATATATATATATCAGTTTATCTTATACATTGGTACAGGTTAATTAGTATACCTAGCCTTGGTTTCACTGATTCCAAATATTGAACCTCGATCTTTGAGATAGAGGATATCTTCTTATTTCATTTTGCTTTAAAGGGTCAATTAATCCCCTCCCTTGGCCAAAAGACCCCACTACTTTGTGTAAATGAGTTTGTCTATTCAGAAAATATGTTATATATAATATCATTTTAATAGACTCACGTTTAGAAGATGCTACCTAACTTAGCTAATTAAATAAGGAAGCCGGGCTTCAATCCAAGACTAGTTAGAACATAAAGCTAACAATCATCGTTGGGGGGGGGGGGGTGTGGCCGAGGAAAGCGGTAAAGATATTAATGATAAAATTTAAGCGTTTCGAATTCGATTTTTCTTTACGTCGATTATCGGTACCTAGAACTTAAAAGATAAGTCTAGTTATCACACAGAGAGAGAGAGAGAGAGAGAGAGAGAGAGAGACTTAGTCTGGTGTGAGTAAGTTGGTCCAAAGTGTCCCTTACAGATCCATCCAAACAAAAAAAGAAAATATAAAACTGACAAAACAATTGCTTTAAACCTCACTTAAAAAGAAAGTCCCAAATTTTAAGTATCTATAGTATAATCAAATTTGAAGTGTAAAGTTAATAAAAGTTCAATTTTATAAAAATACCCCAAATTTTATATATCTATAATATAAACAAATTAAAAGTCTATGATTAATAAAAATATAATTCTACAAAAAATGTATCATAAAGACTCAATGAACAAAAAAAAAAAAACTTATTTTTATTGATAGAGTTTTAGTCGTATTGTACTCTTTTTTTTATTGCTATCTAACTATTTAAATTAAAAATATACATATAAATTTTATTATTAGAGTTTTATTCATTATATAACTCTCTTTTGTTAGAAAATAATTAAATTTTTTATTACAAAAATAAATATAATATATATAGAAAAAAATATTAATATTTAAAAAAATTCTTATTTAGAGTTGTTACTTTCTTGCTTTAAGTCTTTAATTATATAGAGTTGACCTTGCTTCAATCATAGTTACTTCAATAAGTGTTTGATTAAGATCAGATCCAACCTAAAATATTATACCCGAAATTGATTGATTGAGAAATTATAATTAATTTTTATATATAAAATAAGTCCGGATTTAAACTAATGATAATAAGTGTTGAATTTTGAAACAATATAATATAATATGTATCATTAAATTATGTCTCCTAAATATATACACACACACTAGAAATCTCATACCATGTAAAGATGTCTTGATTGGTGGATTTGAATCTTCCAACTTCCAAGGAGACTGATGGAGCAATTTTGATATATAATTAATAATCCTGTGCTGTGATTAAAGCCTCTAAGGAGGATCAAGCCTAAGATCTTTTCTCTTTTTTTGCAAGCTAGCTAGTTACAACCCAATCCATGAGAGTTGACAATTCTGAAAGCTTCTAGAGGCAGTAACCGTTAATTATTAAAATTATATTATACCCTTCATAATTTTAACGTTGATATATAACAGATTTTTCTACAATTAAGAGGCATTACAGATAATAATTGTTTTTTATGACATCATTAAAAATTACCCCCACTTTTAATAATTTTGTGAATGGCATTATTCGATTACTTAATATAGGATATGCTGTAATTTCACAAACAAAAATGGCATATTTACCATAAATTCTCATAAACCCAGAAAAAATTTAATAAAAATATGTCAATTATTAAATATGAAAATATATATTTGAATTTAATAATAGTTCTTTGTATAATATCAAAGTTTCTTTCAAAGACTAACACTGCATAATGATTTTCATTTTTATCCATCATCTAAGAATTGCCATCCCATTTGAAACCAACAATGGTGTAATCCAAATCCACACAGCAACATGAAATCATTTTACACTAACATTCTTAAAAGTAAATAAATAATAACTAAATAGATACAAGAATGTATATGTATTTGTATAGGCTCATAAAGAAGGATATGCAAATATGTATATCTATATATACAAAGGGTGGAGCTTTGTGAAGGCCACAACTCTCCCCCCGCCCCCCCCAAAACTAGGATTTAATTTATTTGAACTTAATCCATACTAATTTTTAGGTTCAATTCCAATTCTAACTTAATCTAATCATAAAGTCTCAAAGTCTTGAACCGTATTTTGTGGGGAAAAAAACTTCCAATTTGAGAAAAAAATTTTTCCTAAAATCTCTCCCAAAAAATTCTAACCTCCCTAATTTTTCTTTCAGCTCTGCCCTTATTTATTTATGTATATATAGATATTTGCATTTGCATTTGCATTTGCATGTGCATGTGCATGTGTGTAAATATCATGTTCGATATATATAAATGTGCAAATGCACATAAAATAATTTATAAAAATAAAAGTACTTTTTGACATAAACTGAACCTTATATATTTTACTCTCTTTTTTTGAATTTATTGAAATAAAAAGACACATAAAAAATTGTTATGAAACAATATTTTAGCAAACATGAGCCATAATTAGGAAAAGAACCAAAGAAGTTTATGTTTCTTGAAACAGATTTTTAATTTCAAAACGTGGGATATGCTTTTTGAAATTTAATTTTTTTAATTTTTTCTTAAATTTAAATTATCATATCCAAATATATTTTCATAATTTTTAAAAAATTTAATTACAAAATTTTTCGAAATATTTTTCAAAAAATTATATCTGAAATACTATCCAAACGCATTCTTAATTTCCTTCTGACAAAATTATACTAATTAATATTAGGTAGTGACTATATATAAGACTATAAGTGTTAAGCATAAGAATGTGAGATGAAGCCTTCATGAGTCATGAGATAGATCATAGATGGAAAACACATGGTGAAATGAAATTAATATGTTGCGTCAACTTTACTAATTTTCACAATATGATTCCTGACAGGTCACAACTGAACAACCCAGCTGCATTCAAAAATGTACTCCTGCTTAGAAAAATTAAAATAGTAACACGTGAGAATAGAATATTAAATTAATAAGCATAGGGCAGAAATGAATCCCACAATCAGCCATACCAGAAACCAAACATATAATAATAATAATAATAAAAGGCCTAAAGCACAAATGGTCAATCCTCCATGTGATTTTATGAGATATTCTTCAGGGTCTTTGGTTTTTCACATGTCAGTGTATTTTTTTATATGATTTTATGAGATATTTTTTTAGTGTGTCTTACGTGTCAATGTATTTTTTTAATAATATTTAAATATATGTATTATATTTTATTATAAAAAAATAAATCATATCACACATAACTTAATTCAATTAGAATGGTACACTTACTCTAGAATTTATTTTAATTTTACAACGTTCTAAGTGCTCCTTTGGTTCAACTATAGAAAAGTACTATTTTAGTTTAAACAAATATTTGAGTTATGTGTTTGTGTACAAATATAATTTAATTTAAATAATTGAATATTTGAATGAACTGTTAACAATTATTAAATAAGAATATTCATAATGAATTTGATGAATTTAATAATAAAAAAAGAGTGAATTATACTGATCTCTCTTGATATTTTTAAAATAACACTAACCTCCACTGAGGTTTGTAAAATGACACTGACTTTTTTTACTTTTATTGAAAAACTACAAAGTCCTTTCCTGCTATAACCTTTTTTTTTTCTTTTCAAAATGACAAAAATGTTCTTTTCATTTTTTACTTTTTTAAATTTTTTAAAACTTGACATATTCTGACTTTTTTAAAAGTTTTTTTCATTTTATATAAAAAATAAAATTAAGATAAATAACTTATATTTTTTTAGTCAAAGATTTAATTAATATTTATTTGAACATGAAAAAAAGTAGAGAAAATTGGTTAAAATTGAAAAAATAAAAAGAGTATTTTTGTCATTTTCAAAAAATTTAAAGCTGAAGAAAAATTCAGTTTCATTTCAAAAATTTCAGGGAGATGCTCCAGATATTTCAGCAAAGATAAGTGAAATTTTTACCACAAAAAAAAAATTTACCAAGTTAAATCAAGTAAAAACTGTGATGAACAATTACGGTTTAAAATAACATCAAATGAATTCCCCAGAATCAGATTCAACAACATCAGAAAACAAACAATAAATAGTAATATAAAAGTCCTACAGTACACTCTTTGTCAGCTTTTCACATGATGGTAGTTCCACGAAACTATCTATAAAAGCCATGCATGCCTTCCATAAAATCAACAATTAATCCTGTAGTAGCCAAAGAAAAACAGTTTCGTATATAGAGAAAAGATCGAGAGAAGAGAAAAAAAAGAGAGAGAGAAATGGCAGTTTGTATCCCAATTATTGATATGGAAGACTTTCCAGGACAATCCGGTAAACTGATTGCTGCGTGTGAGGAGTGGGGATGTTTTAGGATCATCAATCATGCTATTCCTTTAACTTTGCTGTCCGAAATGAAATCAGTGGCACGATCGCTCCTCGATCTTCCGGTGGAAGTCAAGGAGCGCACCGCCGATGCCATAGCCGGCAAAGGGTACTCACCACCTGACATGGCCAATCCTCTTCTCGAGGGTTTAGGTGTTTATGACATGGCCTCTCCTGGGGCTATTGACTCCTTTTGTGATCAACTAAATGCAACTCCTCACCAAAGGTTCTCTCTCTCTGTCTCTCTCCACACACACACATGTATATATATATATACATATATATATGTATATATATACAGAGCATCTCATGCAGAGCAGATTTACTCTTCTTCTTTTTTATCAACGAAGAAGGCGGTTTATATTGATGAGAATAGAGTACAAGCAGATTTACTCTAAAACTACTTTGTATTATTATTATTGATTTGGATTTCCAAGTTTTTTGTAACAGGGAGACAATATTGAGGTACAATCACGCTGTTTATGAACTTGCTCAAGATATTGGGCAAAAGCTGGTAGAAAGTATGGGGTTGGACGTGGAATTGTTCAAGGGATGGCCATGCCAATTTAGGATGAACAAATACCACTACACTCCTCAAACTATAGGATCAACTGGTGCCCAAATGCACACAGACGCTGGATTTCTTACCATTGTACAAGATGATGAAATTGTTAGCGGCCTAGAAGCTGTGGACAAGAAATCTGGTGCACTTGTACCCATTGATCCTGTGCCAGGCACTGTCCTTATCAATATTGGTGACCTTGGTAAGGTATGTATAATGTTTCTCTTATCTGGTAAGGTATATATATATATATATGGTAATTGATTGTTCCTGTTACTTTGAATGATTTTGATATATTTAGTTTGTGAATGTTTCGCAGGCATGGAGCAATGGAAGATTTTATAATGTGAAACACCGTGTACAGTGCAACGAAGGAACAACACGTATGTCAATTGCTTTGTTTGTCTTAGGACCAAAAGAAGCAAAAGTTGAAGCACCGCCACAACTGGTGGACTCAGCCCACCCACGTCTCTTTGTTCCTTTCAGTTTTGAAGATTACAGAATGCTTCGGATCTCCAACAGGTCACCAACTGGTGGAGCTCTTGAACTCCTGCGTGCCACCAGCGCCGCCTGAAAATTATGGAGGCGGATACAGCCTTTCCATTGGAATTAGACCACTATCCTTTTATATGTTTTGTTTGCTTCAATCCTTCGTGGAAAATAATGTTATGTTAATTGTTCTACCACCAAAAGGAAAAAAATATTGAACCAGTATCGAGTTCATGTGCCCGAATGATTCAAATGTTTCCAATAGACTTGAATACTATGAGTAGTTTCAAAATGTTTTAAAACTGTCATGCATTATTTTGAATTTTTTTTCTTCTCCTATTTATTGCATAACAGGCACCACAGTACTGTCCACTTTCATATTCATTAATGCAGTGTCCAAGAAAACCACAATTATTTTCTGAACCAATCTAAATTCCAACACCTAATCATTTCTAAAATTTGAAATTGTCTTTTCATAACACATAAAGCAGTGATTGTATTGCAGCAAAAAGCATTTGGAATTGGCAGAATGAAGGAAAAAGAAAAAGAAAAAGGTCATTTATACACTACTATAGTTTTTTTTTTTTTTGGCTGGAGAAGAAACAAGAATTTTTGACCCGACCCAGGTGATTATAAAATTTATTTCTCAGATCTAAGTACGTTTCAACTTATTTTTTAGACCCATATCTTTTTGAAAAGCGTATAAATCTTACACGCTTTTATGAATTTTTTTTGGCCAAAAGCATGTAACAATCTTACGCCTTTTAAAAGCGTAGGATTTTTATACGCCTTTTTTATGGCCAAACCTATCAAAAGTCCAAGCAACAGGGCCAAAATTTTCTTTCCAAGCAAAAGCTTGAGTACTCGACTACCGTCCACATTGATGAAACCCGATGACAATGGGAACGGCGGCAACAATGGAGGGGCGACGACAGTGGTGATGGCGAGTTTGTGCAGCAGCGTGCCTGTAGAAGCCACTGTGATGAACAAGATGGTCTAGAACTGCAAGGGTTGACGATGAATAATTCGGAGGATGATGGTGATGACTTTGGGCAACGGAGGAGGACTCCGCGACAATGACGGTGATGAGTTGGGGACTCTGGTGCAATGATGATCCTTTATGCGATGATGAGCAACTGACGGCCATAGATATCTTAAATGACATCGATTACTGATGATGGGCTCTCCAATGACGAATCTGGACTGGTGCGATCAGTGGAGGGGTGTGATGAACAGCAGTGGAAGAACAGATTGATTTTTTTTTAATCAACAGTGAGATGTTTGTGAAAAATTGTGAGACTGAAATTTTCTCTGATACCAACTCTTTCAGATTTGTACAGAACAAGATACTGCCAAAATTCTCACCCACTGCAATAATCTTCTAATATGAGTTGGATGCACTCCCGTGGCCTCTGGATAATCTTGATGTTGCTCTTGTTCTCATTCTCAATGGAAAGAATGCCAAGGGAGATGACAAAGAAAATCTTGGCTCTGTGGGTTGTGAGCATACAAAAGGCGTATAAAAATCCTACCCCTTTTAAAGGCATAGGATTCTTATACGCCTTTAACCCAAAAAAAATTTATAAAAGCGTATAAGATTTATACGCTTTTTAAAAAGACATGGGTCCGAAAAATAAATTGAAACATGCATGAGTTCAAGAAATAAATTTTATAATCACCTGGGTCGAGTCAAAAATTCGAAGAAACAAGCTGAAGTCTTGAAGATACCTAGTCATAAATAAACTGAATATATATGTGTGTGTGTGTGTGTGTGTGCGCATTCGGTGGAGGAGAGTGCTTCTAGAGAGAGAGAAAGCTCTCTTGTGTCTTCTCTTTCCTTCCCCTGTGACCCTCTCGATAATGGTGAGTGTTTCCACTTGAATAAGAATGGGATTTTTTGCCAAGCTATTAATCCCTTCAATAATGCCATGCTTTCCAAATTTTTACCCCCATTAAAGTGATTGTATTATTCTTATTGTTTTTCATATCTCAAATTTAGAATAAAAATTGAGAAAGTATACTATTACTCTAATGCCTTACTGTTTATCTAGATTTTTTTTATTGACCATTCAAAGATTCTCATATTTCAGTGATCAGATAACATAAAATTTCTCCATGATCATGTGTATTAAATTTGGTTGGCATTTAAAGATACAAATCCTCTTGTTATTAATAAGCTTTAAGCTGAAACGGACCACAGCCTAGTTGCATTACCTGCGAGTAGGGTACTAAAAAGTGAGGGTCAGTAGGAATCAACCCGCAGTAGGTTTTCAAAAAAAAAAAAAAAGAAAAAAAAATGCTGGGTTTTAAGTATTTGGCACTATAATAATGGCAAATATAGTATTAGCTTGGAAAACGTGTCACGATGCATGAAAGATGTTCGAGCCTTCGAGGTGAGGTTTTCCTTTGGTGTGGGTTAGACTGGGGAAGGTTGGAGGTCCATTTGTGGTTTACTAGTGATGCTTTTGGTTTATTAATTAATGGCGTCTGCATGGTTGTTGTTGCCAACTTATCGTGGCGTAGATTTAATTGAAATCTTTAAATAATATTTGTAATTAATGTTATCATGATATTCGAGATATATCTTCTTCTTTCATTGTAGAAGTATCGAGATAGTTGTTTGTTAAATATTGACATCTTATACAAATAAGTGATTATTGTTTCAAAGAATATTAGAGAGTTGATTTCTTTGATAATATGGCACAGATCATCGCTTTTTCTGCATAGATACTTTATAAAAGTAAGTGATGATTAATTCGGAACAAAATGGAGGGTTGAACTCCAAATTAAGCAAACACTTTGCAAGAGTTTCAAGACCAACTATCCATGCTTGGGATTTGAAATATATTTTCTTTTAAAAAAATAAAGAAAAAAAAAACCTCATTTTTTCTCAGTAATTAATAATTAATGTTGTCACATTATCTAAGAAATATTTTTTGAAAAACTCCTTTTTATTTTCTACGATAATTTCATACATTTCGTACAATAATATATTTAAAATGTTATACGTATACAACAAGATTGATAAGTTATTTTAAAAAAGAACCCTCCTCATACGTATCCCGAAGATTGCAAGCTTCACCTATGAATTGAAGCAGATAAGGCTTGTAAGATTACTAAGTTGAAGACCCATTTGTCATGGTAAAACTATATCCAGTCTTCTTCTTTTTGAGTTGGATTTTCGCCGCCATGACTTCAACCTGTAATGAAGTAAAGAAGAGAGTCATAAGAAAAATACACAAAAATCATTGTGGACAAAACAATTTTCATAGGGCCTTCAAAAGAAATTTATTTTTAGATTTTATGTTTTTAATGATTTCACTGTGCTTCAGACGAATGTTAGTGCAACACCTCACTCATTTTTTGAATTCTTTTGACCATTCTGAGCCAGACTTGAATGAGATTAGTATAATGGCATGATAATATATTATTTTAATGATACTTTGTCATGTGTAATACGATTTATTTTTTTTAAAATAAAATAAGGTGCATATGACAGAACGTTATTAGAAAAGCACATTAACATAATAATTTACCAAACCTATCCTCACTCTTTTAGCTGCTTTGAGTGTGAATAAGGAGTTTTTTTTTTGTTTTTTCCAAGTCATGTGCCTTTTAGAACAATATTTTGCTATCTAAGTTATTTTAAAAGTATTTAGAAACCCATGTTCACCACAAAGATGTTATTACAAAATGTACTTTTAATTTAAAATTTTGGTTTCAAGATGCGCTTTCTAAAATAAAGATGCATTTATTATAAAATCTTTTCAATTTAAAGGTGCAATAATACATCTAAATTTACTTTCTTGTTAAAGGGATTTTGAATTTTTTGATTAGTGAAATCTGTTTAACAGAAAAATAATTTTGAATTCACGTATTTTATTTTGAAGACATAATATATAATCACAAGTCTCCTAAATACTTTTAAAAAAACATAAGAATGCCAAGTGACTGACAAAAAAAACTCAACTATGTATTGGACTTGTGATCTTACAATTGTCATATATAACAAACTGCCAGTGTTATCTCTGCCATCTGGCCACTAGTGTATGTAACACTTTCAAAAACCATTTTCTACTAATAAGTTCTTTTTGCATCTCTTCTCTCATTTCTTATAAAGCACAACCAGAATACTCACCTTTAGTTGAGGTACATTTTTTGGGTCTGGAATTCAGGGTACAACCATGACCTCCTGACAAGAAACCCTTACAAAGAACACAAAAATTGGAATCACTTCTAAATCCTCACGAACTCTAAAAGTCCAAATCCATATTATTGTCTCTGCTATGCTCCTTTTTTAGGAAAGTTGAAAGAGATCAACAAGCCAATTGATCTCTGTATTGAGATATTTCTTCAAAAATGGGGAGTCTTCTTGATCTTAATGGAGTCCGTTGCTTCATCAATTGGTCAAGCCCCTCAATAAAAGTGTCTTCTAAACTTAAAACTGAAGGAGTAGAAGATATTGATGCAAATTGCCGTGGTTCTAGCTCTCGCAGCAGTTCTGAAGCACGGTTTCTTGACTTTGGGTCATTGGATCCTGGAAGCTTACCTTGAAATATATCTTCAAGAAAAGACTGTGCCTCAATGTATCGTGCTTGCTTTATCAGGCACAGACACAAGTTGCAGGCCTTGTTGGCATCAGAGTCGATCTGCTGGGCTTTTCGATATACAACCTCGGCAGCTGCATAGTTTGTTTGCTGCATGTAAGCCCACCCCAAATTTCCCTGCATTGCATGCATATAGGAGGTTCACTTAGAAAATTAATAATGAAACTAAAAGGTGGCAATGGGCATGAAAGGTTAATTTCTGAACATGAAGATATTTATCCAACAGAATCGTATGATGTTGTTTTCAACCTCAAATATCAGCAGAATACTATAACAAATACAGGCCAAGGGATTAAAGAAAAAAAGAAGACTAAAAAATGTTCAATCTAAAATAAAACAAAAAAGAATATTTCTTCCCTTAACCTAGCAGTGCATATAATAATATAAATAATGTGTTTACACTTTACAGCTTCCAATGAAATCACAATGCAACTATAGTGATAGATTAAGAATCAGAAACAATTCGGAAAGCATTGAGTTAATATATAATATATTGTTATAGATTTTCCTTTGTTTTGTGACGGTAATCCTTTTCTTTTTCTTCTTTCAACTGGGTAGTCAGAATTATCCATCTGCCTTTTATCTATTCACCAAACAATTTAAGTACGTGCAATAGAGTTAATTTTTTTCCCTTTAATAAAAAAGAAAATACATCCCCAAGCTTTTTGCAAAATGAAGAAATTTTTTAAATCAAAGAAATGAGGTTTTCATAATTAGAAGAGCTAAACAAACAAAATGGATGGTTGTTTGGTATGAAAGTGATTTATGCAATTGAGTACCAGTATCCTGGAAGTCTCTTGCTTGATGGTGACCTGAAACTTCCTTCCATGGGAGCGAGCGGTCTTGGTCAGCTTTCCATTGAATGCTTCTCCTTGGTAAATCATCCGGAGCTTCTGTTTCAGCATCTCAATTTGCTCCTCTAATTTCCCACATTTCTGTAAAATTCATCATAATTAATTTCAAAAGAGAACAAGATGAATGGAGCAAGAGCATCACTTCACCATTGGTAACACAAATGACAACAAAAGATCAAAGAAAACAAGGTGAATGTTAGCACTAACTAGTGTATCCAATAGTAAATTTGAGACAATTAATACTTTCAGGACCAAGACAAGGCTTTAATATCCTTGAACACTTTATCTGGCAGCTGTAGAGATGGATGAAAAAAGAAGGTGGTTTCAAATCCTAATTTCTTTTGTTTCATCCGTCTTCCCTGGGACCAAACAGGTCATATAACTTCATGACTTAGTCACCAACTCAGTTCTAAAGTTTGGTGAGGAATTTCTTTACAGTAACAAGTAAGATTTAAAACTAAAGAACATGGACTTTGGTAACAGACCATGTTCTTTAGTTACAAAAATGGGATAGACTTCTCATCTCTAATATATATAAAATTAAAAAATTGGTAATTACAAAAATAACCCACTCTAGAATATTCTAAGACTCGCACTCATGTTAGCACATGGATATTTCTCATACCCAACTTAAGTACAATAGAATGGAAAAACTTAGTACTAAGGCCCTTAAGTGAATGCTCAGCTATTGTTCATCTAATTTTAGTATTTTACAAAGGGCAAAAATTAAATCCCTCATTCAGCTTTTCCTTAATGCCAGTGTAAGTCAACTTCAATGTAATTTATCATATCATGCTATTTTGGATCATAAGCAATAGTGATGGATGCCTTATTATATCACAATACACCCTCATTGGCCCATCAACTCTCACTCCCAAGTCTCTCGTCAAAATTTGAAGCCATATTCACAAAGTCCATAGCCCTGTATTTAGCTTCTGTACTAGATCTAGCTACTACTGATTGCTTCTTGAGTTGCACCAAGTGATTAATTTCCTCCCACAAAAGTGAAATAGCACGAGGTTGATATTAATTGAACCTGTTCAATCTGTAACTGTAAGGGTTTCAAGTTTTACATTTTGAATCGTGCGATCAAATTTGCAATTCGCTAGCTGGGATGCCGGGGAGCGAATTGTGGTAACTATGGTATAAACTGATACTCCCAATACCAATACACCGAAAGAGTGACCATTACGTATCTCGATATCACAATTTAAAACCATGAATCTACTTCCTAACATAAGTTAATAAAATCAGTATTGTACTCAACAATGGTCATCACCTTCTATGAGGCCTCATAAACCATTTTACACAGTTCATAGACTTGGGCATCATTGCCCACTCATGAATAACTTTGAGCAGTTGTAGTCCAAATCATTTGAACTATATCAAGTAGAAGATGGCCACGACTTCTATGAGGCTGCAAAGAATTGAGTAATTAAGACATCACTAATGAACTCCCACTGACCCACAGGTTATAAGAAGGATCTAATGACTTTGGTTTCTTAACCTCCCCTGTTGGATAGCCATACAAGCCCAAGCTTGAAGTGATAATAATTAAGATCATGACCAACCTAGAGGGAAGGGTTTATCTCCAAGAGTTCCAACACGACCCAACCCACTTCCCTAACTATCAGTAGATGCAACACTAATTTTTGCATGTCAACACAAGAAAAGGAAAGCAACATCCACTGAGGACAACCTGAAGACCAAAAAAAATCTCAATCAACAAGAGAACCAGCAAATATTAAATTATTTATCACAATGGACATCTACAAACACATGCCCAACTGTCAGAAATATTTTATATTGAAAAATCCAGAAAAAAAAAAGCTCCAACAATGCCTTTCTATACCAGCTGAGCTAAATAAATAAATAAATTTGAAAAGCAAAAACCTACTTAAATCCAATCAACATGTAATGCAATGAAGTGCATTAAGGAGACCAAAGGAAAGCTAGACACACCCTTTTGGTTAGGTCAGTTCCATAATATAGCTTGCCCTGACTGGGCGTTCAGTGTTTGGTCAGGCCGACCGTAATGAATGATATTACTTCAAGGTTTCGCTATAGCTATTTGCCTAAAGCCCAAACTTCGCACTCCGATCCTTTGCTATTGCAAGAATATAGCAATTAATTGAAGAGCTATCACTCAGCTGCTTCGCGTTTGAATAGGTTTGAACCAAAAATTTCCCCCCAAAGAGCCCCCAAACAATCAGATCTGAAAATTAGCTACCCGAAATCGAAAACAAAAATTCAAAAATGGCATCAAATGACTTCAAAAACATTCCAGAAAAATTAACATAAATCTTAGAATGCAAAGACAAATCAGAAAATGTCCCATATGTTACTCTTGCCTCCCAACCTATCCATACAGAGATGTCATCAACATATGGAAACTAACGTTCGCAAACCTCCATGATCTTTGATGTACTCCAATGTGTTCCAATAACTCCTAATTTCAATCGGAGGCTCTTATACCAAGTTAGAACTTGATATGTTTGATATATGTTAAGTACAAGGTTAAGTGTGTGCGCACACATGTGTGTGTGTGTGTGTGTGTGTGAGAGAGAGAGAGAGAGAGAGAGAGAGATCGTTCCTCTTAATATTCCTATAGAATCCTCAGCTCGTACAAGTGTTTAAAAGTACACTCGCTTAAAAACTATAAATAAACATAATCGAATTATCTCATATTCAAAGCCAATAAGACTAATTGATCAATTTCCAGGGTACATTTACTCCCCAAAAAAGAAGTACTAGTATGTGTACCTTGTATAGGTCGATGAGGACGTTGTCTAGTGATTCCTGGGCCTGCATGGAGCAGCGATCCCTAAAGGACTTAATAGCTTCAATAGCTTCTTCAGCCCTATCTTGTTGTTTCATAATCACGACCATGTCTTTGAGAGCACTATCTACTCTATCTCCAGCATTTATTGCCTTCCAAAACAAAACTATTGCTGCTTCCGGATCCTTTTGAACTAACTGTAGTAGCATAGAGAACGATTTAAAAACAATAATTAAAAAGCGTGCAAAGATGAACAATGCAACCAATCAACTAGAAAAATGTTTCAGGGATGGCATAATCAAAGTAGATGGCAGTTGTTAAGTCTCAATCTAAGAAAATGTGGCTTAAAGTGTTAAATCAGCCAAGTACGACAATGAGCCTCAGTTCAGTTCAGTTCAGTTAGTAGCACGGGTTGCCCTCAAGAAAAGGAGGTTGGGACTTCGAACTCTGAAGCCTAGAACAACAATGGCTTTACCTTGGTTGGTATTCAGGTTGTCCTCCCAACAAGAACTTGGAGATTCAAATTTTAGAACCTAGAATGACAGCAGCTAGTGCTTATTAATTATAAAAGGGTAGACTGTAATCATATTGTCTTCACCCTATCCCTATTAGGATGGGTAGGGAGTCCTTAATCAAAGTAGGGGCAAATTCGGATAGAAATAATAAAACCCGACTCGTGTTCAGATTCAGAATGGTTTGGCCAAGCCCTGTGGCCCTACCTCAATTATATACAAATATTCCTAGAACATCCCCTTATTACAATAAGAGTACCTGAAATACCCTTTTTATCTAGATAGCTAGGGTTCTTCCTTTCTTTTTCATCTTATTCCTCCATCCACAAGCTTTCCGAACAGGATTGGTATAGAGAAGCTCTGTCTTGCCTTGCCTCGATTATATATTAATATTACTAGAACATCTCCTTATTATTCTAATTCGTTTAACGAGCCCCGTCTGTGCTTCGATTAAATACTAATATTACTAGAACATCCCCTTGTTATAAAAGGGGTACCTGAATTACCATTTATATCTGTATGCCCAAAGTTCCTCTCTCTTTTTCTTCTTATTCCTTCACCCCCAGCCTCATTGCACTACTAAACTCATTGTCGTTAATTAAACCTTGCATTGTAGTACAAGCTTTTTGATGTTTTGTAGATCTCTTGGAACTTGTGTTCACTAAAAAATTCTTCATTTCCCGAAAATATACATATTTAGATCTTCTCTTATAAATGTGGTATATCTATGTTCCTGATTGTCCTATATATCTACTCATTCATCACCACTTTTGATAAATTAAACTCTCTCTCTCTCTCTCTCTCTCTCTCTCTCTCTCTCTCTCTCCTCATTAGTTCAAGGATGGGATAGGGTTTGATGGGGAAGGTCACTTTTTGGTGCAATCCCCCCCCCCCCCCAAAACCCCAATTCCAATTTTTTTATTTGAAATTTTCTTTATACTTTATATTTATATTTTTATCATTAGTTCAAGGATGGGATAGGGTTTAATTTATATTTTTGCCCCTCAGTCTAAATTTTTTCACACTTTACCCTTATTATATTTTCAATCTAACCCCTAATAGAAATTTTATTGACCTTTTGAGATTTTTTTATAACGTAAAATATTTCAAGTGTATCTTTCTTTGATTGGATTTCTTGTTTAATTTATAAATTATTTTATATCAATGCATTTAGTTACTTATCAAAAATATTATCAATCAATATTACATTTTTATAGTCTTTTAATTTTCAAATTTATGTTCGAACATTTAGCAAAAAATTCTCCCTCTAGAGTAACAGCCCCTTGCCATCCCTAACTTTATTATCAACAATCCTTTAGAAGTGGACTGAGGTTCTATCTAAGTGGTGCAACTATGCAAGTGCCCACTCTCCACACAAGTTTGTGTGAGTTCGATTCCCCTATCCCATCGTTGTGTGGTTAATTAGTGAAAAGTCCCTCCATAAGATGAAAACCAAGGCCCGGGTCCAAGATGAAACTTTTTATCCTAAGAAGTCCATTGACTTCGTATTAATTTGAGATGAAGGATAAGGTTGATAAGGTGTACTTTTTAATGACAATTTTGTCATAAAAGTGAAGACGTCATGGTCGTGACTCCTAACCTAAATCAAAATACAAATTGTTCATGCCTCTCTCTAAAAAGACCCTTTCTCTCGCACAATCGTCTCCACTATCGTCACCGACAACCGCCATCATCGTCGTTGTTTCAGCACCCTTCCTGCCCTCACCCTAGCCCAACCTTCTTACAGCCAAAGATAAGGCCATACAGAGAGTGTTCGATTCATAAAGTTCACAAAAATTCCTTCCATGCCATAGATTTTTTATACATGACTCGGGCCAATTAGCTGGTAACAACCCATAGGTCCCACACGACCCATCTTCCCTTCCATTCCCCTCCCTCCATTTTGCCCTCTAAGAAAGAAGGAAAAGAATATATTTTATGATAAGAAGGAAAATAATATATTAAATACTAGTATTTACAAAAGTAGTGGTTTGAGTATGCACATCGCCTCGTCATCATTCACAAAAAGTAGACAACCAAGGTGACTCGTTAAACACTGAAGCAACAACCCAGCCCGCAACAACCCAACCACTATGAATGATTTGCAACCACATTGGCAATCAAGAAACAAGACCCATTACAAAGAGACTAATCGGAGCCACATGGTGAAAGGGCACAATTTTCATAACTGGCATTGGTAATATAGGAAACAACAATAAAGATTATTGAGCTTGCCACCATAATAACGAAACCCACCCTACAGTTGGTTTCAATTACATGTCAAATGGTCCTTAGGTAAGTTGGGAGAAATTAAAAAAAAAAAAAATCAAAAACATGGTGAAGCAATGAAATAATAAATTTTTACTGTCTGAGACAATAAAACTTTACTGTTTCACAGCTAATGAAATTTTAATCATTGTGCTTCAAAAATGCTGATTTTTTTATTTACAATTTTTCACTACTTTGAAAATCTCTTTGAGCATCCAAAAATGTGGCTCAAAAGTTGAATAAAACTTGTAACAAATTGGGAATTTTTTTTTTTTCTGTTTTATGAAACTATAAAAGTTTACTGTTTTGTAGCGATTTTTTCCAACATATGCAATATGCATCCTTGATAGATCGCGGTTTTTAGAATCCAAATATATAAATTTTATTGAAAATATATTTATAATTTGCAAGTTATTAAATTTTAAAATTAGAATAAAAATTTTCAAACTCCCCTTGATTTCACGGGCCATTAGTCACTGGACGTTTAAATTTTACATTGAGAGGTATTTTGTAACAAAAAATTTATTTTTGAGGGACCTTTGCATAATTTGGTTTCGACTTGGACTTATGGATAATATTGCTAATTTTCTTGGATCTTTTGACTGAATGATCCAAGAAAAAACAAAGGGCGACCAAGACTCATGTCTCGCAAGATTCCTTCTTCATGAATGAATCAAATGTGTGCAACAACTGATAAATACTTTCACAAAGTCGAGAGCATTTAAGACAAACAGAGAGGGACAATGATGTCAATAAGAATAATAAAACTTGGTAAATACATAGAAAAGGTCAAGTGGTCAAGAGAGAAACTAATGGAATCCGAAAAAATAGCCACCTATCATCAAATAACTCAGATGACAAATGTAACGACTCAATTTATTCGATAGGGAAAAAGACATAGTCACTCTATTTCCTCATATCAAATTGAACGGCCAAGATCTACCCCCATCAGTGACAGGTTTCTCTATTTCAAAGGATTCTACGAAATCAACGGTTCATAACCTATATCAAATCTCTCTCTATTGTTTGTTTTCTTTCTAAATCAAGTTTCTTCGATAACAAAAAAAAAAAAAAAAATCATAAATATGGAAAGAAAATAAAAAGAAAGATAAACGAATTCATGGAATGCAATTATTATTGAGAAAAGGTTAATAAATCCAAATATTGATGAAAGTAAAGTCTCTGAAATAATATCTCTAACTCCATATGCATATATACATACAATATGTGTGTAAATATGCCTTGTGGCGCTTTTACATGTCTCTACTTATCAAATATATACAAACACACACACACACACACACACACATATAGAGAGAGAGAGAATGGTGATATATATTATATGTACCTGAACATGCTTGGCTCGAACATAGGGACTATCTCCAGGAGGAAGCTTATGAACGATGTGATAAGGCTCTTGCTTCTCTCCTTTTTGGGGGCAGCTAATCTTCGAATTTCCCTTCATCTATCTCAAAGATTTCTGTTTCTCTCTCTATAATGAATTGGGTGTCAATGTTTCTCTCTCTTGATTGGGATTAAGACTGATGAGAGAATATTAGAGAGAGCAGGGCAGGAGGCGTCCAATGGCAAGAATCAAAAAGAGGAGATAGAGAGAACTAATGAACCTGGACACGAAGCCGTCCAGGTTCTTGATTGTTGCATCTTCGATGACAGCTTATTTGTCACGTACGTTATCTAAACACGTGTCAGAGCTTTTACAAAAACGAATCAGAGTCGTTAGTTGGGATCTGAACAAACTACCGAAATGGAAAAACAACTGGCTACCTGGGCCCATTATATGGAGCTTAAAGACATAGTATTGGTTTTAAACACGAGCCGTTCTTTCTCCTGGATTTAACGCACGTGTGATGTCAAAGTGAGATTCACGTGACTCATTGTGTACTCATATTAAAAATTGAAAACAAATCCTTTTAATCAATTAAATTGCTAAGAAGCCTAGTGATTAGAAAAATTAAGTCAAACCTGTTTTGTTGCAGAAATATATCGTTTGGATATATTTTTATTTTATTATATATGTTTTTGAGGTTTTTCTTTTTTAGTATTTTTAAAAATAAAAGCGTTCGAAAATTTTAAAAATGCTTGTTTTTTTTATTTTTTTAAATGAATTCAATTTTTTAAAAAAACATAATAACCACTTCTAGAGTCATTTTAAAAATGGTGGTTTTCAAAAAAATAAATTAAATAATTTTCAAAAATTCCCTATCAAATGTTTTTGTTAGAAGTGTCAAATGTTATCCAAATCCGTCAACTCGCCTTAACCCGCCCACTATCAACCCGTCCAACCCCGCTCGTTTAGTTAGCGGGTCATAAACGGGTTGGGTAATAAAGAACCAGTCAATTTAGTGGGTTAATACGGGTTGAATATGGGTGTTTGACGGATTGAAAATATAAAATAATAAAATAGTATAAGAATATATATATATATATATCTTTATTTATATATAAGAATATATATATATTTATATTTATATTTTCATTTGAGAAAGAATAAAATATTAAAACATATACAATAAATTATAAAATAAAATTAATATTTAGAGAATGTAATTCAACATCACCATATATATACAAACAAAACACAAACCAAAAACTTGTGATTCAAAATAAGTTGAATTGGTTATATTTATATCTCTATTTGCAGTTCTTGTTGAGTTGGGTTCAAACAATTCAAATCTCATACTGGCTGCACTTTAGTATGGTGTGTATGAACATTTGGTTGATGTTGCAAATAATGGAACTAATAGAGGTCAAAGGAAAGCAAATTCACTCTTACAGCTTATGAGTAAGAGTGAACAAATTCTCTGCTAATGGACTAGAGATAAAAATTATGGTCCATTGATTGTACCTTTCTGCAGTCTGCTGTGAATCTACCTTGTTTTCACCAGAATGGTATAAATGATGTTTATTAATTGTAATTAAATACTTAGTTGCTGTTATTGTTTATCCTTTAACCTGTAAAGCTTTTATTTTTCACTGTTCATTTTTTTTGCAAACCAACTTGGGTTATGTGTGTGAAACATAATCAAGTAATTTTATTTTCATGAGCTATACATAAATGGAAAATTGTCTTTGGTGAGCTATGTATATATATATATATATATATAAATGGAAAATTGTCTCAATAAAACACATACATACACACATTTTCTACAGCATTCGCACAGTTTTTGTTTCTACATTCTTTTTCTCTTAGAGCATATATATATATTGAGATTTATGTGTTTCGTTACTTGATTGAGATGTGACAATCTTAGATAGTGTTTTATTTTAAAAAACAAATTAGGTAACAGGTCAAATTCGGGTTGACCCAACCCGTATTCGACCCGATCAATTCGGGTTAAACATGGGCTTAACTCATTTATGACCCGATCCGTTTACAACTCGTTCAAACCTACCCAACCCGCTCGTTTTGCCAAGCCTAATTTTTCTTGTCATTCTTTACAGTTTTCTATTTTTTAGAACATAAATTAAATTTTTAAATCATAATTATTTTTTCACTTTACATAGTTTTTTTTCTCACTAAATGTTCATAATATCACCAATAAGAAAAATCAACATAATTCATGTTAAATATTTTTTAAATAATTAGATTAATCTTTTTGTGATATTTGATAATTACATTAAAAAAAAAATTATGCTGTGTTATATTGCGCTAACATGTCACGTCCGCTCATTCTTCAAAAAAAATAATAATTGTGTTTTTTCAATAACTCACTAGAAAAGGTAGTCTATAGAACACATGGATGAGAAAATACATTGCCAGAGTGACATACCAGCTCTATTCAAGAATGTTTATTTCTTAAATATCCAAACAGTAGGGTCAACTAATGTCACGTGGTAATCTTTATTGTACCATGTGACATTTTTTAGAAAAAAAATAAATTTTAATTTTATTTATCGTTTTAAATAAATAAACAATATGTTTTAATGAACGTGTAAGTCAATTTATATAACGGATCAATTGCTCTATGTAATGTACTAATCATTTATATAAGCATGTCAAAATAATTAAAGTTTATAAATATAATAACTAATTCTTGATAAATATCCATTGAGTAACGAATTTATGTTGAAACCAACTTTGTGTTAGAATGAATAATTAATAATTGTATTATTCGATAATTAATAAGTTTTTAAAAATATATATTATTTAAAAGATATCTTTTAGATATAATAAGTGAAAATTTTATTATAATATATTACATAAAAATTATTATCAACACTAATTTTTTTAAGAATAAATTACACTAACATTTTTTAAAATTTATGACAATTGTAAAAACTATCCTAAATATTTTTGAAATGGCATGGCGCTTGTGCTAACTGAATTAACAAAATTACCTTGTTACCCTTATTATTAATTGTAATATTTTACTATATAAGTCAACTGTATGTGAAATGACTTATTTGCCCTCAAATTCGTTTGCAATCAAAAAACAAACAAACTATCAAAAAAAAAAAAAAAAAAAGGAGAGAATAGTGATATTAACCTACATATGAGAACACTTGAAGGATTCAAAGAAATAGATTGTTTGACAATCAAAGATGATCAAACACTTTCACTAAGAAATGAAGAGCATCAATTCAATTAAACACCATCTTTGAATCAGATTAAGCACGAGACTTATCTTCCGAGACTTATCTTTTCATTTTGACTAATTTAAAAAAATAATATATATTTTTGTCATATATATAGGAAAAAATATTAATTTTTATATTACTGTAACTTTAATCTTATAAATTAATTATTGAGGATAATCTAATTTATGATTTGTATTTCACCTATAATAGTTTAGTACTACCCATTTGAGAGAATTATACAGATATTTATTTTTTTAAAAAAATCTCACTCATGTTTACTTTATTTTTATAATTTTTAGCATAATTTTTTTATAAATTTAATTTAATTTTGATACATTAATTTTTTTTTTATCAAGTTTTAAAATTATAGAGTCATGTAAAAAAAGAAGAGCAATAGGATGTACGAATAATTTAGGAAAAAATACAAAAAAAATCTTTAAAATTATAATTTTAATCCAAAAAATTGATGATATATTTTTTTTTATCTAAAAGATCAAAAAAAAATTTAATAAAAAAAATTCAATTGTTAACTTCCATCTTAATATCATTAAAAAATATTATTAATTAGACTAGAATAACCTTTAAAATATACTAAACAATATATATAACAAATTATTAAATAAAAAAACATAATATTTTTATTTATCTAGAATGACTAAAAAATAAATCTTTACTTTATAAAATATTATGATTCTTTGGGATTGAAACTTTTATTTTATATATTTTTAATATATATTTTTTAAAATATATCTTGAAGGTCATTTTAATATAATTAGTAATATTTTTTTAAGAGTGTTAAGATGAAAGTTAATAATTAAACTTTTTGTATTAAAAATTTTGTTTTTAAATTTTTTAAATAAAAAATATATTTTGAATATTTTGAATTAAAAATTTTATTTTAAGGACTTTTAGTATTTTTTCAATAATTTATCCCAAAACTTATGGACAAATGGCAGACAAAGCAACGCACAAAACGGACGGCAGATAGTGGAACATAAACAGGCTCAATAGAGTTACTACAGACCACCTTCCACTGCACCGTATCACGCCACGTGTTTCTTCAACAACCAGGCCTTCTCTCCTGTTTCACTCTCCAACATGGACTCACGATAAACGTGGGCGGTTCACTTCCGTTCTTCTCCTGCATTACCACTTACAGAGTTCAGCTATTCTCTTCATTCTCTCAGCCCCCACTTCCAGCATTTTTAGTTCAAACACACACACACACACACACTCTCTCTCTTTCTCTGTCTACATATATATATATATGTACAACTCTTCTGTTTGACTTTGAAATTCGTGTCATTCTCTCTCTACCTTCTTCGATTCCGCCATGGACGCAGCTTCGCAGCTCGTCTACTGCGGAATCGACCCTCTCCGTCGCACGTTACCTTCTCGTACACTCTCTTCCTCTTCAAATAAGACAAACGTTAGAAGTCCATTTCCGACTATTGTTAGGGTTCCGAGACGAAACGACGTCGTACGTGCTGTGGCAACCGAGCCCAAACCGACTAATACTGGGCCTTCCGGATCCTCGCCACCAAAAGTCATCAATGGATCTCCAAGATCGCCATCATCAAAAGCAGTCAACGGGGCTTCTACGGTAAACCAGTGAATTCTATTGTTTGTTTTATGCTAAAAATGACTGTTGAAGTTACTATTATGTTCATGGTCATTTAAGTCAAACTATTGTTTGGTTTCTGAGAAAGCCCAGGAAAAGAAAGAAATGTGAATTGGAATCTGAGTTTCTCTCACCCCCTCTGTTGACTGTTGATTTGGTTTTGAAAGAAAATGAACATTTTAACTCAACTGAGCCGTAATTTTATTCGGATCAGTCGAGCCAACAATTTTTTTTTAATTGTCCTTGGTAACCAAACATAGTTCCAATTGAATTATAGACGCGAGTGTATGTGTGATACAGCCAGTTTTGATTCATTTGGTTAATGCCCTTTTGATTTTGATTGATTTTGTGGTTGGAATTACCGAGAGTTTGAATTTGGGAATGGCAGAGAATGGAAAGTGTATCACAGGATATCAAGAGAGTGAGGGCACAGATGGAAGAAAATGAACAGGTGGCAATACTTATGAGGGGGCTTAGGGGTCAAAATTTAAGGGATTCCCAGTTTGCTGACAACAATATTCGGCTTCGTCTAGTTGAGGTTTGTCACTGATTTTAATTGCTCATTATTAACTACTGTGAAGTTTGAGTACCTTTTATTGTCTGCTTTACTTTTTTCAATTTGATATTATCTGACGAAAATAGTGAATTTGAAAAATGTGCTTTCAATACTGAAATTGCAATTTTGGTACTTGGAACTTTGTGAAATTATGTAAGATAGAATAGAATGTAGAAACACAGTAGCTTTGTGGGAATGACAGCTATTTCATTCAAGTTTGAAAATTTTCAATATACTACAAAATTTACACTGGCTAGGTTTCAAGTGACTAGGATTAAGGACTACTATAAAACAACGGAGATTTGATGTTGATCAGAGCATGCCAACTAATTCTGACTTTGCAGTTTCAGTGTGGAAGACATTTCAATTGAAAGTGTGAAACCCATTCTAAAACACTTATATTTATGCACATGTACACAGAAGTTGTATGTGGTTCAGGCAATGTGAGTATTTCCAGGTCTGAGATGGATACATTAATCTTGCTTTCATACATTTGTTGTTTCTGGGGAATAATTTTCCCTTTGACTGTATTGGGACTTGGGACTGGACAAGTCTGCTAGACAACAAGCGTGAAGCACTGGCAAATAACAGATTGATAAAACTGCAAAAATACGGGGAAATTTTAATTATGCTAGAAACCAGGGCTACATTGTTTTATAAGAAGCTAAGCCAAGTCATTTGCTATGAATTGATTAGATAAGTCCACGATGCTCAGGGCTTTATATACGTGAAGCATAGACTTCTGGTCAGAATGTCTGTCTCGTATTACAGGAAACTGTTGGATGGATATATTATATGTTGTTTATGCTTCTTCAGGTTGATGAAAGCAGTGAGTTTTTGCCTTCGGTATATGATCCTGCTAGCATCTCAGCATACTGGGGGAAACGACCACGTACTGTGGCTACCCGTATTGTCCAGTTACTGTCTGTTGCTGGAGGTTTTCTTTCACGTATTGCCTGGGATGTGATAAACAAGAAGGTCAAAGAGGTAAGTCTTAATGCCGTGCTTGCCATGTTTGCGCTATTGGTAGTGTCTGCTTCTTTGATAAATCTACACCATCAGCTTTTCAGATGTCTGGAAATGTGTTAGTTTATACTATTTTAGGTGCTTCTATAGGCCTTTTTTTAAAAACTTTATTTATTTATTATTGAAGCATTTATTTGCAAGTACCCATGAACTAATCTTTGAATGGAACCTTTTTCAAGAATCACCCCCCTTATAGTATGTAATATTACTTTCTGTCGCCGAAGAAGTTCACGTTCTTTGAAAAGCTAGCAATTCTAGAATATGTCTATGAGAAGAGTACTTCTAACTCCTTCAGGAAGTAGAGTTCAACGATGGTTTAGAGATATGAACTTTGACTGTATGAAGCTATTTTTTTTTTTTTGATAAGTGACTGGATGAAGCTATTGGTATTGGTGGAAGATGTAAAATAAGAAAAATTAAGCCCTCATGAGGAAGCCTTGCAGATACATGGATCTAAGTAACGCCCCTGAGCAGAGTCTTAGATTAGCAATTTGCCTATATCAGTAACTTCCTTGACACAATTTCATGATATTTTTATATCTTAAAAAGAAAAATGTGCCTAATCACTTGACATGATTTTTTTTGCCTGAAAGCATTAGAAAGCAAGTACATGCTATGCTCTTAGAATTTACAACCTATCTAAACCTTAATAGCAACTCCTAATGCAGGTTAGTCAGGTGCAACACGGAACTTGTTTTTATTTGTGTGCGATGAATAATTTTAAGCATGTTTTGGAAAATTGTTTAATTTTTTTTTGAGAACAATATGTTTATTGGAACTTCTTTAAGATAGTAGGTTTTTTTTTTCAATTTTTTTTCCTTTTGGAGTTTTCAAAAATTTGAAGATTGAAAAACTGAAAATGACCCAAAAATCCTCATGTTTCAACTTTTTTTATCGTTTTCATTTTCTTGGCCTTTGAAGATGAAAACCATTTCTGGAAATGGGCCCTGAAATTTCCAAAATACTGTTGACTGAAAAATTTAACACAAATAATGCTGAACTAACTTAGTAAAAATAAACAAGTTCTCTGTTTTTTGATTAAAAAAAAAAAATAAACAAGTACATATATAAATAAAATAAGACTTTAAAAAACTGAATATGCGACATTCCAAGTGGGTCCCGTATTAGCTCCTTAATAAATCCAATTTGGTCCCTTGTTATTGATATGCTCTGCAGTCTGCACCAGTGACTAGCTCTTGCTTCCTGCAAAATGATTTTGAAAACCAGAGAATATGGATAACTACATTGGTGTACATGTGCTGTTACAAATTTTTAGTCAGCTGCCACCCAACCAGTACAAATTAGACTAAATTATGCTTCTTTACTTGTCCAATATCTGATTGCTTGTCATCTGATTGGAATACATTTTCTTACAATCAGAATGAAGTTGCTCGAGCGATTGAGTTACGGGACATTGTAACCTCTTTGGGTCCAGCATATATTAAACTCGGGCAAGCATTGAGCATTCGTCCAGATATACTGTCACCTGTTGCAATGACTGAGCTGCAAAAGCTTTGTGATAAGGTAAGAACTTTCTTTGGTATACATTATCACTATTATGTATGATCAAGTTGCATTCTCTTTGCTATCCCTAGGAGATGCTCTCTCAAATTAAATTTACCAATATGAAGTTCATATAAATTTTTTTTGATAAGTAAGAAGTATATATTAAAAGCCCAAGAAGGACAAAGGGCAAAAACCCCTCAAAAGCTTTACAACGGCCCTAAAGACCTCAAGAAGTCAACAAAGGAAGTGACATTTACAGGAAAAGCCTCTTTGGCCCAAAAAAATCATAAACGCAAAAAGGCATCTTTGAGATAAGGAATAGGAAGCTCCCTATCTTCAAAAACACGATTGTTTCTTTCAATCCAAATGGACCACAAGAAGCAAATGAGGGCTCGTTTCAAAATTTTCTTCAAATCTTTAGGAAGGATGCACCCTTCCCATGCCAACATGAGGTCTTTGACGGAGCTTGGCATAACCCATGAAAAACCAAACAAAGCAAGAACAAGGTTCTAACAGCTCCAAGAAATTTGACAGTGAATGAGAACGTGATCCACTCTCTCTTCATCATTCTTACAGAAATAGCATCTGCTGGCCATAAGAAATTCTCTTTTCTTCAAATTGTCCGCGGTTAATATGGTCTTCCAGGAAGCTTCCCAAGTGAAGAAAGAGGCTTTTGGGGGGGCTTTTGAATGCCAAGTGAGTTTCCAAAGAAAGAGAGTCCTTTCACAATCAAACAAACTCTTGTAAAAAGATCTAACAGAAAATGAAAGCTTGTCCGGCATCCATATCCTCTTATCCTCTCTGCCTTCCATTGTCCTGAAATTGTTGATGTGACTAAGAAAAGAGTCCACCTCCTCAAGCTCTCAATCAAAAAAGTCTCTTCTAAAGGAAGGAGTCCATACAAACGCATTCCCAACGCTCTCCACGTACTCACTAACCCAAGCTGACTTGTTTTGAGCCAAGCTGTATAACCTAGAGAACTTCTCTTTCAAAGGTACAACCCCACTCCAAGCATCGTCCTAAAATTTCACCTTATGGCCTTTGCCAATGACAAAACTACATCTTTGCTTAAAACATCTCCATTCTCTTCTAATGTAACTCCAAAGACCACAACCCATCGGCCCTTCCACTCTCCCCGAGCACCAACCCCCATTAGCACATCCATACTTGGACACAATGATCGCCTTCCAAAGATCCTTATCACTTTCCCCAAATTTCCAAAGCCATTTGCCTAAGAGAGCTGTATTGAAGATTCTCAAGTCCTTCACACCTAAGCCTCCTAGAGACTGAGACTTTTTAATTTTGTCCCATGCAACTAGATGAATTTTCCTGCAATCTCCCTCGTGACCCCACAAAAAGTCTCTTTGAATCTTTTCCAATCTTCTGCTAACTGTCTTCGGAATCAGGAATAGGGACATGAAATATTAGAATGGGGTTGGGAGGCTGTCTTCTTCTTCTTGCCTCCATCTCTCTCTCTCTCATGAGCTCAACTCAACTTAATCCAACTCAACAAAGCCTTATCCCAACTATTTGGGATCGCTACATGAATCTTGTTTTGCCATTCTACTCTATTTAAGATAATCCTTGCAGTTAGACAACACGTTTTCATATCTTTTTTTTTTACTATCTATACCAAAGTTAATTTTGGTCTCCCCCGTCCCCTAGCACGACCGTCGATATGAACCATGCTGTTCTTTCTTATGGCACATTTACTAGTGTTTGTTGTACATGACCATACCACCTTATCTAGTGTTTTTTCCCCTAATTTTATTTCTTATAGATGCTACTCTTGCCATCTTACAAGTGTTTTCATTTTTAATTTTATCTTTTCTTATCTTAACACACATCTATCTCAACATCTGAACAAGGCTATAATCTAGAAAAATTATCATACATACTCTAGTTCAATAAGCCTTTGACTAGTGAGTGGGGATGACTTAGAATTCAAATGAAAGATGTTTTGATAGTTTCATGGTAGTCATACTTGAGACCTGGGATTGAATCCTGCCTTCATCCGAGTTGGACCCAAAAAAAAATTGTTTAGATAGGAACACTGAATGAAAAAGAAGTTTGGAAACAGACAATATATACAAAGATGAATAAATTGGAAACTTTAGCAATATGGTTGCCTCTTAGTTACCTTCCTATTTCATGAAGTCCGAACAGAAGAGCTTGCGGGAGTTCAGTATTTTGGGTTTTCTTTATGAACATATTTTGGACCTAATATTGATCACTGTCTTCTTTATTTTCCTTTTTTGACTTTACTTCGCATTTGAAAAGTAAGAAAGCATTGTTATTGTTATTTTCTGTTACATTCTTTCCAGGAGAATGCCATATTCTGTTATACATATGCTTTTAATCCTTTATATTACCTGGATGATGAAGGATAAGTGGGAGGAACACTCTCCTGCTAGTTATGAGACTACAATCAAAGTAGGGCAGCAATAATTAAAACCTTTTCAGGCCAATTATAATTGATTTTCTTAAGTTAAAGACTAGTGGAGATATGTGGTTTTAGGTTTTGTAAAGAGTGTCAAGGAGGTCGGGGTTTGATGCTTAAATTAGGCAGCAAAAGGTTAAATTTGGGGGTTGTTCTAGGTGCTGTGAATAGTATCTTTATGTGGTAACTTGGTTTTTTTTTTTTAAGATAGGAATTTTTAAAGGTAAAGAGGGGTTAAAAGAGATCCTTTTTTTTTTGTATAACCCAGGAACCTAGCTTAGCAACCACAACATTTGGTCGCATGGTCGGGAGTAAACCTTGGAGCTGTAAACCGGTAAAACGGGCATTAGATTCTGGGGTGGCCTTCAAGGGGATACACACTCAGTGTGGGAAACTTGAACCCAGGACCAAGGCATAATGAGGCACCTGGGGTTATTTGACTTGCCACCTGAGCTACCCCTTGGGGTTAGTCCTATTGTAGGGGTTAAAGAAAAATGAAGAGAAAAGAAAAGTAGAAGAATAGGCTAGGAATCACTAGTAGAATAGGCATTGTACCTTGGGTTGGAGTAATATTACAAAATCCATGAAAGGGCGCAATTGGTGGAAAGTTTCTCTAAGATGTTTTCTGTACTAATTGAAAGTCATATATAGTTTTTAAGTAATCCTAATTTTAAATAAGCTTGGATTTCATATATTGAAAATCAGAAACTTCGCCTAATAACTTATGTAAACTTACTAAAAATTATATTTACAAGCCCAAGATCATAGGCACATGACTCCTTAGCTTACATCCAACAAAATTAGAAATGACCAAATTCCCTTGGCACCAAAAAATATATAGAAAATGTCTAGCGCACTAACCTAAAAATATAAAAAAAAATATAACTTACTTAGAACAAAAATTCGACTAAACAAGGTTGCATGACCAATTTTTAAACCTTTTCTCTTCTTTAAATTTTCTTCTCCTAAAGCTTCTAATGGTTTTCACATCTTGACCTTATGTGCTTTGTCTATTTCTAAAACTTTTATATTCCATTCCAATCCTTAGGTGTGCCATATGGCCTCAATTGCAGCCAACTGGACCATAAGTATTCATTTCTTTATCAAACATTGGAGTGATAGGGAAGTAATGGGAATGCTATGCTTGCAGCTTTTCTTGTCTTGCCACTGATAAATCTCAACATTTTACTCTTGGTTATATTCTTTTTATGAATATCATACTCTTGATTGGCACACAACGTGCAAAGTCATACTATTGGACATTTCGATTCAAGATGTTGTATGTGCAATTTTAAAAATTTATTTTGAAAAAAGATAGCATTATTGTGTTAATTCTGTTTAAAAATTGTAATTTTCAAGAGTTGACCATATACTTGTAGAAGCTGGGATACATACATAAAAAGGGGTAGCCTAGTGCATGAAGCTCCTGCCACTGTGGGGTCTGGTGAAGGTTATATGTATGCAACCTTACCCCCGCGAGTGGAGAGGTTGTTTCGCGACTCTTACCTGTGACCTCCAGGTCATAATAGAGCAACCTTACTGTTGTGCCAAGGCACGCCCTCTAAAATGGAATACAATACATACATCCAAAATATATCTATATATGTATATATGTTATATCTGTTAGATTGGATAATATTGCAATGCGAATCGAAACTGGAATACATACATACTTCCAAAATATATCTACATATGTTATATCTATTAGATTGGATGTGCTTGAGGTTTTTCTTATTTTTTATTTTTATTATGCGAATTTTTTTCCCCTTATTTTATGTGATTGCATCAAAAAGGAACTTTGGGATTGCTGAATCACAGACAAATCATAGAAAAATATATAGAGCAATGGATACTGATAAAAAAAAGTAATGGAGCCATCGTATTATTTTTTTTTACTTCTGCAAAAGGAAGTACTTTGATCATTTCCTGGTCTGGGCTTCCTAGATCATTATTTCTTTCCCTCTTTTTCAGTGGAAGGTAAAAATCAATTCTATAGTATAGTTGTATGCAATGCACAAAAGATGACCTCATAGTTGTTCATTATGTATATATATTTTTTTTTATGCTTTACTTCCGTTTCTCTTCGCTTCATCATGCAAGATAAAGGAACCTTTTATTATGTTATATCATCAGGGTAATGATCCATCTACCTGCTAGTTCTTTTTATGAGGCATAGACAGGTGACTTTATCCTGTAAGCGGAAGATCTGCTGAAACTTCTTTTCAATTTTTTCAAAGATCTTGTTGAGTGGGTCTTTTTTTTTTGTGATTATTTATTGATTAGCTCTAGCAGCTTGTTAAACCTGATTTAGGAAAAAATGAAAATAAATCTCTTAATGGTTAGTATATGAAGAGTATGTGTACTATTTCTACTTTCATTGCTGACTTCTTTGGTTCATGATATTTGAAGGTTCCATCATTTCCTGATGATGTTGCTATGGCCCTTATAGAGCAGGAGCTTGGTCAGCCATGGCCTAACCTCTATTCTGAACTTAGCTCCTCTCCAATTGCTGCTGGTAATTTTAATACAATGCATCTTTGGCTGAATTTTGTTTTGGATCATAAATTTATATTCATGATTAGTTTCTAAAACTTATCAACAATAACATGTGCCTTTTTGTTACTTAGTTTTATTTTAAATTCATTAGCCTTCCATTATTTATTCTTGTTTTGGAAAATCTATGGCAGCATCTCTTGGACAGGTCTACAAGGGCAGGCTAAAAGAAAATGGGGATTTGGTGGCTGTTAAAGTACAGAGGCCTTTTGTTCTTGAGACAGTAACAATTGATTTATACGTCATACGGAACTTGGGATTGGTCCTTCGCAGGTTTCCACAGGTAGTGTTTATCGAATCACAGTCCTGCAGTCACTTAGTTGCTTTTATTTTTATATGCAGTACACTGTAATGGCAATAATGGTATCTTCTCCCAATATTTTCAGATCTCAATTGATGTTGTTGGATTGGTTGATGAATGGGCTGCCCGTTTTTTCGAGGAGCTTGATTATATTAATGAGGGTGAAAATGGAACACTCTTCGCTGAGATGATGAAAAAGGACCTTCCACAGGTAAGTCTGATCACTTTTTAAAAGTTTTTGAGTATATTATGTGAAGGATAGTTGCGCTGCTCCTGGCGAATTTGACTTTGAATATAATTCATAAGGATGTTGGCAGGTATTATTTAGATTAATAATTACAAATCAAGTCACAAAAAATGCTGACTCAACTTAAAGAATCTCATTTTTCTGTGAGATGGATCTTTTACACATTTAATCTTGTCTGCTTAGGACTAACCAGATAAAGTAAAAAAACAGGGGTTCTTGGATTCCCCCCCCCCCCCCCCCCCCAAAATTTCTTCGGAGTTGGTTCTCAGTAGTTTCATTGAAGTGTCAAGTCCCAAAGGTCGGATTGGCCCCTTGCCTGGATATTTGTGTTTTGTGCCAAAAATGAAGAAGATGCAAACAGCTTTATGTGCATTGCACTATTTCGTTTGCTCTAAACAAAAACTTTTGTCTTACTGGGCGCCAATTGGGTAGCACTCTGGGATATTAGCTCCCTGATTACAACCTCATATGGAGGCTTTGGCATGGGTGAGAATGCATGATTCCTTTGGGTCTGTGCTGGCTATGTAATTGATAGGGGTCACTTGGATTGATAGAATACTAGATGTTCTAAGGAAAGCAATCCATGGAAGAGGATCTTTGGGGTAGCATCCAAATGATATCCTCCTTGTGGGTTTCAGTTAAGTCATTTAGAGAGGGTGTCTTTAAGTGTTGGCATCTGTTACTGTGATTCCGTAAGCCTATGACTTCTGCTGATCTCTGAATGTGGTTACTGCCTACCACGATACTACTATTTGAAGCCTTTGACCAGTGGGAAGCATCAAAATTAATTTTTATAGATTTTTATTCTGACATACTTTTAATTAGCTTCCTAACACATTCTTGGTTTAATCTAAATGGGAAGCGTCAAAATTAACTTTTATAGGTGTTTATTCTGACCTACTTTTAATTAGCTTCCTAACACATTATAGGTTTAATTTTATTGGCTCCTCGCCCTGGCACTCATCCTCACCAGGAAAAAAGTAAGATCATTTTTTTAGAAGCCTTGTTTTCTTGTACGGTTAAAGGGTATGGGAAGAGCAACATTTTATATTATTTTACTGGGGAGGGAGGTAGTGAGGCTTGAATCCATGCCAACTGTGAGGGGAATAAGCCCTGTACGAATGGGCTATCCTTTTGGCTTAGGAGTATTATCATACTTGATGATTATAGGAAACATAATGCGTTCAGGCTACTTATCACGTATTGGAATGTTTCTGAATTTTTAATATTACTTGTGAATAACTTTGTGATGCTTTCTAAAAATTTTTAGTGTTTCAGGTTGTCGTGCCAAAAACCTATCATAAATATACTTCAAGAAAGGTTCTTACAACAGGATGGGTAGAAGGAGAGAAGCTGTCACAAAGTACAGAAAGTGATGTTGGGGATCTGGTTAATGTGGGAGTTATATGCTACCTAAAGCAGGTGATTCACTCATGAGAACTTGCATTATGGAGATACACTCAAGATATTTGCCCTTTCAATGCACGTGGATAGTGAATGCAATTTTTATTTTTTTGATGAGATCTTTGCATACTTTAGTTTCCTATGATTGAAGTGGAGAACTCTAGGTTCTTAGTTATTGATGGATTTAACCATGTGGTTATGGGTCTAGCTTTTGAAATATGGATATTCAATCCTGGGCAGCATCACCTATGTGTTTTTTCAAACTTAAGATTGCTGATATTGATTGATCTTGTTTTTTGCCCTCCAGAGACATTATTGCACAAGTGCTCTGCTCTCAAACATCCCCTTAAATTCATTGAAATTCTATGACATATTTTATTGAGCTTTCTACTTTACTGGGACAATAATGTTGGCTGTTGCCATGTTATTAGATAAGTGAAGCTCTGATTTGGAGTTCGTGTGTTGATTTTGAATAGTGCCTATGAAATAACCTCCATGGTCTCACAAGGTAGGAACCTGAAAAGACCTGCAAAGGTGCAAAAAGCATGTTGCAGGCCACCAACACAGGCCAAAGGATATGGCTCCATGGCCACTGCAACAGTCTCATTATGAGCCAACACATGTTTCCCTGGTGAACCAGTATACCTAGATAGGCTAAACTAACATAACACCTGAGGCTCCCAACACTGTCCTCCATGGGCATATGCAAGGGGCCGATATAGACTAACAGTCCTCCATGTTCCAATGATTTAGGCCTTATTAGGCATCTATTGAGCCAAAGCCCAAAACTTATTCTTCTTTTGGATGAATGAGTTGGAACATGGAAGGGTTTTTCCTGTGAATATAAGTTTACTCATCAAAAAAACTTGGAAGGGCTTTGAAACTCCAGCAGTAGGTTTGATGGTTAGGTTGTCTCATGTAGATGGCAGGCGATTCTTTTTTTGTTTTTGTTTTTGTTTTTGTTTTTTATCAGTAAATGTAGTATATATATTGAATGCGCCCGAGGGGAAAACCACATATCCTTCCCAAATCTAACCCTCGTCCCCTCTCCAACATCTAGACAAATGAGAGGACGAAAGCCATCCGCACCCCTACTAATAGCTTTCCATACTCCACATCTATTAGTCTCCACAATCTCCCTCAAAAACCACCCCCCATTCTCCACCCTATACTTCGTAGCAACCACATTCTTTGCAATGCAATCAGTGCAATACATCTACTTACATGGCAGCATTTTCTTTTAGGTCAACAGAGAAACATTTGGTCAAATCAAATGGGAAATCAGACTGGCGGCAATGGATGGGAAATGGTAGGGAGTATACATTGCAGCAGTCAATGGCATAAAACATCAGCTTGGAATGGACAAATGAAGAGTAGATGAGGTGCAAAATCCATCAATACCTAATTATTACATAGGTTAGGGTCTATGAAAAATTAACTGGAGAAGAAGATAACTTTGGATTGATGGGTGGCAGTTGCCACCTACTGGGAAGACAGTGAGGCTGACACACCAAAAAATGAGTTGATCCAACCTGCAGGATACCATATGGAAAATGAGGCCTCTTTGATAAACAAGATTTTTTTTGTCAATAAATTTAAATTGTATTTATATAGTTAATGGATGTCATAATCTGTGCAGCATAGCGAAAGCGAGAAGTTAGAAGTGGTTCCAATTGTAGATAAAATAAGCTAAGCATTTAAGTTATGTTCAACCTAAACCACCTGACACGTTGAGGTGTGATTTGATCCAAGTCAAAGGTGCTGAAAGGATTAGAGGAAGGTTAAATGGAAATTGGGTTGAGGCTATGAGAAAGACCGTGATTGCCTACGATTTAACTGAGCATATGGCTTTACAAAGAACTGATGGGAGACAGGATCCATGTAGCTGATCCCAAGGAATTGGGATTAAGGCTTGTTTTGTTGAGTTGGGTTGAGATAATAATTGGATTTGTGCTTCATTTGTGTTATTGAAGAAATATTCTAACACTCGGAGGGTTAAAAAGTTGGTTAATCATACTCTGTTTGATCATTGCTCATGGTAGTTCTGATTGTAATTATCTAATGTGTCCCAACTTGCTACCGTTTGCTATATCCTAATGTGGTAATGTTTAGTTCCCCCCCCCCCCCCCCCCCCCTTTTTTCTTTTCTTCTTCTTCAACATGTAGTTAAGATCAATGAGTTTCTTCAGCATGTTTTGACTTGTGGTAACATTTATCAGATCTTTTATCCTTCTAATCGGTAAATGTATTAGGATTTAGGGATTGTTAGAAGTATGAACTTTTCATGTTTGGAATTGTAAAACTGCATTCATTCCAAATGTCTTTAAATATTAGATGATTAAATTATAAAACAAGATATGGATAAGCTTTATTTAAAAAACATTTCACTAAATGAGTTGTTTTAGTCCTTTTGGAATAAATATGAATACAAGAATTTTATTTTCAAGATGACAGTAGTATAAAAGAAAAATCACCTGCTAATATATTAAGAATTTCTATTTGCAATTTCTTCAAAGCTTACATTATATTTCCATGAACTTGATGAGGGGGAAATCTCAATGTTCTTTAGGAACAATAAAGTTACTTGAGGCTTGTGTATTTCACGGCATGTTGACCTGCAGCAGTTGGCTTGGAAGTTGGTTGTTGCCACAGTGTAAGGGCATGGCATCACATATAAGTTGATACTAGGGCCATTTTCATTCTTTGGTGGATCAAGAATGTTTGAAGTAGACGATAAGAAAAGTTTTGGTTGGATGAGGCAGTCTGAATCTGTAAGAGATGGTAATTTGACAATTACATCAACCCTAAAAGTTTTGTTCTGAAAAATTCTAGTTCAGTGTGTGGTATAACCTCATCATTGTTGAATGAATGAGCCCACATCTCGATAATTTGACAAATTCGTATTATATTGGATGCATGATGCTCAGTAAATCATGTATATTCGTGTATCAATAAATTTTGTAAAGAACAGCATTGAGTATATTCAAATTCTGTGCGGGCGGAGCCCACTTAGAACACTAATGTAAAAGCTATATAAATGTTGTTCTATTTTTAATAAATCTGTAAGGACTCCAGAAAGGATTATAACGGTAGATTATATCATTATAGATACTAAGCATGGTGCTTTGGCCAAACAAGGTGTACATGGTTAGCTGGTTCTTTGCTAGAGGATATCTTTTAGTAATGAAAGTGTAGAAAAAAGAAATGAAGGAGAACTCCAAATAAACGAGGACCTAAAGAGAAACTCCTTAAGTTTCAGGATTGGCAGTTCCCATAAAAAATTCTTGTACTCTGCTGATTCCATACCAACCAAAATATCAACAAACGACATTGTCTTTTATGTCCTTTTCTTTGCTTATCGATTCTTGTTGCACAGTTAGTTGCAACTTATTTGTGCAAATTCTCTGAGATCACCTAGCATGATTGTGTTTTGTTACTAATTTGTGGACAAGCTCTTCAATATGTCACCTATCCTATATAATACAATGCCATTTGGATTTGCAGTTGCTTGATACAGGTTTCTTCCATGCTGATCCACATCCTGGGAATTTGATCCGTACTCCAGATGGGAAGCTGGCGATACTTGACTTTGGTAACAATTTACTTCATAAGAGTATATGGTGAAAGATCATCTTTTCAAATGGTTAGCGGCATCATATACATATTCTTATTTGAAGTACTTTGGGATGTTTCTTTTTTTCTTTTTAATTGCATAAATAACTTACATAAATTATGAATACCTTGAGTTAAATAGCTTTAGAATTGCATTGAACAAAAACCTGGTGAACTTCTTGACTAGTTTGTTTACCTGCGAAGTCTACAAAGTTCTTCAATTTTGACTTCCTACATTTTTTTTTAATCACTGCTGAGTGTTTCCAATGTGGGATAGATGTGGTACTTGCTAAAAACACAAATATGTGTTTTAGAGTTCATTAGGATTCTTTAGTTTTCAAATTTGAGCCTATCATAAATTGTTATTTTAGATGAAATTTCTCAATTTTCCTAGTTTTATTAGGGTTAGCATCAGAATAGTAGTTTCTTATTCGAAGTAGTAGTTTTCTAGCTTCATAAATATGATGTAGTAGGTCTTTATTATTCTATTTTATTTGTCATTTTTTTTTTATCAATAATACAATTTCGAATTTTGAGATTTGTTCCCTTGTTTGAGTGAGTAATCCCTGTGGTTGATTAATTCAAGGAATTCGACGTACTTAATTCCTTTCACGTTTCTTGTTGCGTGAGTTGGTATCAGAGTAAGAATTCGCCTAGCTGGATGACAATTGGTGGAGACGGAATTAGATATCTTTACGATGACGTATGTAGGAGACAATCCATTACTCGTTTGGATTCTTGGATACAAGAGAATCGTGAAGATAATAGTTATTGCACTGACGATGGAGCTCGCAGTCAACCTATTCGGGGACAGGTTTTTATTTGAAGAGCTTGTTGAAATTACAAAAGACTTCCTGATTTTAATGGTGTGTTTTATTTTGAAGATTTTTCTTGACTGGATGTATGATTTGGATGATTCTCTGGAATTTATGGAACTTTCAGAGCTTTCAAAAGAGAAAATATATTTTTTGGTAGAAGATAAGCTCATAGGATTAGGGAAAAGGTGGTGGTTTGATTTACAGAGGCGTAGATGAGTACAAGGAAAGAGACGTATTCGTTCATGGCCAAGAATGATGAGGCTAATAGAGGATATATTCTTGCCAACAAGTTATTTGCAAAATGAATATAAACCAACATGAGATTATCTTAGAGTATTAGAATATATTGTTGATTAAAAAGAAAAAATTCCAAAACTTGTTCCTAGCATCAAGGGAAAAGCACATGAAAAATAGAAAATTGTTGAGGTTATTTTGAGTGATAAGACATGCACATCATTACAAAGGATTCTCTTATCATAGAAAGTGTAGATCAATTTATTCCATCCCTTGAAAACAATCACAAGGAGTCAAAAGAAAATAGAGTGGAGCATATCTCTATTGATTTTATTGAAATAGTTGGTGTAGAGGATAAAGAAGATGAATTAATTGAAACACCTATTATGTAGGATGAAAAAGAAATTTCTGAATTAATAGATCAAAGCGTGGATCTAGTGACACAAATAGATTCCACAGATTCTTTTGTGGTAGAGGAGCAAGAAATTCACATGGAAGTAGTCAATTCTAAAGATGAGAATGGACTTCAATTCCTGAAGGATGATTATGATGCTTACAAGTAGAGCTGGCAATTTGTGTTCGTGGGTTGTGTTCGAGTCGTGTCAAGACACACCTATTACACAATTAACCTCAACACGAACATGACCCGATTAACTAATTCTGTCAAATATCCAAACACGAACACTACCTGCTTAACTAAACAGGTTAATCGGATTGACACGATTAACCCAAAATATTTTTACTACCTTTAATGCCGAAGCCATGACAAAACATAGTTAAAATTAATTAAAACTATTTTTTATTAGTCATGACAAAACATGACTAAAATTAATTAAAATTATTATTTTTTATTAATTATTACTATCTGTTATAAATTTATACAATTATGTTATAATTACAAATAATAATAACTATAGCTAACTAATAAATTGTTATTATTATATTATATATGTATATATATTATATTATACATATAATATTAAAAAAATTAAACTATGGCTAGTGTCACTGTGTGAGCAAACACACCATGTCACCAGCCACATGAGAAGGTGGAAAAAAGGGGGAGAGAGTTTGTTTATATAGGCTCAAAGCCTTCCCTTCTTTTTACTCTCTAGTCGATGTTGGACAAACAAAACTCAAAATCAATAGTTTATAGGTTGGCTAATAGATGCGTCATGTGCAAGGCAGCTCCAGAATCAGTGGACCATCTCCTTCACTGTGATGTGTTCCGCGAGTATTAGGGGCTCATCTTCTTGGCCTATGGCTTTGCTTGGGTGATGCCGCGCTCCCTGAAGGATTTTTTGTTATGCTGGGAGGGTGTTAGAAGCAGAAAAGGTTCTAGGAATAACTGGAGTATGGCGTTGCTTTGCTTGATTTGGACTATCTGGAAAGAAAGAAACTCTAGGATATTTGAGGGGAATGAAAACCCTCTGCATATATTGAAAGATTCCTTTTTGCGCATTTTATTTTTTTGGGTCAAAAGGACCCTTCCCTTGTACGTAGGCTCCTACATTGATTTTTTGGGGGAGTGGAAAGCATAGGTGCTCTTCTCCCTTCGTAAATGGGTTTGCCCCCCTCGGGCGGTCTTCTATATTATTTCCATTACTTATAAAAAAAAATTCTTGTTATTCGTGTCAAATTGGGGTTAACAGGTTAAACGTGTCAAGAGTCAAATTTGGGTTAAAAGGTTAACAAGTTAAACGTGTTACGGGTCAAATTCGGGTCACTATTCAAGCAGTAATCATGTCAATTTCAGGTCAGCCAGGTCAATCTGAACACGACACGAATAATAATTATTTTAATCGTGTCTGACTTGTTTCTGACCCGAACCCATTTATGCCTACCCTGAGACCTACTAAATTTGTGTCGTGCTTACGGGTCGTGTCGCATATTGCCAGCCCTACTTACAAGAAGATTGAAATTGTCGAGTTGGATCAAGAAGATGCTTCTTGTTTTATTACAGGAACATTATTGTCATTAAAACAAGAAACTAAATTTTCAGACTTCATAGAAGATGTGAAAGGACAGACTTGAGTTTTCGATTTTTCTTAAGATGCAACTATTATTGCCGGGTTATGGACGACTTCGAGGTCGATTACATCTTGTTAACTAGTGGACAAGTTTTTTTCAAGTGGGGGAGTCTGGTGTAGGATAGATGTTGTACCTACTAAAAACATGGATGTTTGTTTTAGAGTTATTGCAGTATTTTTTACTTTCTAAATTTGAGTTATCTCAAATTTTTTATTTTAGATAAAATGTATCTATTTTTCTAGTTTTATTGGGGTTAGTGTAGGAGTAGTAGTTTCTTATTCGAAGTAATAATTTTTTAGCTCTATAAATATGATCTAATAAGTCTTTATTATTCAGTTTTTTTATCAATAATATACAATTTCGAATTTAGAGATTTGTGTTCTCATGTTTGGATGACTAATCCCCGTGGTTGATTAATTCAAGGAATTCGACGTGCTAATTACTTTGCATAGGAAATTTGGAAGAGGGTGCCGTTCGTGGCTATCTTCTTCTCATTTTATCTAGTTTTCAATTTTGCAAATAGCCCCATTTTTTAATTTATTCCGATTTTTTCTATTTCTCTAGTTTCCTAATTCTATTAGGACTAGTATGGAAATTAGTTGTTTCCCTTTTGAATTAGGAGTTTCTTATGCCTATAAATATGGTATAGTAGCTAACAAGGAATTCAACGTGCTCAATTGAAATGAGCTTAAGAGAAAGGTAGCTGAACCCTACTTCATGCAGAAAATGTAGGAACATGGAATTTTGAAGAATAAATACATAGATGTACAATGGCATGACTAATTTTGAAGAAGATAAGGAGAAAGCCCATTCACATGAGGGAGTTTTGTGGTGAGTGGATCTTTTTTTTTTTTTTAATTTTTTTATATTCTATTTTTGGGGAATAAGAATAGGACAACTAGAGATGACAGACCCCAGCTTAAGAATCTCACCCAACCCAAGCCTCATACAAGCTCAGAGGATAGAAAATCCTTTCAGGGCTACATAGAAAAGGCTCCCTCTGTGGCTCAATCATTTATCTCCTTTTCAGCTGATCTAAAAATTCAAAGTAACCTCCATTCCCACCAGTCTCTGGACCAGATAAATTTCTTATGTCTCGCAACAACTGATCATACTTTACTGCCTAATAATCCAAGCCCTATCTCAGCTGTATCCCTCAAACCTTATGGAGAGAATCTATCTCAGCGATGGCTTAACATAGCACCATCGCGTTTTACTTATTAGTAATTCTAGTATGTATAATCTTTTTGTAATAGAATCCTCTTCTTGGATTGGCCACTTCAATTCCAAGAAAAAAAACTTAAGTAAACATATCTTTAGTTTCAAACACCTTCCTAATGCACTCACTGGGACTCTAAATTACAGTTGCATCATCTCTAGAAACCACGAAAAAAAAAAAAGTTGGTGGAACCAGATAGTGCAATTGAAGCATATACCCCAGTTCTGCGTAATGATCTTCAATTATTCATCAATAGGATAATCAATAAACCCTTTAATATGTTTCTTATGAAGGTTTCATTACAAAGTTGAATGTGATGTTTCCTAATCAGTATTCTGAACTATCTTGATTGCTTGATAAGTGCATAATGTGCATTGGTAGACATATATATCATTGTGAACTTTGTGATACTCTAGGTCTAATCTTGAATATTCTGAAGTATGCTTTTGCTGCGACAGGCCTGGTCACAAAATTAACAGATGATCAGAAATATGGAATGGTTGAAGCTATTGCTCACCTTATTCATCGGGATTATGGTGCTATAGTCAAAGATTTTGTCAAACTTGGTTTCATTCCAGATGGGGTTAATTTGGAACCCATTTTACCTGTTCTGGCCAAGGTTTTTGATCAGGCACTTGAAGGTGGGGGAGCCAAAAATATCAACTTTCAGGAGCTGGCATCAGATTTGGCGCAAATAACATTTGATTATCCATTTAGGATACCCCCTTATTTTGCTCTTATAATTAGAGCAATAGGGGTGCTGGAAGGCATAGCTTTAGTGGGGAATCCTGATTTTGCTATTGTTGATGAAGCCTATCCATATATTGCACAGGTATGGAAATACCATGACTATGTCCATACTTGAGGACTCTATTTGTTGGGGAACAAGGATACCACGGGCCAGTTATATTTGATCCCGGAGGAAATTTTAATTTATGCATTTATTTTATTTAGGACTTATATTCATCTTTATATCGTAAATATGCATCCACGCATGTGTGGTTAGATCATCCCAGTGGGTGTTCCAATTTTTTTTTTTTTTTTTTGAATTAGAGTGATCCAATTAATAATATCCCTGAATATTTTGAAGAAAATCACAGGTGTGCTCATAAATTAGACAACCATATTATATATATATTAGACAACTAACTTTATTGCTGTAAAATAAACACTATTGGCTTCTATTTATAAGATTATAGATGTTCCGACAAGCTAACATGGTCAGACTGAACAAATATTTGATGTCAATTATGCATTTCCTAACCTAGTGATTATGGTAGCTGATTTCTTTTAACTTCATCATCTGTATTGACCCATTAAGCAATTGCTAAACATTAGCTTTGAGTAGTATTTCCTCTACCTCCTAAAGATGAGATTGAGGATCTGAGTCCCGAAATGGGTCAAAGTGGGTGTGTGTCCCTGACCTATATAAAAAAGGCATACCCACTGCACAGGGTTCCTGCGTTCAACAAAGGTCTAGGAGATGTGGATGGTAGGTAGCATTACCCGCATTTTGCAGAGGGCTGAATCCCAGGACTCGAATCCACGCCACTGAGTTGGGCGGACGAGACCTTGCCATCGCCTTGCCCCAGGCAACAACCTCCCATTTTTTCTCGTCTAATTGTTTTTTTAAAGAATCAATCCATTAAGTATTTGAATTGATTTTTCTATCAAAAATTATTTGAAAAGAAGTTAGTGGAGTTGATGAAATGGTGATGCTGATCATTATTCTAAAAATCATTTTCGAGGTTGATATAGAAATTTCCAGTTGGTTAAGCTGTAAAGCAATTCCCTAACTCATTTGAATTTCAGTGCTTATCTGGTTTAGCAGTTGGAAGCTAATAAAGTTAATTTATCATCTTATGCCTGCAAACAGAGGCAGGGTGGTGTGTGTACTAATCAAACTACTGGATATGCTTTGGAACTAGTCATTCATAAATTTTTTCATTCACCATTGTTTATGTCCTAATACTTTATCCATATTTTTTTCGCATATTAGTCAAAATTGAAGATTAATATGTTCTTTCTTTTCTTTGTTATGTCAGAGGCTCCTGACTGATGAATCACCACGTCTAAGGACTGCTTTGCGTTACACAATATATGGAAAATCTGGAGTTTTTGATGCTGAAAGATTCATAGATGTCATGCAAGCCTTTGAAAATTTCATAACTGCAGCCAAAAGTGGAGGTGGAGAGAGTCTGAATGGGGGGATGGCTGAGCTTGGGATTCTGCAAAGTCAAACAGGTTATATCTTTCCTGGATTTGCATCAAGTTTCTCACAATCAGGGCAGCCAATTCAAACAAGAGCAGCTTTGGCATTTCTATTGTCTGATAAGGGGAACTTTTTTCGAGAATTTCTCCTGGATGAGGTAAAATTAAATTTTAGAATAGTGTCACTCTTGTGTTGTTGAACATTACATCTAGTTTATAATAGATCCATTTGCCATTAAGCATGCAGGCACTTAAATCTCAGTCTCTGGATGTTTTACAGCACAACAATTGAAACTTTCATGTTACTATTATTATTGTTGTTATTTGTCATTGCTGTTATTATTTTAACCAGGAGCAACTGGGGCACCAGCCTGAAAAATGCATTTAAACTATGTAAAGAAAAAGGGAAATTACAGAAAAAGAATTTAATCACCATTTCCCATATTAATGGAAATATCAATTTTGTTGTGTAAGATCACCCCATATGTCTCTTGTCTTATTCTCCTCCTTAAAACTGATGTTTTCAGTTAAACATTTTGTTTCTATCGGGAAACTTTGCTGATTAAATTGGCTACTTTTGTTGTAAATTCCAATTACCGGGCTTAGAAGCCTGAAGAAAATATTGGCTCATTTTCTTCCCCTATAAACAAGTTGATACTGAATACTTACCACTTCTTTCATACATGATCTTATTTTGAAGGTCATAAAGAGACGAGCGATAATACTCCTATCTCATTCCTATTATATTCTGTATTTTCTGACGGTCCTGCTCATGTTACTCTATTATCTTCCTAACTCATTTCATCCTATATATTTTTCGTTTCCCCCTTGCTTTCATTTTGGTTTCTGTACATCAATCATTAATTACTTGACGTGTTACTTTTTAACATCCTCTTTGGTTCATTCACCATTACTTAATACTTGCTGTGTTAACTTTCCTGAATTATTTGGGATTATGATCATCATTGCTGCAGTGCTAAGGGTGATTTTCATTTTCTTTCCTCCTAAATCATTAGATAAAAGATTCTGTAATAAACTACACCATCTTTTCTTTTATATTTCCTGCCTTGTAAGGAAGCAGCTCTTTGATTTAATGAAGAACTGGTGTTTGTCCGAGAGAGCTGTGTGTTACTTAAATTAGATCATATGGCTTACTGGTATTGGCTGGTGATTGTTTGTAAGATCAGATATGGGGATCATGTTAATCTAACTTTTGTCTTGACGTATAAAGCAGATTGTGAAGGGCATTGATGCGGTTACGAGAGAACAGTTTGTACAAATAATGGCAGTCCTAGGACTTGGAAATGCTGCTCCGGTTTTCGGCATGGTTCCTGCTTTTGGACCCATTAGGCCTGCAGGACTTCTACCCACCATAACCGAGGAGGACAAAGTCATATTGAACAATGTTCAAAAAATAGTTGAATTCTTAACTGCGGGGAGTTCAACAGCAGTTTCTTCAAATCAGGTACCTAATTTTTTTCTTGTAATGATTGAAATAGAGGGAGAATTTTCCAACTTAAAATGAAGTTTAGTATGATATACTTGTATGCTTTTTTTGACTTTTTTGTATTAATAGTTTATGATTGTACTTCATTCTTTAGCTTAGTAATCTAAGAAACTGGCTCTTATCCCTTTTTGACTGCTATAAACTTTTGTTGTACACGCACCTTGAAAAAATAAAAAATTATAATTTTTGCTGGACAGTTCTTGTTTAGGCATTAGAGGTTTTCTGCGAGTTTTCATTTGAAGAACACTTGTTTCTAGTGGTAATTTTTATATTCAACAAATAGATTTTGAGGTGGATTGTTAACACTTTTTAATTAAAATAGCTCCTTAATAGATGTATGATCTTTCATGTCCATGTTCATTTTCTGCCATATGTATATCCAGTCAGTTATTAAAAGCTTGAATCATTTATATATGGACTTTTTGATTATTCATTTTTTGGTCTTATATTTCATGAGATGAATGTTTGTATTGACATTCGATTCTCTGAAGTTTAGTGTTGACATAGTTCTGGTTGATGCTTTTGCAAGTTTTGGTGTTTAGCTTCCCCTTTTTGGTCTTACATTGTTTTTTTATACATTACACAAGTTCCCTTTGTATTTTCTGGTGTTCCGGAACTTCTTTGAATAATCATTTTTTGCTATTATTTGTATTAGTTGCAATTTATTCAAATGAAATGATACTTTCTTATTAGTTTAAATTTTTTTAAAAATCATATAAAAATAGTAAAACATCTTTATAGGTATTACTCGTAGAAAAATATATTTCTAGGTGTTTGAAAATTAAAAACTAACAATAAAAAAACAAAAATGTGATAAATTGTTATCAAAATATGTGTATCAGTGACTTTTAAGAGGTTTGCTAGTTTTTTAAAAAAATTCATGACCACGATTTCCGACTCTCATTATGGATGACTCAATATCCTTATACCGCAACGTAGTATCTGGAGACCGCGATTTAAATCCATTGACATAATAACACTCTGAAACGAAATTTTGATCTTTGAGCGTGAAAATGTGCCATTAAGAACTTCAATTGAAAAGTGGATTTTTGGTTTTTTTTTTTTTTGGGTTTGATCTTGGAATATGGATTAAAGTGTATGACATATCTTCTAATATAAGTTCATTGTGTCAATTTGACATGGTTGATAAGTTGAAGGGTTTGTGTAGAATACTATAAATTTCATTGGTTCCAATGAATTGGAGCTAATATGATATTAAGTGAACACAAATGACTACTATCTATTTCTTTGGGTATTGATTCTCCTATTCAAATATGTGTTACAATCTTAATTATCTTTTCAACAAAATGTAATTCGTTCCTTGAGAATGATGGTAGTCTAGCCTCTTTTTTTTTTTTTAATAGGTAATAATGTTTTTTTTTAGTAGGCAAGTGGTGGCCCTTGGGGTTTTTGATAGGGGTAATATATTATAAACATGGCATCAAAAGGTGATGTAGAACAAGTGGCGGATCTTTGATGACCCAATACAACCCAAGGTGACCTGAAAAATAGAAAACAATTTGACCCATTTTTTGGGGGGTATTTTGGTTTCCAAATTTTATTCGGATTAGTATTAGTAGTTTCTTAATCGGATTAGTAGAATGATTTAGTAGTTTTCTATTCAGACTAGTAGTCTTTTAGCTCAATAAATATAGTGTAATAGGTCTTTAATATTTAGCATTTCAATACTACATCTAGTTTCGAATTTAGAGAGTTTTCTTTTGTTGAGTGAATAATCTCTAAGTTACTTGGTTTTCAAGGAATTCGGCGTGTTCCACTCATTTCACATTTTTGTGTTGTGTCAAAAGGGAGCACAACCCGTGTACAAAATTGATAACTAATGCTGCTCCATACAATTTAAATCCCCCTAAAAAATAAACATATGATGACCAAGAAATAGGTCATTTATTTGTCATCCAAAAAGGAAAGGTAGATCTAACATCCATTTTTTAAACAAAAGATAGGAGTCTCCAAGAGTTTAAAAGTTTGACTATTCTGCTCCTACCAATTGTACCATGTCAAACAAATAGAAGTTTCTTTCCATGTTGGCCGAATCTTTGTAGAAGGGAAAGCTGGTCCCTAACTCCTAAGTTGCACCCTCACTGAACTAGGTAGCAAATTCCAAACATTGCCATAAAACACCAATTCAAGAGAAGCTTCCTTTTTCACCAAGATTATCCAACATGTGAACAATTTCCAACATTGCAGTCCAAACGAAAAAAGAAGGAAAAATTACATTGACCTCCCCTGTGTTATTGGACAAATACACTGCACTCCCTGTCAGTGTTTGTCGTTAAACGAAAGTAATGGAAGTTGTCAAATTACAATTGTAACCTTCACAATTATTTATTTACTAAATGAAAACTTTGATGGCTGAAGTCAAGATAATGAAAAAGGCAAAAATGCCCCGTTCTTAACAACCAGCTCTTACATACCAGTTCTCTCTCTGCACCATTTTTCTCTTACTGTAGCTCTATCTCTCTCTACAGTTTACCGGTACCATCTCTCCTTCCTATATTTCTGATGCATTACAAATGGATCAAATCACAGTTACCTCCAGTTGCAAAATTCATTGGACTCTTTAACTGGGCTCCATTTTCACCCCGTCTCTTTACTCCCTCATTCAAATGGGTCTGTAATACCTCTCTTCAAATGTCTATTGTGTATCATATTTTAAGTTTGTGTGTGATATAATATATATATATATATATATATGTATATTGATTAGTAAAGATGTATTATATAAACAAGGTGCCTGAGGGGGGTGCACCCATATCGCACCCATATTCAAAAGAAAGGAAAAAGGCTACAAAGAAAGATTACAACCTTAAGTCCCCCAAAAACTCTATAAAGCTTTCTAAATACATTAAGCTCTCTTCTTTCAGACAAAAACTAAAAAGATGCAAAAAATTATCTTTAAGCTTTCAAATAAACGACTCTGCTCCCTCAAATATCCTCTTGTTACGCTCCCTCCAAATGCACCAGAGGAGACACAAAGGAGCAGACCTCCACGTTGGTTTCACATCCTTTCTAATTCTATTAGATCACCAATTTATCAAAGAATCATGGACGGTAGCGGGCATCACACATCTACACCCCAAAAAGAGGGAGAACCACGTCCCACACATCCCTGTCCACCTTATAGTGCAAAAGAAGGTGATCGACCGTTTCTTCATGAATCTTGCACATGCACCATCTATTGGGAATTTGATAGCCCCTCCTTCGAAGATTGTCTGTAGTTAAAATAGCCCCCACTCATCCGACCAATATAAAAATGCAACTTTCTTTGGAACTTTGGATTTCCAAATAAGCTGCCAAAGAAATAAAACATTCCGGCTCACTGACAACTGATCATAAAAGGAACGCACCGGGAAATCTTTGCTACTACCTTTCCAAACCATCACATCACTCTCCTCCATACGAAAATAGCAACGATCCAGAAGCCCCATCATCTCCTCCACATCCATTAGTTCCCTGTCTCCTGAAAGAAGAACCCCAAACCCTATTCCCTCCTACAAACTCGACATAGTCGCCCACCAAAGCCTCCTTGTTAGATGCAACGTTGTAAAGGGATGGAAATTTTTTCTTGAGAGGAACCTTACAGTACTATACATCATCCATCCCAAAAACTCACCCTAGAACCCCTTCCTACTTCAAAACCCACCATCCTGCTAAACGCCTCCCTTCCCTTTTGAATATTCTTCCATAAACTACACCCCCGAGCCTCCACTACCTCTCTCACATACCACTCCCTCCCTTCATAACCAAATTTTGAAGGGACCACTTTCTTCCACAGTGGTTGTTCCTCCTTCGCAAACCTCCATAACCACTTTCCCAAAAGGGCCTCATTATATTTCTTCAGATCGCTGAACCCCAATCCCCTCCTTAGGCCTTTTCATCTTATTCTACTCAACCAAATTAATCTTTTTCTCTCCCTCCTTCCCCCCAATAAAAATTCCTTCAGAATCTTCTCAAGCTTCTTCTTCATGGACATATATTTCTCGCTGAATATATGCATATATGTTTGTGTGTCACTGTAACTACCATCAAATCCTTCCATTTCATATGTACCACTGGCTTGATCTATCATTCTCAGAGCATATGTATAATGAAGACTCATTCTTATATATAATGAGAGCATATAAATCAAACCCATTAACCATAAAATTATATGTTTCATGTGAAAAAACAATTAGTGTGTTCCTGGATAATTAATATCAATGCATCCATAATTTTTTGTTCAAAATAGCCCAACAGAATGAACTGGTGGAAAATGCATGTGGAATAAAGCCTGAATAATAAAAGAATAAAAAAAAGGTGAATTTTTGGTAGAATACAGAGATTTTATTCCAATTCAGATGAATGCTACAATATTAATTAATGTGCTTTCCAATCCAATTTTCAAATTTATGGGATGAAGTGGCTGCAACTTACCTTACCATGGAAACAATTGATCTTATCATGTTTCTTCTGTGTCTACAGGGTTTAGATGTTACTCGGGTGATCCAAGAGCTTGTTCCAGTGTTGCCGGGGCTCTCTGCCAAAGTGCTCCCTGAGGTGCTCAGTCGGTTATCTTCACGAGTAATGGCACGCATAATTCGAGACACATTTTTGCAATGAAGTTGCTGCAGCCTTGCTGCTCAAAGCCCTTTCAATTGTGCATATGTCAGTAGATATATTGAGATATCATTTATAAATGCAAAATGATTTCCCTAATTGTTCTGTTATGCTTATCTCTCTGCTCCAAAAACACCAATTGAAGCTTATCTTTGTTTTTGTATATGATAGTCAACTCAATGACTAAATAGATATAAAGGTGAAGAAAAGGAAAATAAATAAAAGGCTAACAATGATTTCTTGGGGGACCAGATCAGCATTCCTGCTTGTGTTGTTCTATTGGACATTTGTATGAGCTGAGGGGGTTGGATGGATTGTTAGGTGTTTGCCCTGAATACAAGTAGATATCCAAAATGGTTAAGCCTCTCTCTCTCTCTCTCTCTCTCTCTATATATATATATATATACATATTGAAGGCATAGATAGTTTGATGTTAACTGGTCCAAAGCGTATTAGAAATAATTGATCAGCTTTTTGCTTTTGCTTTTCTTTTACTAGGCTTCTCACGGTTTTGTCTCACTATTATACACAAATTCACAAAGCCTAACAAGACGAGAAGTAATACATTAAAAAAAGAAAAAGTTCACTTCTCAGTGAATGTGGGATACAAGTATTTTCAGATGCTCATTGTTTTCCCAACAGTTTTTGGGAGTTCCAGAGCAGGAGAAAATATTTTTAAATCATTTAATAGTTGATGAAAAATAACTAAATCATACTTGTCCGAAGAGAAGCAAAGCAGGAGACCTGAAAATGATAGAAAGAAATAATAGTTTAAAACGTGGTTCAAAAATATCATATGAAATAGGAAGTGGTTAGTTATAAAATTATTTTTTAAAAAAAACTTTGATGAAATCAATATAAAAATTCACTAACAACTAATATGAAAATGAACATGTTAATGCTAGAATCTATTTACGGAATTTGTAACAAAAAAATTCATGTACTATTGTTGGGAAAAATGTATTTAAGAATAGAAAATTAAATAATGAGAAACGCATTTATAATAAGTTTGACATGGAGGCCCAGAAGTTGACTACTGAACACAAATAAAACTGTTTAGTTGAGAGGAGAAGTGATATTTTCTAGTCTACTAGGTCAATAGAGCAAGATTTTTTATTTTTGAATCTTTCCAACTGTGATATATCTCCTCCATGGCATCCCTGTTCAAGACAAGGGGAACCTATATATATACCATATCTTGCCAATTAAGGTCTAGAACCAATGAACCATTTACCTGATGTTGTATAGATTAGGAGAGAAAGCAACTCTTGTCTCTTTTCAGACCCACAATATCAATTAAGTCAAGGCTGGTTATAAATCAGCTAGCCTTTTGGTTCCTGTTAAGTCCGTTGCATGAAAATAAAATAATGTCCCTTTCTCTTTGTGACTTGTAAGAGCCAAAGAATAATGTCTATATGTGTCTATGTACCCATTACCCATCTTCTCATATGGAGTGGGACCTGTTAGTAAGTCTCATGATGATGAGTTCTATTTCTTGTGAGATGCTGAGCATCAAATGAATATAAAGTTATGGACATTAAAACCTTTTTTTCAATGCAAAATGTCATTAGGGTCATTAAAAAGCTATATTTGAACGTTTTTATTCCAATGATAAAATAGTATTTTTTTTTAGCACATCCATCATGGAAACTTGGGTGTTGAGCTGTTATCTCCACAACAACTCTTTCTCTCTCTCTCTAAAAAGCAAAATAGTATGGAAAGGAAAAGAATAGATGCTCATATCATGTTGTAACAAACAATGAATACATTCCCATGAACAGTCCAAAAAGTTGAGAGCACTCTTCTTTTGTTTCACCCATTTCATTTTCACCACCCTAATGAGTGGTAAGGGGCAAAAAGCAAAAGAAAACAAATCTTAGTGGGGGGAGAGGCATGGAGCATGATTATACCTGCTTCTGTGTGTATCCCTCTCCCATCTTTTCCAAACCTAAAATCCCCACCACAACCCCACCTCTCAACACAAAAAGTCCAACCCCCACTATCTCATTTGCAAAGCACAAACCACAATCATTTCTACATCACATTGATAAATACATATACTCTCTCCTTTTCTTACACCATTTTTCTCTAGTTTGATCTCATGCCAATCTAGCTAATACCCACATAGTCCTTGACCTTGTCATGGTATCAAAAAAATTGGGTGTAGAGAAATCAAGGTTGTTTAAGCTTGTTCGTTGTACTCCTGGCGGCGTCGACGCAGAACAGGTGCACTTCTTTAGTGTGCTCTTGCTATGTACCATCAAAGAATTTTTATGAGGGTGAAGATAACAGTAGCAGCAGCAACAAGAAGAAATGTCTTGCAGCTAATAAAAATGGGGTCATGGAAGAGGTTTGTAATAATGAAATATTACAAAGGGGTGATGGAAAGAGCAATGGTGGCAGCAGCAACAGTAGAAGCAGTGGGTCTAATGGGCCTCACATTGAACCCACTCCTCTCAAGAGTAATCTCAAGAAAACTACAATAGTGGAGGTAAATCAATCAAGGACAGGTAGAAAGAAAGTCAGCTGGCCTGATGCTCATGGCAAAGATATTGCTCATGTTCAGGAGTTTGAGCCAAGGTAATCTATATAGATATATATAAATATATTATCACCCCACTTCTACTTACTTTTTCTTGGATAATGAGTTTGTTTCATGTGTTTAATGAATGATTAAGACCACAATAGTACCAAAATTGATTGCAGCCCCCAATACAAAACCAAAACCAGAACAGTTTCAGGGATATTTGGTCATGAAGTTACATGATGAGATGGGATGGTTTGTTGTGTTGCTTGATTAATCAAATAAGTACTTTCAAAAATGACTAGAAACCCAATTAGTAAAAGTATCTTGAGAACATTTCAGGGGTCTCTGATTATGAACTTCAAGTTGGGGGCATGAATTTAACAGGGCAGGCATTGTTTGGATGGTTACTGAATGTTTCAACCTTTCAATTTTGAGTGCTTTCATTCTCTGACTGAAATGCCAAACTTGGGAAACAATGACTTTATATTATCCAATCACAAATTATTAGTAGTCGTTTTGATGCACTTATTGAAATCTTGAAAACCCAAAACTAAGCTCTGTAGTATATCACCAATTAAGCTTTGTCTTTTTAAGACTTGGGATGCTATTTTCTCACTCAATTTTTGTTAAATCTTATATAGTGTGTCAGAGGATGGGGAACTTGAGGGGGTCCGGAACTCTTGTGTTTGTGCAATTCAATGAAAAAGGTAAGATTGCCAATGAACCAAATGCAGCTTAATTTTGATTCAGTTGTTTCAATTACTAAAGTATGTTTACATGTACTTGTTGATACAGAAGCGTAATTCGTTGATCATAAAATATATATATATATATATATATTTTCTTTTAAAATCCAAATGTGCAATATTATAAATATAAATCCAATTCTAAACTGCTGTCATAACAATGCCATTTACCCACTAATATCAATGGCTAAAGGCATATATAATGTATAAGGGATTCTACAATAAAAGTGATGATGCTTGAACAATACAAAAAACACAATTGAACAACAGTCTACAGGTCATTGTTATTGGGTGCCTCCTCTTCCCCATTAATTCACTAGAGGTAAGAGTACATTTGCTTTTTTATTTTTTTATTTTTTGGGTACGAAGCAAACTCACATGCCGAACATTGTTCCAGTTTCGTCAGTGAGTAAACTCTCCGACCCCCACAAGACTTGTGTCTTGCGGTTGGGTGGCCCCAAAGGATTTTTTTTGTTTCCTCAATGATTTAAGCTAGTTTATTTTAATGAAGGGTGATAATCAAACAAATTCAGGTTTATATGAGCATGTCAGCATATCACCAAGTCTTTTAAATTATAGTCAAAGTTAAGAAGTATTTTTTTCTTTGTTTTTGGTTTCTTCCACATTATAGAACTCTGTTGACATGTTTAAGTCTTGGTGTAGTTGAGATCCCCTAATTAATCCAATACTCTAGTTATAATTTAGAAGAAGCCAAATTCTGGAGTTTGAACATATCAAACTTGTCCCTTGTCTAATTAATTTGAAAGACCATATTGTGATAAGCAAAAGCCATAAACTAAACCTAGAAGCTTTATGCTTGCACATACATACACTTAATACACACACACAAAACAAAGGCAATGATGACCAATTTGTCAAATTCAATGAAACACTGATCTAAGAAACATCACAAAGAGTAATTGAGCTCAAAACTTACAACTACAAAAAACATAGTAAAATAAGTGATCAAGTGTTAGTTTGAACACATTTAACATACAGGAATGACTTATATATAGTTCAGTTCTTGGAGTGAAAGACTAATTTTGAGATGTATTAGGTATATGTTCTAGATGCATTTCCCACCTCTTGATTTGAAGTTCAATCTTGAAAAGTTTCTTGGAAACTCTACTTTTGTGAGAAATCGTCTGATTTTAAGTTGAAATGAGGGTAGAAAAAAAAAGAAGGAAAAAAGATAGAGCTACATTCAAGACCGTCTCAAGACAATTCGGAGCCTAAAGCGACAATTAGATTTTTTATTTTTATTTTTCATATTAATGTATATTTTTTTATTAAATATTAATATCATAAAATTCTAATAAATATATAAAGTATATATAAACGTTTTCAATGCTTTGTTTTCAATATATAATTGTAATATAAAATTACAATAATATTCCAATAGAAGAAATATATATATGATGAATAAGATTCTAAGTTGAAGACTAAACATTTTCAAATATTTTTTCGAGAAAAATAATTCACTCAATAAATCCCTATGATCCTATTGTCATCTTAGTTTTTTTTTTAGAGTCAGATCGTTCCCATTTTGTTGTTACATATATTAGATTTCTAATTTCTTTTGATTTTTATTGCACTAATCTTTAACTCACAAAATTCAGTTTCTCCAAACTTGCAGGTGGATATACTTTCAACCTCATCTTCCTCAAGATTTGATAATGTTTTAGACTTACTGTCTTAGGTCAATTTAAACCCATCTCTAGAATGGGAAAATTTGCAGAGACACTAAAGATATGAAGTTGGCTCAAATGCCTTTGCCTCTTTTTCTTCTATTTTCTTTTTCCTCATTTTCTAAGGTGAAAGCTTGGAGTATTGGGAGTTCAACAAACATGTCCCAATCTACTATAAATGAGATAATGATGATTGATGACCAAAGTTGGACTGCTTGATCCCAACATTGAGCTTATGGTTTTCTGTGGATTTCCCTCTCATGTTAGGCTTTGTTGAGTTCACAAATTTGAAGACTATTTTCTTTTCTTTTTTCATATTAACTCTTGCTTAGATAAAATGTAAAATAAAAAATTTCTCAAAATGTTTGATAATCAAGAAACAGAAGAAAAAAAAATATTTTGTTTTATTTTTTCTGTGTATTCCGTGGCAAACGAATAAAGAATAATAATTACCTTTGCAAAGTCTCTTTCTATCCCTACTTAAAAAATCTATGAACCAAACATTGTCTTAAGATTCATCTAGTAAAAATGATATTTATGTGGAGCCTATCAGCAAGAAGAATAAAAGAGAGTTCAAATTTGAAGGACTTAAATTGACAGGAATGGTGTAAAGCTTTTACATTTCAATTCTTACTTCACAACAATAATTTATTTATTTTTTTGCGCCGATAGCCTTGTAACAGAGTGGCATAACCTTGGTAGGATAGTTACGTGCCTAACCATTGAGCTGAGCCTCCCAACGGCCGGTCCCGGGAGATCTTAACATAGGCAAAAAATCAAAAGTTTTCACTATCCACCCGTGCAGGTGGGCCACTTCAAATCAAGCAACATTCAAGAGGATAAATTTGAAATGAAACCTCTAATGAGAAAGGCAGTCCAGATCATCACAAGATTAATAGAATTCACCCAAAAAAAAAAAACAGGAAAGGAAGTGAATGAACAATATCCCTCAGAAGCAAATTAAACCTATCCATTCTGTCAAAAGTATTAACAGCAGTCAGGAAAATATGGAAAGAATTGAATCAAGTAATGTAAATGGTGTAAGCATCCACCAGAAGACAAATACTTTGTTCCATATTGGTTACAAGCATTTTCAGAATCACAATTTCAATTTCTTTACCCCCACAATGATTTGCCAGGTTTTCTCACCCTTCAAACAGACAAATAAGTTGTTCCATTTTGGTTACAAGCATTTTCAGAATCACAATTTCAATTTCTTTACCCCCTACAATGATTTGCCAGATTTTCGCCCTCCAAACAGATCATGACTTCTACATAGAAGCATGGTCCCCTATTTTTTTTTTATCTCAAGGTGTTGCAGATTAGTGGATCAACAAACAATTTCCCCCCTTGCTATCTGTCAATTACCTTTAGAAAAATAATCCTCTTTTATAAACAAAGATCTTACCACCATCCCAGAAGATTATCCTCTTTAACAAAGAAAAGATCTTACTACTATCCCAGACTACTGATTGTGATTTCTTCCTTTCTTTGATTTGTTTCTCTCCTGCAGTTTCTTTTTCTTTGCTTCAGCTGTAACCCAAGTATAATCTGATGGAATCACAAATGGGTCTTGAATATTTTCAATTTTACGGCTTGAACCAGCATTGGAAGAACTCGGGCGGTGGTAGGGGGCTGTTATCCATTGAAACCAAGATGAACTTGAGGACTGCATCATCGCTGGGCTTTCTCGTCCAGCAATAGTTGGACTTGAAGGGGGTGTTGAGAACTCATCCACTGGCTGTAATTCTTCAAATTTTGTAAAAGTAACCAACACTCTGATAGTGGGAACAACCGGGATAGCAACCTGGAAACCATATAGGAGTAGACATTCTTAGCAAAATATTTAAAAGGCTACACGGTGCCAGCTTCATTGGAGCTGCTTTAAAAAAGGAAATATCCTAGTGCACGAGCAACAAACTTGGAAACCCCGCTGCAAAATTACAAAAGTTGTAAAATTAACAGAAATCACTGCAAAAAGTTGCATGCACATATTTGTAGCAGCACAGGTTGCCAGGGCCCAGGGCCCTTCCCACCACGATGATGCACTCGAAAAACTGTAGCAGGTTAACCTTATTGGATGAAAAGCTAGCTTCCAGTTTAATAAAGAAACTACTGTTAAGAAACCTTAAATGGTCGATCTTCCTTGGTACATTTGACCCTCTAATAATTATTTACCCTAATATTAAATAACTTAACAATCTTAACAATTGATAATTTCTTAAGAAACCAACGTACTTCCATGGTGGATAATTAATAATTTTTAAAAAAATTCTATTATGTTATTAATTATCAGAATGTAAATACATGTAGAAATGCGAAAACAAACATGAAAGAGTTTTAACCAGTAATTCCACATGTATTTTGTTTTGGCCAATGAAATTTTCAAGCAAAGCAAATACGAAGGTTTAGTTGCCTATCACCAATGTTTAAGTTAGGATTTGCTTTTCTTTTTGTCTAGAAGGATAAATTAAACACAAGACATATATTGTCTATAAAAATGTTGAATGTCATTAACTGCTTGTCATTGTATTAAGCTATTGACTTGGAATGTAAAATACAATCAATCTCCCTTTCTATGTTAATTTCCTCTCTCATTTTCCCTTTCCTCCTACGACATTAGGCTACACGGGTTGCAAGCGATGGTTCTGCCCTAGAGAACACAAAATTGGTCCTACTGCCTGTGAAAGCAGTCTTCCAATGGGAATCACAGACCAGTTTTGACTAAACTGTATTGTCCTAATCTACATATGGAGCATTTACTTCTACTTGGACCAGTAAACACACTCATTAACCAACTCCTTTCTTCATCGTGTAACAATATATATCCATAACAAATCTAACCACCATACACCAGCTTTTGATTTAAAAGTGAATTCCAGGCAACCAAATATAGTTTAGGAAGTCAAAATTCTCAGCACCACTTAATCCCAGACAACACTAGTCCTACCTCAGTCAAACCCTGATGAAATTAACCAACCAGCCCAACATTGGCGGATCAATCTTGACCAGAAGACCATATTGATCGAGTCTAGTAGTCCACCACAGGAAAAAGTGTTTAACCAACCCAGGAACTTGGTCGACCAAATGTCACTAATGACAAACCCTGATGAAATTAATCAATCAATCCCAACATTGGCTGATCAATCTTGACCAGAAGACCAAATTGGTCGACCAAAGAACAAGTTGGTTGACACCTCAATCACTTCAACCCATGCTCTCTATCCAAGCACAACTCCATCCCAAAAAGGATACCAAATAATATGCTTCAAAGCCTATAGAAGGATTTCCTCCCCCCCTTCAAAAATAAAAAACCCAAAAAAATCTCTCTCGTTCCTCTCTCTTCAAATGCACCACCAAGTACAAAGAGGAAACATCCACCAAACATCTCTAAATCTTCTGCACCCCTTACTCCGTATCCAACAAGCCAAATCTCCTCCACTGAATGAGGCATAACCCAATGAACTCTGATGATAGCTTGATATACATTGTTAGCTCATTCTCTAACAATTAGAGCTTTTATAGGAGTTGATGGTTTAACATAGTATTAAACCCTTGATTTTGAGAGGTCTTGGGTTCAAGTCTCTCCGTTTGCATTTATTTTCCATTTAGTTTGTTTGTACAACATTACACTTTATTTTGTTTCGTGTTTGTGTCTCTCCATGTGCGAGTTTGCGGTCGTATGTGAGAGCTTGATATACATTGTTAACCCATTCTCTATCAACTTAAGCTTTTAGATGAGTTGGTGATTTAACATTGTATTAGAGTCTTGATTATAAGAGGTTTAGACTTTAAGTATCTCCATTTGCATTTATTCCTCATTCAGTTTATTCGTGCAAAAATGCACTTTGTTATGTTTCATTTTTGTGTGTGGTTTGTGTCTCTCCAAGCGCGAGTTTAGGGTCGCACGTGAGGGGGCGAGTTTAGGGTCGCACGTGAGGGGGAGTATTGAGAATTTGATATCCATTGTTAGTCCATTTTCTAACAGCTTAAGCTTTTTAGATGAGTCGGTGATTTAATAAACTCCAATAACAAAAACCAAGAATGCCCATTAATCTCTCACTACAACATAATGAATCAAAAGATGGGATATCAATTCCCCATCACTCTTACATATGCAGCACCAATTTACTCTTTACTTTTGGGTTTGCCCCCCCGGGCACCATTTATAACACTCTTTACTTATAAAAAAAAAATAACTGATCCTAAAACCAATTCACTTTTATGTGTCTCTCTTCCAAAGGTTATTAATGGGAATCTTGCCCAACGTTGTTGTCCATCTAAAGAAAGTCACTTTGCGAGGAGCTTTCGTGCACCAAATTTCCTACCAAGTAAAGTTCCAATCTCTTGCACTCCTAAAAATCTTATAATAAGATCTCACCTCAAAGTAACTTTCCTAGATCCTGATCACCTCAATCCATCCTCTCTATCCAAGGACAACTCCATCCCAATAAGGATACCATAGGAAGTCATAATTTCCTCCAACTCCACCTTCTGCAATGACCTTAAAAAGAGAACATACCACACCACCTCACTATTAGACATCCTAACACAGTTCGCAACCATAGCTTGCCTGTCAACCACAATCCTAAACAGGACTGGAAATAGTAAAAACAAAGGAGCTTCTCCACATCAACAGTCTTCTTAAGACGCAAAAGCAAATAAAATCAGCATAGCTCAAGCAAAAAAACTGAAGATAGAATATTAGGACCTACAGAAAGCTGCACTCAACACTTCAGTTATAAATCATGATGTGCCTTGTTACATCCCTATTAGATATGTACACATGGAGGAAGGCTTCACTCTCCCCCGTAAAACAATAGTGCGAGAATTAATTTCTCATGCAATATTCCATGAGAAAAAAGTGTGCACAACAATAGACTTTAGTCTTTATCTAATAGCAAGACAAACTCAATTATGAGAAATAAATATCCCAAATAGACCTGCATCCCCACGAGTTCTTTTTCTTTTTTGACAAGTGCATCTCCATGAGTACTCTCAAAGTCCTCTTCTACTTTTTTTTCCTCAAAAACCTGAATTTCAAATTATATTGCAAGCTACATATAGTTGACTATGTCCTCAAGGTCCAGTGATGTTAAAAAGTTACAAACATAAACAAATATTCCCACCTCCAAATGAGCACATCAAGTTTAAATGTAAAGGTTGTTCATTATCGGGGTCAATTAGGCATTGGTGAATTGCGATGACCTTTTCAATAACCATGTCATTTGCTTTCTCCAAGCCTTTTGGAACCAGAAAGCTCTAAAGGCAAACTTGGGGGATCTTTGGGTGTCAGTTTGAAGAACATTTATGGAAAACAATCTCAATATATTATAGTGAAAGGCAATTTCTCTAATTTTATTAATTCGTTAAATGAAGAACTCGGTGCTGTTGGGTATCTCTCTAAGTTATTGACATATCTGGATCCATGGATTGCTCAGATTGTTGACTCCAAGAGAAGCCAACTCAGAAGTTCATATTTTTGCAAAGAGGAGCCTGCAAAGAGTGGAAAATTTTGTAAGAGATTTAACACCTCCTTAAAAGGAAAAAAAAATAGAGTTCTAGAGCCAAGAGTTTTGGGTTGTTTGGTGAGTGGAATGATTGTGCAGCCCCTTACTATAGTCATCGTTACGATCAATGGGTCTAGGGTCAATCAAAATTAGGGTTTCAGTCACTGGATCCCATCATTAAGCAACCAACTTCATTGAACTTTGGGCAAATGAAACTTAAAAATAGAGAGAGAGAGAGAGAGAGAGAGAGAGAGAGAGAAAGAGAACCTGCAAATGTATCAGACCAAGAGAAATTAAAAAACTAAACATGCATAAGAATTATACTAACACGACCATTCAGAGTGTTTCAACTAAAATAATTGAAATATGCAACATACCTTGACTGGAAAGGTCCCCGTAGGAAGTTTCGTTGTAAGCAGTTCTCTTAAGCGACGAATGGCCTTAACTTTGTTTGCGAGAATGTCAAGCAATGGCAGTAGTTCTTCAGTCCGCAATGGGAAATTTGGGGAAAGCCAGAGAATAGGCCTCAAGCCTTTTTTATACTCATTTTCACGGCCTCCATCCTTGCGCCGGCTTCCACTCCCAGAATTCATAGTTGAAGATGTCCTGGTATCCCTTACCCTCCTCTGCTCATCCCCCCCTACAACAATCTCCACAGAATGTCTTCCCGGTTTGTTCTGACTTACAGATGGAGAATCACCCAGGAGATCACTTACCTTCTCTTCTACACAGAGTGAACTTCTTGGTGGGGCAATCCTTTTCTGTCCTTCATGTTTAGTATCCCGTTTCCTCCAGCCACCAAACCATCCTTTCTTTTCTTGCTTAGTCTCCCCATTTCTACAACTACTCGTGTCCATGATAGGAATTTCCCTTTGCTCATAACAACTATGCCGGTGCCCAATAATTCCATCACCATTTTCATTGCTCAAATCTGATGAATCCAACTTAAGTGCAATTTCAAGTTGCCTTCTTTCATCCTCTGTCAAAATTTCATCAAGCTCTTCACTCTCCGTTTCATTTTCATTGCAAGATGAAAATAACTCATCATCTGTCATAGCCCCTGGTACCCTTCTGGATTTGATGCTCACAACCACATTGTGCATATCATATACCTTAGCCTTCCAAGGGCCCACCATTTCTGTCTTCTCCTGTCGTCTCCATGTCAGTTGTGGCAAAAGAACTGCCTCAGTCACATCAATCCCAGGCCTGAATATATTGGTCTGAGACATTGCAGCCACTTCTTGCTGCACCTCGGCTTCAGTAGCTGGAGCACCAGCACCATCCAAAGCATTCATAACCTCCCTATCTTTGTGTGCTATCATGCAAAGTGATCCAGGAGGGACCTTCCCATCCTCAGACCCGTCACCAAGGAAAAGAATACTCTGATCGGAACGCTGAATTCTGAAACCATCAAAACCAGCCAAAGTCATATCCGCCCTCAAATTTGCACCTCTCTTCCAAATTTTGTAAGTATCTGAAGGGGCAATCCTCGAAATGAAAGGGATGACAGAGCTCTCAAAGTGAAATGTGATTTCCATGTAGAAGTCCCTCATCCTTCTCATAGTCCCTATCAGGCGAGGTAACCTTCTACACCATTTTGCCCAAGCCAATGGCTGGTATTGCCTAACTATAATCCTTGCAATCCCTTCTTCCCTATTACATATTGCTTCCTGAAGTGCACTCCACCCCTGTTCATTTTGCAAGCTCCAATCTGCACCAGCAACCATAAGCATCTCCGTTGTGGTCTCATCACCAAGTTTGACAGCTAGGTGAAGAGGGGTGTCACGATTAGGGACATCACGCCGATCAATCACAGCAGAGATGGCATCAGCCTTTGCTTCTTCGGCCAGTGAAGCGGATTCTGTGCAAATCTCAGCTGGGTCACAAAACCGTGGGAGGCCAGCAAGTATCCTCCTGAGACCAGCATAGTCCTTCATGGCTATGGCTTTGTGCACAGGACTATGGGCATAGCTTGAAACATCCATACCCGCCATGCCTCAGGAGTTAAAAAGGCCAACCCACACTAGTATCTATAATCAAAACCCAATTCAATCATCCAAAACTACCCGTAGGGGAAGGCAAAACGAGAAACCCTCCTTCCAAATCAATAGTATATGATGGATTACCACTGCCACCAATTCAAATCCCAATAACACCAACTAGGAGAATCAAACCCAGAACCAATTTATTCATCCAGACAACTGGATTCAACGAGTAAAACAGACCCAGTTCATAATTAGTTACCAAACAGAAAAAGTCCCACACAATCTTTCCCACAATTGAATCAGACCCAGTTCAATTACACCCAAAAGATACAAGAAAACAACAAAAACAAGACAGTTACACTGTCACAAACAAAGGTACAGAATCTTACAGGGCCCCAAAGGAAAGGATCGAGAGGAAAAAAGATCTCACCTTCTTCTTCCGTGACCCCTCCAAGAGGCTAAGATTGCTCCCAAATAGGACTTAGCAACTGAGAACCCCACCACCTCTCAGCCTCTTACCTCCTCTGCAAATAGAAAAAGTACAAAGAGATCCTTGTGATCCCATCCAGATCAGACAAACCCAAGAACATGCATGTGGGAGGTGTAAAATGTTAAAATATACATAGGCATATGTATGCAATTGATAGGAAATTAGAGGGTTTGGGAATCTGGCAAAGAAAGAATTGAAAAGTTGAAAGAATCAAAAGAAAGGAATACGAAAGAAAAGTATGACCCATAAACCCACCAACCAAGCAAAGGGGAAAGATATTTATATTAAAAAGGAATAACACAAAAGGAGAATCGTAGAAAGAGACTGAGAAAGTATTTCATAGTTTTTGTAGAGAGAGAGAGAGAAATTATCTATGTCTAGAGTGCACGAAGAAAGAAAAGAGAGAAAATACAAAGAGAGAAGGAACTTCGGGTTAAGATGAAAATGGAGGGAGAAGAGCAGAACCACTTTACCTTTTCTTGTCTTATTAACAGATAAAAGCGCACAGAGTTGGACAAATGGAGTGAGAGAGAGATAGAGAGAGAGGGGTCCAAAATGGGAAGGCTGCATCATGTGAGGCAGGAAAGAGGGAACCTGCTTTGCTTTTTCCAGTTTTTAAAATTTTTTGTTTCGTTGGTCAAAATTTTCATTATTTTAATTTACAAAAAATGTATATTATAATTATATATATATTGAATGAGAGTTAAGAAGCCACATGAGTTTAATGGAGACCAGTAGGAGGGTAGGCTCATAGGCTGTCAGACTCTTAAGTGTTGGGCTAAAATATGACCCGAGTCCACTCAATCTGACCCGATTCATTGTTGGGTAAATGTGATGTATTTTTACATTTATTAAAAGTCAAATATTATAATCTTTCATGCACCCTCATTTATTTGTTTTAAGTTTCTTTTCTTCACAAGTGTTTGTTTGTGGGTTAATAATTGTTCCATATAACCTACTCTTCCATTCAACCCCTTGGTTTTTAATGAAATAAAAAATGAGATTTTGGGTATTAATTTGTAGGATAACCATTTTGATTATGTGACATGTGGGTTTTTTTATATTTTTGTGTGTTAAAAAATTTATAATACATGTAATGTAATAATATCGCTATAATAAAAAAAATAAGATGATAACCAATTAAGATTTTTGTCAATTTTCTTATATAATTCTTATTTCTATTAGCTCAAGCCACATTTTCTTGCTAAATGTCAATAAGACTTTCACCCATTTGGGAGAAGCCCAAAACCCTTGGAGAATCTCTCTTAAATAAAACTTTTAAGATTATTTTTAAGATTTTAATTACAAAAAACAATTTTCAAACGTTGTTTCAAACGAAGCTTATGATAATTTTGTAATAGCGGCATGTTAAAAAGGTGATGTCATGGCATTAAAACGCAGGAATAGAATTTTTTTATTTACATATACAATTGATCATTTTAACAACTAAAATTTAATAAATTAATAACCTAGCACTATTAATCAATATTTTTTAAACAAATTTCTTTGTATTATTAATTATTAGAATTGAGAAATACATATACTTTTATATATACACACGCATCATTGAAAAATACTAATAACATTAAGTTTTTTAGTAATAAAAAAACTAAGATTTTTATTACAATTTAATTTAATTTAAATATAATATATATTTTTTAAAAAATATTCATCACTGTTACGAATATGTGTGTTTGTTCTATATTCATAATAAAAATATGTATTTCTAAGGGAATTTTTGTTAATAAAAATTACAATAAATCTCAAAACTAATACTTTTATTAATAAATATTTTTTTAGTGTTTTAGAAATTATTAATTATTAATAGGTTAACTGTAGAGGGGGCGATGGCGACAAAAGTCGTTAGCACGCGGACTTTGACGTGGCCCACATCAACTGTACCCTTTTGGTTGGGCCAGCTAGATCAACTCTAGCATGCATTTATTTAATTATGTAATATGATAGATGATGATGATGATAATGATGATTACTTTTAGATTAATGGATATTCATATAAAAATAAAGTCAAAAATATTACATGATTGCAACCATTATATTGATCTATTTCCATCATTTTTCCATTCATACTGAAAGATAAAAATATAATATATATGCATATATATATATATACAACTTTATCCAATTTTTTGAATATATATATAAATTTGAGAAAGTCAAGTTGTATTTTTTTAAAAGAACAAGGAGTCAAATTTTATTTTGTTAAAAAAGTTTTAATAAAAAATACTATATCCAAAATTTTAAAACCTTCTCTTGAATTTGCCATTGGGTGTGATGAATCCATTTATGCCCGGACTACTTGATGTGTGTGTTCTCCTTTTATATATATATATATATATATATATATAGAGAGAGAGAGAGAGAGAGAGAGAGAGAGAGAGATGTATTTTTTAGAGTTTCTACCAACAAGATTTGTAAGCTAGCTTGTTCCAAAGTTTGAGATGGTGGAGAATCCAATCCAACATAACCTTCATTGGTGAGTAAGTTATTTACTTTGGGGAGTATTACCAACAACCATGTTTTCTCGTCAATATTAATTGAAGTCTCAAGGAGAGAGACTTGAATTGAACGTCACTTTACAGCATATTCCATTAGGTGCTGTTAATTGGAAAGCCTTTAGATGTGGGTGGCTAAAATTAATCATATGATCCATTTCCCTTTTTTTTTCTTTTTTCTTTTATGTTTATGGTATGGTGGCTGGTGAGACTGGATTACCAAACCTGTCTCTTAAGAAACCACTGGTGAGCCTTCATTTGGTTTTTGTATTTAGTCAGAAAAGAGAAAATGAAAGAAAAAATAATAATTTGGCTATATACATGTCCTAAAGTGTATTAACATGTCTAAAATTTAGATTAAATAAAAAAATTTAGACACTCTTTTTGTGTACTCGACAAACATCTAAAAAGTATCTAAGAATGTAAGTATCGAACACAAACACTTGAGTGATAATAAAGTGTATGTATTTCATAGGTTTAATTCATTATTTTATTTCACATGTGTAGTTGATTTTTTTTTATTTTTTTATGATGCAGATGTCCAAGTTTCGCCGAAATTAATCCCATGGGCACAACAGTTCCTCCGTCCCAATCGCTCAAGATAATTATCGATTACAAGGACTCTGGGAGTGACCCTTAAGAAAAATTACCTTTTGTGGGATTTGAACTTGACACATGCAATTATTTTAACAATGAATTTTATAAAAAAAAATAGTGTTAAGTATTCTCAATTCATATCTTCGATATGATGTATATCAGGCTATAGTCGTATTTTTTAAAATCACATCTTGTGGGATCCAAAATTATCAAATCTTAACACATCATGTTGAAAATATAATCAAAAATATAAATTAGGAATATATAACATCTTCTTTTTATAAATAATGCTATATTGAAAATATAATTGAAAATATAAATTAGGAATATATAACATTTTCTTTTTATAAATAATGCTATATTGAAAATCCAGTGATTCAGAGAGTTTTCTATTCACCAGTCTTGGATTGAATTGTTATACGGTAATGTTACTATAAGCTCGAGTACAAAAAATATAGGATATTTTAAATTTTATATGACATTGAGATTAAATTTTTATTTATCTCAACCACTTCATCTCAAGTTTTGAGATTATTCAAAACCTAAAATACCTTATTCTATATGTACTCGAACTTACAATAACATTATTTATCGAATAATGCTATATTTCTAAAAATTGTTTCTCAAATTTTTATCATAATGATATGGCATTTTTACACATCAACATTGCATTAATTAAAAACAAATTTAAAATATAAATTTAAAAAACAAAGCATCTCTCATATCTATCTTCATGTATTTATCAAGTTGACCATTTAGTGTAATCTTTGGAGAGACAAACTTAACATTGAATACTAACCACCAACATATCATAAATGATGCTCTTAATTAACTGAGTACTTTGGTACTTACCAAAAAGTTATAAAAAGAAAAAGAAACTTTGATACTTTGTCTGATATTGTTGTGCTTTTACAGGTACAATTAATGTTGCTAGAGCTTTATTTATTGCTCAACAGCGATTGAATATAAAGCTTAATCTTATATGTCTTTAGGTTCCTTTTATTTGAATGATAGATTTTATTTACCAATTTTAAATAAAATCATTCTTAACACTAAAAGTGGTATGTTTTTCACCTCTTCAAGATTTAAATAAGACAAAGTGGGTGTGCGTGTAATTTTTATATAAAAAAAAATTAAAATATTTAATGATATTTTTTTTTAATCTTAAAATTTGATATTGCAATTATTTTCAAATGGATTTATTGAAAATGGTAACTTTCAACCCAACTTAAAATGCTATATAAAATTGAATGAAACAATTCAATTTAAAGAACTAATCAAACTGACCCTTAATGAATGAGATATAGCCTTTCATAATTTTATATATATATACATACTTTTTTTTTTTACTACTATATTATTATTATTATGGATAAGTCATGAGTTTAAGTCTTATTCTTTTTATCAAAAGGAATCAGTGACGGATGCAAGGAAACAAGTGGGGCCATGCCCTTCTAAAAATTTTGATATTGTGTTTTTTATCACTAACTTTATTAAAATATTTTAATAAAATAAGACTTGTCCCCCTCCTAATTTTTTTTTTTTATATATTCTCATAAATTTTAATACTTTCAATTTGATCACTCCCTAACTGAAATTTTTGAGTCCGTCATTAGAGAGAATGTGAACATTATTTTCACATAACAAGGAATTGGATTGATCTGTTTTTCAGGACCTATAATTGAAAAGTTATTGTTATTGTTGGATTAACATTGTTAAATTGTGTTCTTTTATGCTATCTAATATTATCATTGTACTGTTCAATTGATTGATTGTAATACCTTACCGCGTTCATTAAAAAGAAAAAAAAAAGAACAAGAGCTCCCAAAACTCTTTTGGACCGATGGGAGACTTAGCCTAATACCTTACGAACACACCTACTTAACACACAACTTTCCTACCCACATCACAGATGAGGCTTAAATTCCTAGCAACACCACTAACGGAAATTTTGAACCCTTAATCAATCCTTATATGTAAAAGTGTCAAGGTTATCCCACCTGGTTACAAATCTATTGCCAACCTTACATATATTTAACCGAGCAAATAAATACATGACATATATATATATATATATAAAAAAATACTAACATTAATACATTTTTTTGTGTTCATATCATATATTTATTAGTTCAAAACATCGTACCAACGGCATTCCAAGATCATTAAAATATTTTCTCAAAATTACGGAAAAAAAGTACATTAAAGAAAAGAACATTATCGTTTTTATAAGTTTCAAAGATTAATTTTGTATAAATCATCTTCGTATCAAATTTTGTTTAAGCGAAATTTGGGTTGTGTTTGGCAAAATTTTTAATATCCATGCTTGTTAAAACAAAATTTACATGTAAAAACCTAGTTAGGCATGCACGTGACTTAACTTAAGCTTACCCTTATTTTGACTTTCAATAAAGTAATAAGTAATACTAAATGTCTTAAATTTTTGTACCAAACTTGTATCTCAAATAATATGCCAATAAAATATTTATAATATATCTAAGCTATCACTTATAATCTAATATCACATTATTTGATATGTAAAATTTAGTACCAAAATTTGTGACAAAGAATATTATTGTCATATTAACATAATGAATAGCACTTTTTTTTTTTTTTTGTGTTATTGAGTCTTGAATCGTGAAGAGATTTTACTTGCTGGTGTCAATTAAGCCGTTTGTTGCTCTTCATGGTGAGCTTAGTTAGTGTGTGTGTGTGTGTGTTACTTGATATATATTATCGAACTCATTCTTTAATACCTTAAAATTTTAGTACGAGCAATCTAACATGATATAGGAGTTTACATCTAAGAAATTTTGGGTTTATGACACCAATAAGAATTTGCAAAAATCCAAAAAAAAAAATTTTTAATAATAATATTGCAAAGAACATATATTTATTACAATCACAAGTTGCTACGTAAGTTCCATTGTCCTATAAATGAGTCAAACAAGTGAAAGCAAACTAAGCCATTGCACATAATTTTTAAACTTCACCACACAACCACAAGGAGTATAAGAAAAAACACAATCAATCCAAGATAAAAAGTAAACTCCACAATGGACCCCTAAGCAGACACACCATGGAGCACCACTGTCTCAACGGTGAGCCCTGGTCCAAACCCAAAGAGCACGCCCCACTCGAGCCCCTCCCCGGTGGTCTCGAGCCTTTCCTCCTTTGACTTCTTCCTCATCTCATCCAGTATGAACAACACGCAAGCGCTCGACATGTTACCGTACTCACTAAGCACGTGCCTTGTGGCTCGTAACTTATTGGGCTCAAGGCCCAACTTTTGTTCCACTTGGTCCAAAATGGCTGGTCCACCTGGATGTGCAATCCAGAAAATGGAGTTCCAGTCAGAGATGCCCAAGGGCTGGAATGCCTCTGTTAGGCTTTTCTCAATGTTCTTGGATATGAGCCCGGGAACGTCCTTGAGGAGATGGAACGTAAGGCCCACCTCGCGAAGGTGTCCATCAATGGCACCGTCGCTATCGGGGAGAATGGTTTGGGCGGTGGAGACGAGCTCAAACAAGGGCTTCTCAATGCCGAGGACAGGGTCCGACCCAATTATAATGGCCGCAGCGCCATCACCAAACAATGCTTGGCCCACTAGGCTGTCAAGGTGGGTGTCACTAGGCCCACGAAATGTAACTGCAGTGATCTCGGAGCAAACAACTAGCACACGAGCTCCTTTGTTGTTCTCAGCAAGGTCTTTGGCTAGGCGGAGCACGGTGCCGCCGGCAAAGCAACCTTGCTGGTACATCATAAGGCGTTTGACGGACGGGCGAAGACCGAGGAGTTTGGTGAGCTGGTAGTCGGCGCCGGGCATGTCGACGCCGCTGGTGGTGCAAAAGACTAGGTGGGTGATTTTGGACTTAGGCTGGCCCCATTCCTTGATTGCCTTGGTGGCTGCTTCTTTGCCAAGTTTTGGTACTTCTACTACCACCATGTCTTGTCTAGCATCTAGGGATGGTGCCATGTACGCACAGACATTAGGGTTTTCTTTCAAAATTTCTTCCGTTAAGTACATATAACGCTTCTTAATCATAGATTTGTCACCTGAAATGCACAGCAAAAAAAGAGTTAGATGGTGATGACAACATTTATTATTCGGTTTTTTCTTTGCATGCATGTTTCACTACGCGCATTCCTGCATTTCCATGGAGCTGATGCAGTATGATTTGATATCTCTTTCTATGCATGTTGACATCTATCCTTTGATGCATCTATTATATATATGTGTGTGTGTATTCAAGATTAACTTCCTGAATGCTTCGTAAGAATTAAAAAAAAGGAAAAATAAAAGAGATTTATGAAAATTAATTTACAGTCCAGATGGGGCAAAGCTATAAATGGAAAGGAAAAAAATCTAGAGATATGATGCATCTTTCACTTTTTGATTCTTGATGGGACTAGAACAAATCCACCGTTTAGGTATTGACTTTCTCCTCTCATGCAGCTGGCAGCAGAAAAGGGAATTCAATATCTTTAGCAAGTCGTTTGGGTTACGGGAGAAGAGAAAATTTTCAAGTGGAATGATCTTACCTTAATTTTCTCTCGTTTGAATATGACCGGAAAAAAAGTTATGAGAAAAAGTTTAAAAATTAAGTAATTAGGTTCGTTTCATCAATTCCTTCAAAATTGAGATATTTGGAAAAAAAAATTGATTTATTAATTTTTTTATAATACAAAATATACCCATAAATGTATGTTTTGAAAATGGATAAATTACATTTGATCTTTATTGAGATTTCTTACAATTATATTAATATTTTTAAAATTATAGTAACATTTTCCTACTTTACCTAATGAATTATAAATACATTTTTTTAATTAATTAATTTTTAAAATAACAAAATTATTCCTTTCAATTATTTTGTATTTTTAAAATTTTGACCTTTTTTAATAAACAAATATTAATTTTTTATATAAAATAAATAAATAAATAACTTTAAAAAAAGGTTAGAACAAATTGACCAAAATACAACAAAACAAAGGCATAAGAAAATTAAATTAAATTAAATTGAAAATTTTATCATTTTTAAAAAATAACCGAAGGAGATAAAACAAATCAATGTAATTTTATCTTTAAAAATTAAAACTTTTGTAATAAAATTGATATAATTGTCAACTAATATATATGAACCTTATATATTTTTATTATTAACTATACGGAGTTAAATTTTGGACAAGCATTAAAAAAAACTTATTTTTCAATTTATAATTGTTTTAATCTTATTCACCATATTCGGATAGTTTTAAAAACGTTTTTTCAAAAAATATTTTTTAAAGAATAAATTATCTTTTACAAAAACGATTCAGCTAAGGTAAAGAATCAAATTTTGTATAGAAAACGTCTTTTCAAAAGATGTTTTTAAAAGCATATTTACAAATGATTTCTTAAAAGGATCATAGTCTAATAAATAAGTTGAAAATAATTTTATTCTAATAAAAAAAAGTTTTTAAACAACCTTAAATTGGCGAAAACTTTTAACTATGCGTCATAAAACCATTTTGTCTCTCCAAAACTAATAGTCCAATAAATATTTGACTCTTTCTTGTATGGCACTATCTAACAGGAATCCTCACAGCCAAGACTAATTTTAGATAATTGGAGGCCTAAAATGATAAAAGGAACAACTTTAAATGAGGTTTTTTTAAATATTAATATAATTTTTTACTTTATTATATATGTATATATACATTATTTACTTTTGCAATATAAAATTTAATTATTTTCAACAAAAGAGAGATATCTATTAAATGAAACTCTAATAATAAAATTTTTACATAGTTTTTTTTATCTAAATAGATAGTAATAAAATATTAGAGTAAAATACGAATAAAACTTTATTAATAGAATTAAGCTTTTTTTTTTTTATGAATGAACCTTTTAATAGTGTTCGATTTTTATTAAACTTAAACTTCTAATTTGATTATATTATAAATTCGTAAAATATGAAGTTTTTGTAAAATTAAACTTTTATTAATCTTAAATTTTTAATTTGATTATATTATAATATATTAAATTTAGGGTCTTAGGCCTAACGGCCCTACTCACAGTAGACTGCTTTTTTATTTATTTTTTACATCAACAAGTCTCTTAACACAGGAGACTTAATTATTTTAGCAATAGAGTAAATTTTATAAAATACTAAAATCATATAAGTCCTAATAGTATTAAGAATTTATGAAATAATTTATATCTTAAATACATGATGTTTCACTCCCTTAAATGTAAATTCATACAATTAAAAATTTCAATCGCAGAGAACTATTCAGCAGGGCGATGCATGAACTTCCATGCATGCTACCCTTACGGCAGAAAGAGAATTCATACTGGTTTCATTAGAGGTTCAGAGTTAATTACAAAACTCTGTTTGTGTTATTACTGAGGCTTATCAAATTACAAAACTCTGTTTGTGTTATTACTGAGGCTTATCAAAGCTGCTGCAGTCCATTTCCTTTCTTATGCTGTAAATTATATTAAAAAACAACACAACCCAGCAGAAAAGGAAAGAAATTTCAGTCAGTTTTCTTAAAAGAGTTTACTCTTATCTGTCAATAAAACCTTTTTATTATTCTAATCCTTGGTAATTTCTTTGGACAGATAAGAATTAAACTTCATCATGCATGGTATCAACTACATGCGTGTATATATATATATATATATATATATATATATATATATATATATATATATAGACAGAGAGAGAGAGAGAGAGAGAGAGAGAGAGAGAGTTCTGATCACCGGAATTCGACTATGTGCATGAAAAGAAAAAATGAATGATGGACTTAAAAATGGCGATGATATGTATATCTTACACATGCGCTTAAACTTTTCTTTAAGCTCCGTCTTATCTTCACTGTTGGTTATCCGAAAATAGTAATCTGGATACGTGCTCTGATCGACGCAGTTGGGTGGAGTTGCCGTTCCGATGGCCATGATGGTTGCCGGACCTTGGGCCCGTTGGCTCTTCCGGACATCCTCGACGGTAAACATTTTTTATTTTCTAGGGTGGCCGGAGCTAGACGGTGGTGTATAGAAATGGGGTGGTGCAGGACCAGAAAGCCCTGCTAGAAGAAAAACAAACGTATGATGAATGTGTTACAGATTATGATAATAGGGTGCGATTGAGATTTATATGTGACCAAAACGCATATGGTAGCTGGGAATCACGTTTCTCACCGACCTTTATAAGCCAGAATCGGCAACTTTGAGAGCAGGCTGGCACGTGACATTTATATTGGTGGGTTTAATTTGCACTTGCCACTCCAACCTCCACAAGGTTTTGAGTATTATGTACCTACTTCCCATAGTATTTGTATGTATATTACTTGAACCCCTAAATCAACAATTGATGTTAACATCCACAAGAAGATATTTTGAATATATATGTTGAAAAATGAATGGTCTAGATTGGTTAACATCAAGAATCAAGAATATAAAAGAGTGTATAAATTAGACAAGATCTAATTAAAGAAAAAGATCTTAAAAAAAATTTATATTATATTTTAAAATTTTCATTAAAAGGTCATATTCAAATTAAAATAAGAATAAATTGTGGAAAAAAAATAATCTTAGGAAGATAAAAATATGAATTAAATGCATATATTTAAGGTTTTTTTTTTTTAATCAAGTGATAGAATTTTCATCTGTGCGACTGACGCCAGCATAATTCATCATGAATATATTATGAATGTGTTGAAAAATGGGTGGTCCAAATTAGTTAACAAATAATGAATGCAGCCGTATATGGTTGAAAATAATCTCCCGGAAAATATATATGTATGGGAAAATTAGGTGTCAGCTCCCATCTTCGAACTTTTTTTTTTTTTTTTTAGGAAAATATATTTACACTCATTTAATTAAGTTTGAAACACAATTTATCTTCCAAATTATGAGGTAAAGTGTAAATTTCTCATCTAAAATTTGATTTATCTTCCAAGCAATAAAAAAAATAGATATTTTAGTCATTTTATACATATATATATATATATATTAGTCATCGTTACAAGAGAGATTAGTGTCACGCTTTAAATTATATATTTAAGACGTATCGAGCAGTAGGACATTCTCAATGGAGAAGTCCTTCACACACCAATTGAATGGGAGAGGGGGTGCCGTATACTAATTTGTCAAGGATGCTAGCACATTTCTTATATGACCCAAAACTGATAAATGAGTTTGGTACAGGCTAGCTTTAGTCAATATCTGATGCCTTATGAGGGTCTCTCACATTGTTATAATTTCTTCTTTCGAGATTTAAGATAAATAATATTTTTTTTTATAAATTTAGGAAGTTAGTTTAGTTTGTGAGAAACAAAGGTGAAATAACAATCTCACCAAACAAATGATTTTTTAGTGGGGTGGAGTTAAATCATTCTATGTCGAATCTAAAATTGTTCTGATTTCAACTGTAAAATTTAAAATTGTTTTGATATCAATTATTAAAAACCAAGAAAGCATAAAACGAATAAGATAAATATTTTGTGCTGGAAATTACATTGCAAGATGTGAATTGATGAAAAAACACAATGGATGGAGGTAAAGCTAGTATTCATTGGTCCCGGATACAATGTATTCGGGCTAATGATATCTGACAAATTAGCAAAATCTGTAAATTTTACTAAGAAATTTATTAATTTATCAAACATTTATTAGCTCAGATACACTGCACCAAAATTAATAAATAATTTTTCATGTCAATAACCATTAAAAAAATTTGGTAACAAGGTAGTATGAAATTTCTATATGGTCATACAAATCAATTTTTAACATGTAGCTTGTATTTTAAATTAGAGAAATATCATGACATCATTTATACTAGGCCTGTCAACGGGCTGAGTATGGATAGACCCTCTATAGCCCGGACCCAAACTTGCAAAGTTTAAATAGGTCTAGACCTAGATCCGCTAAGACCTGCCTTAACTACACCTGGACCTGGATCCGGTGGATTTGAGTATTCGATCCAAAAACCTGACCCGTTTGCAAAAAAAAAAATGTGTACAAAAATAATATATATTATATATTATATATAACATATATATATATATGTAGTTGTAGCAACAGTGTCAGTGTTTTCATCTTTAGAATAAACTAATAAAGTGGTCATAGGTCTCATCTCTCATGGTCACTTAGTATTTTGTTCTATCTGTATGAAATGTCGTTAGTTATGTAATGACCAAACTCTTTGCCTTTGAAATCCTCTATTATATTGAAATAGAGAGTGAGTTTCATTGAGTGAATTAAAACTCCTTTCTTCTCTACAAATGGCTTTGTTTTGATTTTGTGTTGTGTGATTTTAGATCTCACTTTTTAGTATTCTCAAAAAAAAAAAAGGAAAAAAAAAAAGAAAATTTAAGTATGAAGAGGAGATGAGATCAATCAATCGTGAATATCAAGTGGGTTGTATAGTTTATTTTGTACGATGTAAATGAAATGACATGTTTGGTTGCTATTATAAATTTAAATCAAAAACACAAATGTGAGTGCAATGGTTGAGATCAAAAAAGGGATAAGAGAAAATGGTCTTTTTGATTTGAACATTTTATCATTTCTGGATGAAATTCAATGTGTGGCATAATTTATTGAGTAATGTTTGTGCATATATATTTATATATGTGAGTGTTATCATACGAATTTTATACTTGTGTGACTATATATGCAATAGTATGTATACAAATGTGTCATGAATTTTTTTTTTTTTGATACCATTTTAAAATTTTGCAAATTTCACAATTTTCAAAATTTCACTTTAGAAACAATTCCATAAAATAATCTTCAAAACATTTTCATAGCACAAGACAGTGCTAAAAAGTTGAAGACGATAACTTCACTAAAACTCTCTCTTTTTCTCTAACTTTTATGTATGTATCTATATATATAGTAACTTTGTTGGAGGGGGGGTTAAACTATCTAGCTTCATTATTGTATTAGAGTGAGGATGCTTGTTAATGATTTAACAGGTTGGGTCTTTAACAAGTCTTATCCGACATATTTGTATTCGGCCCGTTTAACTAATTTTTAACGGTTCGGGTGGAGTCTTATTAATGGGTCCAAGTCTTACGTAAACGGAACCAGGTCGGGCTAGGGCATACCTGAGCCTTTTACAGGCCTAATTTATACCACGTGTTCGAAATTAATTTACGTGACCATAAAAAAATTTCACGCTACCTGACCACTCGATGACGATGACACATGAAACCTACCTTACACTCTACTATGAGTAAGGATGCGTAGCAGCATTCAAAGATCACTCTTTGGTCTTTCAACATCAATAGATATCTGTTTTGTCTGTCAAGAATGAAAACCTTCCTTACCTTCGGCCTAGTTACCTTGTCTTAGCTAGCCCTTTCGGACTAGCTTTCCTTGCCTTGCTTCAGACTAACTACCAAACCTGGCCTTAATTAGCTCTTTAGGACTAGCCTTTTGAAGCTTTCTTGCTTCTTCCAAAAGCAGAATGTAACACCCCGACCCGATGAAGAATTAGCAAGTCACTAAATATTAACCAGTGATTGAAACTTGAAGTAACAAGGTTGGTTTTCAATCACCAACTTGTTTCTATTAATCCCATTGAGACTGTACACTTTCATTTTGGAAGCCAACCTCGAATTGAGACGTGACAAAAATAGATTGCTACGTCGGGTAGATTATCAAAGTATGAACATGGATATATAAATATATAAATATATTTATATTGTGAAATATAGATATTGATGGATATGCATACATAAATATGCATGTTAAATTAATAAGTGACTATTCAAATTCATATAAAGACATATTATATATATAATATGATTATATAAGACATATATATATATATATATATATACCTATTTATATAGGAATATAAAGTTGGGTGTAATATATATATATATATATATATATACTTACAAACAAAAGGATGAAATTGTATTTAATATAATACAATTGAGAAGAGAGGGAGACGGTGGGCACTGCTCTCCATGCCTCTCCCATGTGAGCTGCTTGTGAAAAATAATGATGAGAAGGGAGGTGGCAGCCATGGCTGTGTGCCATGCAAATTCAGATACCAACAGGTGGCAAGGCCACCGATTGCATGAGTAAATGAAGGGGAAATAAAAGGAAAAGAGAACTTGTAATGGAAGAGGAGACGTGTGCAAGCAGTAGCAAGAAATTGAAGGATAGGAACTGAAGTAGGAGAAAAGTGGGAAACTGTAAGCAACTTGAACAGGTAAGATTTCGTTTGGAAATTGTTTAAATTGTGTACAAATTTAAAGCATGTAATAGTAGGGGTTTATTCTGCATAATATAAGCTGTAAACTACAAAAGAAATTACAAGAAATGATCAAGAATCGACTGAGAAAATTCAAGTTTCAGTTGGAACAATAATCAGAAAATTCTGGTGCAGGTCTGAAATAAGAGAAACCAAATCCAAATCCGAGTAGTAGGACCTGTTCTAGATCATCCCAAGGTCTTAAAAATGGTAGACCGCGATCCAAAAACTCAAGAAATGAAACCTAAAATATTAGTTGCAGGTTTAAGTCGTGGAACCCAAATTCGGTTTTACACTTTTAAACTCAGTTTTGAGAATGGGTATGTAATCCCCATGTCATAAGGATCACACAGGGCCAAACCTCATCAAAAATAGTGATGGAATGAGGATTTAACGTGTAGTTACAGGTTCGGCTATCAAAAGTTAAACCGAACTCATGAACTGGTTTTAAAACCTTAGATGAATGCCAATCTCTTGGGAAATGTTCTAGAGATGGATGAGTGTAAAAACAGAAGAATTTAGGTGAATAGATTAGCTCGAAAATGAAGCTTTCAAGCTTCGGAAATTAGGGTTACAGTGGGTAACGAAGGAGGAAGACGACGGGTCGACTCGCTGTTGAATCGAGTCACCCGAGTTAACTCGGGACACGTGTCAAGAAAGGGCAAGTCCACCGCATTAAGAGAACGGTGACGTTTTGGTTATGTTGTAAAGATTTAAAATATCAGGGCTGACGTCATGATGACGTCAGCATGAGGTGTTGAACCGGATTGGTTTAAGGAGAACCGGACCGGTTCAGTTAAATTGAAACTGAACCCACTGGTTCAAACCGGAAGAGTTCAAAATTGGAATTTGACCCCAAAACTTTTGGGAAATTCTACTATGGCCCGGCTGAAATTTAATTAATAATAACTTAATAATATTTAAATAAAAGAAATTCCAAAAATACCCTTAGGCCATAAATAGAGTAAATGAAGTCCAAATAAAGTAAACCAATATTGGATTCTGACTATTTTGGACATTCTAAATCCAATGGCGGGGTCCGTTTTACGAAATGGAACTCCGAAAATTAAAGATATGTAAAGGGATAAAATGACCAAAATACCCCTTGTCCGCAAGTAACAAGTTATTAGTGTGTTCTTACTATTTCGGACCTTCTGAGTCCAATGGTGAGATCCACAACATGAAACGAAGTACGGAAAAATACGGCACGTAATTGGGTAAATGACTATTTTGCCCTTTGACATACAAAAGTCGGAATTAAATTGTAAGAAAGCCTAAACTGACTTTCTCCAATGTTCCGGACTCAATGGTAGGGTCTATTCGACCAAAAAGAAATGTCTAATAAAAAGACATAAAATTTGATGAATAGCATAAGTCCAGTGGCTATAAATTAGTACACTGCTCGAAGTACCAACTAAATGGTACGGTACACATTTGAAAGGACATAGGAGAAGACGTGACACGAGAACATATGAAATAAATAAATTAACTTAAAGTTAATGGAGCTACCAGGAGAGTATAGCTAAAATAAAGTTAATTCCTAACACATTAAATTGTGTTATAGGTTAAAAATACGAGTCAATTAAGTACATATGAAATTATGAAATCGTGTTAGGATCTAATACGAACTAAGTAGCATCAACAGGTGTTATTGCAGTAGATGTGAAGTTAATGAGACTGTTATTTATGAATTGTTCTAGGAACTACAAAAGGAAAAAGGAAGGCGTCGCAGTAAACGCCGAGCTTGGAGTATAAGGTGAGTAACCCTGCATTTGAAGTGGAGATTTAACTCCACGGATTTGAAGAAGTTTTAACTTCCAAAAGAGTTGAAGTATTGAATATTAAATTCAAATATCTTGTGATTCATTTTGCTCTTATAAATCTTGATATGACATGCTCAATGAATAATTTCTATCACAGTCTTTTCTAAAAGTAGTTGACATGTCTACATATTCTGAAGTTCTTGTTCAGAAGTCATATTTAAAATGCTTATAAAGCATCTATTGAAGAAGTCATATTTCAAATGCTATAAATGCATATGTTTGAAGAAGTCATATTGTAAATGTTTTTAAACAAAAACCATTTCTTGAAGAAGCAATATTTTGATGCTCGTTGAAAAGGCATCCAAATGTGCATAAGCACCCCATGAAGGTTGAAATCCTTCGGGATTCAACAGTAAATGCCCGGTAGAAGGATCTAATCCCCCAGGCAGTGAGATATCTCCCATTGTAGCATTGCAGTAAGATGGGAGTCTGGTTCGAAACAGATTCCACTTAACCAAAGAGAAAAGATGACAAACACTTTTAAAATGGAAGCAGGTTTTTACCCCCATTTTATTATGTACGTTTATATGCTTTGAAATGCATAGATTCCATTGAAGAAATGTGTATTTAGCTTATTAACTATAAATGTTTTTAAGCTATCATTTGAAATCATACTATTAAACATGAAAGTAGGTTTTACCTCTTTCGATTATGCATGTTTTAAAATGCATATACTCTATTGAAGAAATGTGTATTTAGCTTGAATACCTTAAATGTTCAAAGCTATCTTTATGAAGAATGCATATATTCTGTATTCCGAGCATACGAACAATTGGTAGTGAGTATTTTATAAACTTTCATGTGCTAAACCACTGCCAGTTGAAACCCCATGACAAATGCCCGAATTACTCACAAGCTTAGATTAGCTTACCCGGACTCTGTTCGGACCCCCCTTTCAGGTGTCAGGAGGCAAGCTCTGACTTTGATCAAGAAAGTGTATAATCTATGCTCATTTTGTGAAAGGGCGTAGGAAGTTATTGCAGGACTAGCGGATGTGGAAAAGCACTCGGACTAGTAGTTAGTCATTTTTGGTTGTGTATATTATGTAGTTAAGTTTTGAAGAACAAACGAATATGTATTGTGTATAAAACTTTAGAATGTATTTACGCTCTGAATGTATGATCATGAGTACCGCAATGCAAAGAGCGGCAGTACCGGACGGATGTGCAAATTTTTTTAAATAAGAAAAGAAAAGAAAAAGTTTTTCACGCTTCCGCAACCACGTGTCGCACATCTATTCGATACCGTTGCTTATGTTTCGCCTTGCCCTAAGGCCTCGGTCGAAGGGCGGCGGTCACGATTCGGGATCCGCACAAGGTGGGTTTCGGGTCGTGACAGAGTGGTATCAGAGCTCTAGGTTAATGATCTTCGGGAAAGATCAAATCATAATTGAGATTAAGAAATAACTAAGATTAGCTCTAGGTTGACTTAATCAACTTAGTGATTATGGAAGAATTAGGGACAGAACTATGAGTTAGGTAGATCCTAGACTACCTAAGATGTGAAGAATGTGATGTGAAATGAAGGCGAGGTATGGGACTCGCGTTATGGGACGTAGAAATGTGAAATAGCTGATATGGAATGAAGGCGGGGTATGGGACCCGCAGTACATAAGGTAGATATGGGACATGTGTGATAGGGAATGAAGGCGGGGTATGGGACCCGTAGTACATAAGGTAGATATGGGTGGTACGTAACATGGGATAAAGACGGGGTATGGGACCCGTAGTTACATGGGGGAAACATAACAAAGAGAAGAAATAAAGCAACGATGGTGAATACGAGAAGGAATGAAGGGAATCCTGATGACAGACTGGACCGAGTTGGACATCTTTTGGAAGCAATGGCCCGTAACATGATTGACATCCAAGCCCAAATCCGAGCACCGCAACTGGTACAGAACCCTGGAATACCAAATAATCCAGGACAACTTGTTGAGGTGGTAGATACATCGGGTTACAAAACATTTCAAGGCTTTAAACCTCCTAGATTCGATGGGTTGGATGCCACTATTGACGCAGAGACATGGGTTAAGGAAATGGAACGAATATTTACAGTCATGCCATGTTCAGAAGAACAAAAAGTTTCTTACGCTGCTTTTACTTTTAAAGATGCAGCGCACGACTGGTGGCTTCTGGAAAAGGAAAGAGAGCCACCAATGACTTGGACAAGATTCCTAGAAGTATTCTATAACAAATATTTCCCAAGGTCACTTAAAAACCAGAAGATAGCAGAGTTTGCAACTCTGACTCAAGAAGCAATGACGGTAGCAGAATATGAAGCTAAATTTATGAATCTAAGCCGTTTTGCGCCTCATGTGATTAACACTGAAGACTTAAAAGCCAGGAAGTTTGAAGCCGGCCTTAAGGATAGCATTAAGTATCGACTTGAACCATTCGAACTCCCCACATATAATGCAGTGGTGGAGCGTGCTAAAATCTTCGAGAGGGCCGGGATGGCCTTACTTCAAAAGAGGGACAAGAATAAGACTGGCCCCAATCCCCAGTCAATGAAAAAGCCAGGAGCTAAAAGTGTGACTACGGTTAACAAAAAGGGAACCACTAGTCAAAAGTCGGGGGAGATTCCAGTGTGCCCTACCTGTCAAAAGAAACATCATGCACCCTGTTGGCGTGATACTGGGGGCTGCTACAAGTGTGGGCAGATTGGGCATATCGTTAAGAATTGTCCAAAATGGGACTCAACTATCAAGGAACCTACGGGAGTAGCTTCATCAGCTACGCCCCATGCGCAGGCTGTGACTACGGGAAAGACCGGAAAGGGTAAAGAACCTACAATGTCTGGACGGGTGTATAATATATTTGCTGATGCTGCACAACCTTCGAAAAGCCCATAGGTACACTATCTACTATTCAATTCCAGTATCATGAATAAATTGCTATTTAAATTCCACTATTAGATGCATGAATACTATAGATAGAAGCAATGGGAGGAGACTGAAACTCCTGAAACAAAAATATTTGAGTTTTGAGGACAAAACTCTTTTAAGGAGGGAAGGATGTAACACCCCGACCCGATGAAGAATTAGCAAGTCACTAAATATTAACCAGTGATTGAAACTTGAAGTAACAAGGTTGGTTTTCAATCACCAACTTGTTTCTATTAATCCCATTGAGACTGTACACTTTCATTTTGGAAGCCAACCTCGAATTGAGACGTGACAAAAATAGATTGCTACGTCGGGTAGATTATCAAAGTATGAACATGGATATATAAATATATAAATATATTTATATTGTGAAATATAGATATTGATGGATATGCATACATAAATATGCATGTTAAATTAATAAGTGACTATTCAAATTCATATAAAGACATATTATATATATAATATGATTATATAAGACATATATATATATATACCTATTTATATAGGAATATAAAGTTGGGTGTAATATATATATATATATATATATATACTTACAAACAAAAGGATGAAATTGTATTTAATATAATACAATTGAGAAGAGAGGGAGACGGTGGGCACTGCTCTCCATGCCTCTCCCATGTGAGCTGCTTGTGAAAAATAATGATGAGAAGGGAGGTGGCAGCCATGGCTGTGTGCCATGCAAATTCAGATACCAACAGGTGGCAAGGCCACCGATTGCATGAGTAAATGAAGGGGAAATAAAAGGAAAAGAGAACTTGTAATGGAAGAGGAGACGTGTGCAAGCAGTAGCAAGAAATTGAAGGATAGGAACTGAAGTAGGAGAAAAGTGGGAAACTGTAAGCAACTTGAACAGGTAAGATTTCGTTTGGAAATTGTTTAAATTGTGTACAAATTTAAAGCATGTAATAGTAGGGGTTTATTCTGCATAATATAAGCTGTAAACTACAAAAGAAATTACAAGAAATGATCAAGAATCGACTGAGAAAATTCAAGTTTCAGTTGGAACAATAATCAGAAAATTCTGGTGCAGGTCTGAAATAAGAGAAACCAAATCCAAATCCGAGTAGTAGGACCTGTTCTAGATCATCCCAAGGTCTTAAAAATGGTAGACCGCGATCCAAAAACTCAAGAAATGAAACCTAAAATATTAGTTGCAGGTTTAAGTCGTGGAACCCAAATTCGGTTTTACACTTTTAAACTCAGTTTTGAGAATGGGTATGTAATCCCCATGTCATAAGGATCACACAGGGCCAAACCTCATCAAAAATAGTGATGGAATGAGGATTTAACGTGTAGTTACAGGTTCGGCTATCAAAAGTTAAACCGAACTCATGAACTGGTTTTAAAACCTTAGATGAATGCCAATCTCTTGGGAAATGTTCTAGAGATGGATGAGTGTAAAAACAGAAGAATTTAGGTGAATAGATTAGCTCGAAAATGAAGCTTTCAAGCTTCGGAAATTAGGGTTACAGTGGGTAACGAAGGAGGAAGACGACGGGTCGACTCGCTGTTGAATCGAGTCACCCGAGTTAACTCGGGACACGTGTCAAGAAAGGGCAAGTCCACCGCATTAAGAGAACGGTGACGTTTTGGTTATGTTGTAAAGATTTAAAATATCAGGGCTGACGTCATGATGACGTCAGCATGAGGTGTTGAACCGGATTGGTTTAAGGAGAACCGGACCGGTTCAGTTAAATTGAAACTGAACCCACTGGTTCAAACCGGAAGAGTTCAAAATTGGAATTTGACCCCAAAACTTTTGGGAAATTCTACTATGGCCCGGCTGAAATTTAATTAATAATAACTTAATAATATTTAAATAAAAGAAATTCCAAAAATACCCTTAGGCCATAAATAGAGTAAATGAAGTCCAAATAAAGTAAACCAATATTGGATTCTGACTATTTTGGACATTCTAAATCCAATGGCGGGGTCCGTTTTACGAAATGGAACTCCGAAAATTAAAGATATGTAAAGGGATAAAATGACCAAAATACCCCTTGTCCGCAAGTAACAAGTTATTAGTGTGTTCTTACTATTTCGGACCTTCTGAGTCCAATGGTGAGATCCACAACATGAAACGAAGTACGGAAAAATACGGCACGTAATTGGGTAAATGACTATTTTGCCCTTTGACATACAAAAGTCGGAATTAAATTGTAAGAAAGCCTAAACTGACTTTCTCCAATGTTCCGGACTCAATGGTAGGGTCTATTCGACCAAAAATAAATGTCTAATAAAAAGACATAAAATTTGATGAATAGCATAAGTCCAGTGGCTATAAATTAGTACACTGCTCGAAGTACCAACTAAATGGTACGGTACACATTTGAAAGGACATAGGAGAAGACGTGACACGAGAACATATGAAATAAATAAATTAACTTAAAGTTAATGGAGCTACCAGGAGAGTATAGCTAAAATAAAGTTAATTCCTAACACATTAAATTGTGTTATAGGTTAAAAATACGAGTCAATTAAGTACATATGAAATTATGAAATCGTGTTAGGATCTAATACGAACTAAGTAGCATCAACAGGTGTTATTGCAGTAGATGTGAAGTTAATGAGACTGTTATTTATGAATTGTTCTAGGAACTACAAAAGGAAAAAGGAAGGCGTCGCAGTAAACGCCGAGCTTGGAGTATAAGGTGAGTAACCCTGCATTTGAAGTGGAGATTTAACTCCACGGATTTGAAGAAGTTTTAACTTCCAAAAGAGTTGAAGTATTGAATATTAAATTCAAATATCTTGTGATTCATTTTGCTCTTATAAATCTTGATATGACATGCTCAATGAATAATTTCTATCACAGTCTTTTCTAAAAGTAGTTGACATGTCTACATATTCTGAAGTTCTTGTTCAGAAGTCATATTTAAAATGCTTATAAAGCATCTATTGAAGAAGTCATATTTCAAATGCTATAAATGCATATGTTTGAAGAAGTCATATTGTAAATGTTTTTAAACAAAAACCATTTCTTGAAGAAGCAATATTTTGATGCTCGTTGAAAAGGCATCCAAATGTGCATAAGCACCCCATGAAGGTTGAAATCCTTCGGGATTCAACAGTAAATGCCCGGTAGAAGGATCTAATCCCCCAGGCAGTGAGATATCTCCCATTGTAGCATTGCAGTAAGATGGGAGTCTGGTTCGAAACAGATTCCACTTAACCAAAGAGAAAAGATGACAAACACTTTTAAAATGGAAGCAGGTTTTTACCCCCATTTTATTATGTACGTTTATATGCTTTGAAATGCATAGATTCCATTGAAGAAATGTGTATTTAGCTTATTAACTATAAATGTTTTTAAGCTATCATTTGAAATCATACTATTAAACATGAAAGTAGGTTTTACCTCTTTCGATTATGCATGTTTTAAAATGCATATACTCTATTGAAGAAATGTGTATTTAGCTTGAATACCTTAAATGTTCAAAGCTATCTTTATGAAGAATGCATATATTCTGTATTCCGAGCATACGAACAATTGGTAGTGAGTATTTTATAAACTTTCATGTGCTAAACCACTGCCAGTTGAAACCCCATGACAAATGCCCGAATTACTCACAAGCTTAGATTAGCTTACCCGGACTCTGTTCGGACCCCCCTTTCAGGTGTCAGGAGGCAAGCTCTGACTTTGATCAAGAAAGTGTATAATCTATGCTCATTTTGTGAAAGGGCGTAGGAAGTTATTGCAGGACTAGCGGATGTGGAAAAGCACTCGGACTAGTAGTTAGTCATTTTTGGTTGTGTATATTATGTAGTTAAGTTTTGAAGAACAAACGAATATGTATTGTGTATAAAACTTTAGAATGTATTTACGCTCTGAATGTATGATCATGAGTACCGCAATGCAAAGAGCGGCAGTACCGGACGGATGTGCAAATTTTTTTAAATAAGAAAAGAAAAGAAAAAGTTTTTCACGCTTCCGCAACCACGTGTCGCACATCTATTCGATACCGTTGCTTATGTTTCGCCTTGCCCTAAGGCCTCGGTCGAAGGGCGGCGGTCACGATTCGGGATCCGCACAAGGTGGGTTTCGGGTCGTGACAGAGTGGTATCAGAGCTCTAGGTTAATGATCTTCGGGAAAGATCAAATCATAATTGAGATTAAGAAATAACTAAGATTAGCTCTAGGTTGACTTAATCAACTTAGTGATTATGGAAGAATTAGGGACAGAACTATGAGTTAGGTAGATCCTAGACTACCTAAGATGTGAAGAATGTGATGTGAAATGAAGGCGAGGTATGGGACTCGCGTTATGGGACGTAGAAATGTGAAATAGCTGATATGGAATGAAGGCGGGGTATGGGACCCGCAGTACATAAGGTAGATATGGGACATGTGTGATAGGGAATGAAGGCGGGGTATGGGACCCGTAGTACATAAGGTAGATATGGGTGGTACGTAACATGGGATAAAGACGGGGTATGGGACCCGTAGTTACATGGGGGAAACATAACAAAGAGAAGAAATAAAGCAACGATGGTGAATACGAGAAGGAATGAAGGGAATCCTGATGACAGACTGGACCGAGTTGGACATCTTTTGGAAGCAATGGCCCGTAACATGATTGACATCCAAGCCCAAATCCGAGCACCGCAACTGGTACAGAACCCTGGAATACCAAATAATCCAGGACAACTTGTTGAGGTGGTAGATACATCGGGTTACAAAACATTTCAAGGCTTTAAACCTCCTAGATTCGATGGGTTGGATGCCACTATTGACGCAGAGACATGGGTTAAGGAAATGGAACGAATATTTACAGTCATGCCATGTTCAGAAGAACAAAAAGTTTCTTACGCTGCTTTTACTTTTAAAGATGCAGCGCACGACTGGTGGCTTCTGGAAAAGGAAAGAGAGCCACCAATGACTTGGACAAGATTCCTAGAAGTATTCTATAACAAATATTTCCCAAGGTCACTTAAAAACCAGAAGATAGCAGAGTTTGCAACTCTGACTCAAGAAGCAATGACGGTAGCAGAATATGAAGCTAAATTTATGAATCTAAGCCGTTTTGCGCCTCATGTGATTAACACTGAAGACTTAAAAGCCAGGAAGTTTGAAGCCGGCCTTAAGGATAGCATTAAGTATCGACTTGAACCATTCGAACTCCCCACATATAATGCAGTGGTGGAGCGTGCTAAAATCTTCGAGAGGGCCGGGATGGCCTTACTTCAAAAGAGGGACAAGAATAAGACTGGCCCCAATCCCCAGTCAATGAAAAAGCCAGGAGCTAAAAGTGTGACTACGGTTAACAAAAAGGGAACCACTAGTCAAAAGTCGGGGGAGATTCCAGTGTGCCCTACCTGTCAAAAGAAACATCATGCACCCTGTTGGCGTGATACTGGGGGCTGCTACAAGTGTGGGCAGATTGGGCATATCGTTAAGAATTGTCCAAAATGGGACTCAACTATCAAGGAACCTACGGGAGTAGCTTCATCAGCTACGCCCCATGCGCAGGCTGTGACTACGGGAAAGACCGGAAAGGGTAAAGAACCTACAATGTCTGGACGGGTGTATAATATATTTGCTGATGCTGCACAACCTTCGAAAAGCCCATAGGTACACTATCTACTATTCAATTCCAGTATCATGAATAAATTGCTATTTAAATTCCACTATTAGATGCATGAATACTATAGATAGAAGCAATGGGAGGAGACTGAAACTCCTGAAACAAAAATATTTGAGTTTTGAGGACAAAACTCTTTTAAGGAGGGAAGGATGTAACACCCCGACCCGATGAAGAATTAGCAAGTCACTAAATATTAACCAGTGATTGAAACTTGAAGTAACAAGGTTGGTTTTCAATCACCAACTTGTTTCTATTAATCCCATTGAGACTGTACACTTTCATTTTGGAAGCCAACCTCGAATTGAGACGTGACAAAAATAGATTGCTACGTCGGGTAGATTATCAAAGTATGAACATGGATATATAAATATATAAATATATTTATATTGTGAAATATAGATATTGATGGATATGCATACATAAATATGCATGTTAAATTAATAAGTGACTATTCAAATTCATATAAAGACATATTATATATATAATATGATTATATAAGACATATATATATATATATATACCTATTTATATAGGAATATAAAGTTGGGTGTAATATATATATATATATATATATATATATACTTACAAACAAAAGGATGAAATTGTATTTAATATAATACAATTGAGAAGAGAGGGAGACGGTGGGCACTGCTCTCCATGCCTCTCCCATGTGAGCTGCTTGTGAAAAATAATGATGAGAAGGGAGGTGGCAGCCATGGCTGTGTGCCATGCAAATTCAGATACCAACAGGTGGCAAGGCCACCGATTGCATGAGTAAATGAAGGGGAAATAAAAGGAAAAGAGAACTTGTAATGGAAGAGGAGACGTGTGCAAGCAGTAGCAAGAAATTGAAGGATAGGAACTGAAGTAGGAGAAAAGTGGGAAACTGTAAGCAACTTGAACAGGTAAGATTTCGTTTGGAAATTGTTTAAATTGTGTACAAATTTAAAGCATGTAATAGTAGGGGTTTATTCTGCATAATATAAGCTGTAAACTACAAAAGAAATTACAAGAAATGATCAAGAATCGACTGAGAAAATTCAAGTTTCAGTTGGAACAATAATCAGAAAATTCTGGTGCAGGTCTGAAATAAGAGAAACCAAATCCAAATCCGAGTAGTAGGACCTGTTCTAGATCATCCCAAGGTCTTAAAAATGGTAGACCGCGATCCAAAAACTCAAGAAATGAAACCTAAAATATTAGTTGCAGGTTTAAGTCGTGGAACCCAAATTCGGTTTTACACTTTTAAACTCAGTTTTGAGAATGGGTATGTAATCCCCATGTCATAAGGATCACACAGGGCCAAACCTCATCAAAAATAGTGATGGAATGAGGATTTAACGTGTAGTTACAGGTTCGGCTATCAAAAGTTAAACCGAACTCATGAACTGGTTTTAAAACCTTAGATGAATGCCAATCTCTTGGGAAATGTTCTAGAGATGGATGAGTGTAAAAACAGAAGAATTTAGGTGAATAGATTAGCTCGAAAATGAAGCTTTCAAGCTTCGGAAATTAGGGTTACAGTGGGTAACGAAGGAGGAAGACGACGGGTCGACTCGCTGTTGAATCGAGTCACCCGAGTTAACTCGGGACACGTGTCAAGAAAGGGCAAGTCCACCGCATTAAGAGAACGGTGACGTTTTGGTTATGTTGTAAAGATTTAAAATATCAGGGCTGACGTCATGATGACGTCAGCATGAGGTGTTGAACCGGATTGGTTTAAGGAGAACCGGACCGGTTCAGTTAAATTGAAACTGAACCCACTGGTTCAAACCGGAAGAGTTCAAAATTGGAATTTGACCCCAAAACTTTTGGGAAATTCTACTATGGCCCGGCTGAAATTTAATTAATAATAACTTAATAATATTTAAATAAAAGAAATTCCAAAAATACCCTTAGGCCATAAATAGAGTAAATGAAGTCCAAATAAAGTAAACCAATATTGGATTCTGACTATTTTGGACATTCTAAATCCAATGGCGGGGTCCGTTTTACGAAATGGAACTCCGAAAATTAAAGATATGTAAAGGGATAAAATGACCAAAATACCCCTTGTCCGCAAGTAACAAGTTATTAGTGTGTTCTTACTATTTCGGACCTTCTGAGTCCAATGGTGAGATCCACAACATGAAACGAAGTACGGAAAAATACGGCACGTAATTGGGTAAATGACTATTTTGCCCTTTGACATACAAAAGTCGGAATTAAATTGTAAGAAAGCCTAAACTGACTTTCTCCAATGTTCCGGACTCAATGGTAGGGTCTATTCGACCAAAAAGAAATGTCTAATAAAAAGACATAAAATTTGATGAATAGCATAAGTCCAGTGGCTATAAATTAGTACACTGCTCGAAGTACCAACTAAATGGTACGGTACACATTTGAAAGGACATAGGAGAAGACGTGACACGAGAACATATGAAATAAATAAATTAACTTAAAGTTAATGGAGCTACCAGGAGAGTATAGCTAAAATAAAGTTAATTCCTAACACATTAAATTGTGTTATAGGTTAAAAATACGAGTCAATTAAGTACATATGAAATTATGAAATCGTGTTAGGATCTAATACGAACTAAGTAGCATCAACAGGTGTTATTGCAGTAGATGTGAAGTTAATGAGACTGTTATTTATGAATTGTTCTAGGAACTACAAAAGGAAAAAGGAAGGCGTCGCAGTAAACGCCGAGCTTGGAGTATAAGGTGAGTAACCCTGCATTTGAAGTGGAGATTTAACTCCACGGATTTGAAGAAGTTTTAACTTCCAAAAGAGTTGAAGTATTGAATATTAAATTCAAATATCTTGTGATTCATTTTGCTCTTATAAATCTTGATATGACATGCTCAATGAATAATTTCTATCACAGTCTTTTCTAAAAGTAGTTGACATGTCTACATATTCTGAAGTTCTTGTTCAGAAGTCATATTTAAAATGCTTATAAAGCATCTATTGAAGAAGTCATATTTCAAATGCTATAAATGCATATGTTTGAAGAAGTCATATTGTAAATGTTTTTAAACAAAAACCATTTCTTGAAGAAGCAATATTTTGATGCTCGTTGAAAAGGCATCCAAATGTGCATAAGCACCCCATGAAGGTTGAAATCCTTCGGGATTCAACAGTAAATGCCCGGTAGAAGGATCTAATCCCCCAGGCAGTGAGATATCTCCCATTGTAGCATTGCAGTAAGATGGGAGTCTGGTTCGAAACAGATTCCACTTAACCAAAGAGAAAAGATGACAAACACTTTTAAAATGGAAGCAGGTTTTTACCCCCATTTTATTATGTACGTTTATATGCTTTGAAATGCATAGATTCCATTGAAGAAATGTGTATTTAGCTTATTAACTATAAATGTTTTTAAGCTATCATTTGAAATCATACTATTAAACATGAAAGTAGGTTTTACCTCTTTCGATTATGCATGTTTTAAAATGCATATACTCTATTGAAGAAATGTGTATTTAGCTTGAATACCTTAAATGTTCAAAGCTATCTTTATGAAGAATGCATATATTCTGTATTCCGAGCATACGAACAATTGGTAGTGAGTATTTTATAAACTTTCATGTGCTAAACCACTGCCAGTTGAAACCCCATGACAAATGCCCGAATTACTCACAAGCTTAGATTAGCTTACCCGGACTCTGTTCGGACCCCCCTTTCAGGTGTCAGGAGGCAAGCTCTGACTTTGATCAAGAAAGTGTATAATCTATGCTCATTTTGTGAAAGGGCGTAGGAAGTTATTGCAGGACTAGCGGATGTGGAAAAGCACTCGGACTAGTAGTTAGTCATTTTTGGTTGTGTATATTATGTAGTTAAGTTTTGAAGAACAAACGAATATGTATTGTGTATAAAACTTTAGAATGTATTTACGCTCTGAATGTATGATCATGAGTACCGCAATGCAAAGAGCGGCAGTACCGGACGGATGTGCAAATTTTTTTAAATAAGAAAAGAAAAGAAAAAGTTTTTCACGCTTCCGCAACCACGTGTCGCACATCTATTCGATACCGTTGCTTATGTTTCGCCTTGCCCTAAGGCCTCGGTCGAAGGGCGGCGGTCACGATTCGGGATCCGCACAAGGTGGGTTTCGGGTCGTGACAGAGTGGTATCAGAGCTCTAGGTTAATGATCTTCGGGAAAGATCAAATCATAATTGAGATTAAGAAATAACTAAGATTAGCTCTAGGTTGACTTAATCAACTTAGTGATTATGGAAGAATTAGGGACAGAACTATGAGTTAGGTAGATCCTAGACTACCTAAGATGTGAAGAATGTGATGTGAAATGAAGGCGAGGTATGGGACTCGCGTTATGGGACGTAGAAATGTGAAATAGCTGATATGGAATGAAGGCGGGGTATGGGACCCGCAGTACATAAGGTAGATATGGGACATGTGTGATAGGGAATGAAGGCGGGGTATGGGACCCGTAGTACATAAGGTAGATATGGGTGGTACGTAACATGGGATAAAGACGGGGTATGGGACCCGTAGTTACATGGGGGAAACATAACAAAGAGAAGAAATAAAGCAACGATGGTGAATACGAGAAGGAATGAAGGGAATCCTGATGACAGACTGGACCGAGTTGGACATCTTTTGGAAGCAATGGCCCGTAACATGATTGACATCCAAGCCCAAATCCGAGCACCGCAACTGGTACAGAACCCTGGAATACCAAATAATCCAGGACAACTTGTTGAGGTGGTAGATACATCGGGTTACAAAACATTTCAAGGCTTTAAACCTCCTAGATTCGATGGGTTGGATGCCACTATTGACGCAGAGACATGGGTTAAGGAAATGGAACGAATATTTACAGTCATGCCATGTTCAGAAGAACAAAAAGTTTCTTACGCTGCTTTTACTTTTAAAGATGCAGCGCACGACTGGTGGCTTCTGGAAAAGGAAAGAGAGCCACCAATGACTTGGACAAGATTCCTAGAAGTATTCTATAACAAATATTTCCCAAGGTCACTTAAAAACCAGAAGATAGCAGAGTTTGCAACTCTGACTCAAGAAGCAATGACGGTAGCAGAATATGAAGCTAAATTTATGAATCTAAGCCGTTTTGCGCCTCATGTGATTAACACTGAAGACTTAAAAGCCAGGAAGTTTGAAGCCGGCCTTAAGGATAGCATTAAGTATCGACTTGAACCATTCGAACTCCCCACATATAATGCAGTGGTGGAGCGTGCTAAAATCTTCGAGAGGGCCGGGATGGCCTTACTTCAAAAGAGGGACAAGAATAAGACTGGCCCCAATCCCCAGTCAATGAAAAAGCCAGGAGCTAAAAGTGTGACTACGGTTAACAAAAAGGGAACCACTAGTCAAAAGTCGGGGGAGATTCCAGTGTGCCCTACCTGTCAAAAGAAACATCATGCACCCTGTTGGCGTGATACTGGGGGCTGCTACAAGTGTGGGCAGATTGGGCATATCGTTAAGAATTGTCCAAAATGGGACTCAACTATCAAGGAACCTACGGGAGTAGCTTCATCAGCTACGCCCCATGCGCAGGCTGTGACTACGGGAAAGACCGGAAAGGGTAAAGAACCTACAATGTCTGGACGGGTGTATAATATATTTGCTGATGCTGCACAACCTTCGAAAAGCCCATAGGTACACTATCTACTATTCAATTCCAGTATCATGAATAAATTGCTATTTAAATTCCACTATTAGATGCATGAATACTATAGATAGAAGCAATGGGAGGAGACTGAAACTCCTGAAACAAAAATATTTGAGTTTTGAGGACAAAACTCTTTTAAGGAGGGAAGGATGTAACACCCCGACCCGATGAAGAATTAGCAAGTCACTAAATATTAACCAGTGATTGAAACTTGAAGTAACAAGGTTGGTTTTCAATCACCAACTTGTTTCTATTAATCCCATTGAGACTGTACACTTTCATTTTGGAAGCCAACCTCGAATTGAGACGTGACAAAAATAGATTGCTACGTCGGGTAGATTATCAAAGTATGAACATGGATATATAAATATATAAATATATTTATATTGTGAAATATAGATATTGATGGATATGCATACATAAATATGCATGTTAAATTAATAAGTGACTATTCAAATTCATATAAAGACATATTATATATATAATATGATTATATAAGACATATATATATATATATACCTATTTATATAGGAATATAAAGTTGGGTGTAATATATATATATATATATATATATACTTACAAACAAAAGGATGAAATTGTATTTAATATAATACAATTGAGAAGAGAGGGAGACGGTGGGCACTGCTCTCCATGCCTCTCCCATGTGAGCTGCTTGTGAAAAATAATGATGAGAAGGGAGGTGGCAGCCATGGCTGTGTGCCATGCAAATTCAGATACCAACAGGTGGCAAGGCCACCGATTGCATGAGTAAATGAAGGGGAAATAAAAGGAAAAGAGAACTTGTAATGGAAGAGGAGACGTGTGCAAGCAGTAGCAAGAAATTGAAGGATAGGAACTGAAGTAGGAGAAAAGTGGGAAACTGTAAGCAACTTGAACAGGTAAGATTTCGTTTGGAAATTGTTTAAATTGTGTACAAATTTAAAGCATGTAATAGTAGGGGTTTATTCTGCATAATATAAGCTGTAAACTACAAAAGAAATTACAAGAAATGATCAAGAATCGACTGAGAAAATTCAAGTTTCAGTTGGAACAATAATCAGAAAATTCTGGTGCAGGTCTGAAATAAGAGAAACCAAATCCAAATCCGAGTAGTAGGACCTGTTCTAGATCATCCCAAGGTCTTAAAAATGGTAGACCGCGATCCAAAAACTCAAGAAATGAAACCTAAAATATTAGTTGCAGGTTTAAGTCGTGGAACCCAAATTCGGTTTTACACTTTTAAACTCAGTTTTGAGAATGGGTATGTAATCCCCATGTCATAAGGATCACACAGGGCCAAACCTCATCAAAAATAGTGATGGAATGAGGATTTAACGTGTAGTTACAGGTTCGGCTATCAAAAGTTAAACCGAACTCATGAACTGGTTTTAAAACCTTAGATGAATGCCAATCTCTTGGGAAATGTTCTAGAGATGGATGAGTGTAAAAACAGAAGAATTTAGGTGAATAGATTAGCTCGAAAATGAAGCTTTCAAGCTTCGGAAATTAGGGTTACAGTGGGTAACGAAGGAGGAAGACGACGGGTCGACTCGCTGTTGAATCGAGTCACCCGAGTTAACTCGGGACACGTGTCAAGAAAGGGCAAGTCCACCGCATTAAGAGAACGGTGACGTTTTGGTTATGTTGTAAAGATTTAAAATATCAGGGCTGACGTCATGATGACGTCAGCATGAGGTGTTGAACCGGATTGGTTTAAGGAGAACCGGACCGGTTCAGTTAAATTGAAACTGAACCCACTGGTTCAAACCGGAAGAGTTCAAAATTGGAATTTGACCCCAAAACTTTTGGGAAATTCTACTATGGCCCGGCTGAAATTTAATTAATAATAACTTAATAATATTTAAATAAAAGAAATTCCAAAAATACCCTTAGGCCATAAATAGAGTAAATGAAGTCCAAATAAAGTAAACCAATATTGGATTCTGACTATTTTGGACATTCTAAATCCAATGGCGGGGTCCGTTTTACGAAATGGAACTCCGAAAATTAAAGATATGTAAAGGGATAAAATGACCAAAATACCCCTTGTCCGCAAGTAACAAGTTATTAGTGTGTTCTTACTATTTCGGACCTTCTGAGTCCAATGGTGAGATCCACAACATGAAACGAAGTACGGAAAAATACGGCACGTAATTGGGTAAATGACTATTTTGCCCTTTGACATACAAAAGTCGGAATTAAATTGTAAGAAAGCCTAAACTGACTTTCTCCAATGTTCCGGACTCAATGGTAGGGTCTATTCGACCAAAAAGAAATGTCTAATAAAAAGACATAAAATTTGATGAATAGCATAAGTCCAGTGGCTATAAATTAGTACACTGCTCGAAGTACCAACTAAATGGTACGGTACACATTTGAAAGGACATAGGAGAAGACGTGACACGAGAACATATGAAATAAATAAATTAACTTAAAGTTAATGGAGCTACCAGGAGAGTATAGCTAAAATAAAGTTAATTCCTAACACATTAAATTGTGTTATAGGTTAAAAATACGAGTCAATTAAGTACATATGAAATTATGAAATCGTGTTAGGATCTAATACGAACTAAGTAGCATCAACAGGTGTTATTGCAGTAGATGTGAAGTTAATGAGACTGTTATTTATGAATTGTTCTAGGAACTACAAAAGGAAAAAGGAAGGCGTCGCAGTAAACGCCGAGCTTGGAGTATAAGGTGAGTAACCCTGCATTTGAAGTGGAGATTTAACTCCACGGATTTGAAGAAGTTTTAACTTCCAAAAGAGTTGAAGTATTGAATATTAAATTCAAATATCTTGTGATTCATTTTGCTCTTATAAATCTTGATATGACATGCTCAATGAATAATTTCTATCACAGTCTTTTCTAAAAGTAGTTGACATGTCTACATATTCTGAAGTTCTTGTTCAGAAGTCATATTTAAAATGCTTATAAAGCATCTATTGAAGAAGTCATATTTCAAATGCTATAAATGCATATGTTTGAAGAAGTCATATTGTAAATGTTTTTAAACAAAAACCATTTCTTGAAGAAGCAATATTTTGATGCTCGTTGAAAAGGCATCCAAATGTGCATAAGCACCCCATGAAGGTTGAAATCCTTCGGGATTCAACAGTAAATGCCCGGTAGAAGGATCTAATCCCCCAGGCAGTGAGATATCTCCCATTGTAGCATTGCAGTAAGATGGGAGTCTGGTTCGAAACAGATTCCACTTAACCAAAGAGAAAAGATGACAAACACTTTTAAAATGGAAGCAGGTTTTTACCCCCATTTTATTATGTACGTTTATATGCTTTGAAATGCATAGATTCCATTGAAGAAATGTGTATTTAGCTTATTAACTATAAATGTTTTTAAGCTATCATTTGAAATCATACTATTAAACATGAAAGTAGGTTTTACCTCTTTCGATTATGCATGTTTTAAAATGCATATACTCTATTGAAGAAATGTGTATTTAGCTTGAATACCTTAAATGTTCAAAGCTATCTTTATGAAGAATGCATATATTCTGTATTCCGAGCATACGAACAATTGGTAGTGAGTATTTTATAAACTTTCATGTGCTAAACCACTGCCAGTTGAAACCCCATGACAAATGCCCGAATTACTCACAAGCTTAGATTAGCTTACCCGGACTCTGTTCGGACCCCCCTTTCAGGTGTCAGGAGGCAAGCTCTGACTTTGATCAAGAAAGTGTATAATCTATGCTCATTTTGTGAAAGGGCGTAGGAAGTTATTGCAGGACTAGCGGATGTGGAAAAGCACTCGGACTAGTAGTTAGTCATTTTTGGTTGTGTATATTATGTAGTTAAGTTTTGAAGAACAAACGAATATGTATTGTGTATAAAACTTTAGAATGTATTTACGCTCTGAATGTATGATCATGAGTACCGCAATGCAAAGAGCGGCAGTACCGGACGGATGTGCAAATTTTTTTAAATAAGAAAAGAAAAGAAAAAGTTTTTCACGCTTCCGCAACCACGTGTCGCACATCTATTCGATACCGTTGCTTATGTTTCGCCTTGCCCTAAGGCCTCGGTCGAAGGGCGGCGGTCACGATTCGGGATCCGCACAAGGTGGGTTTCGGGTCGTGACACAGAACACCTTGGCTTTACGACTTTTCTGTTATTACTAATCCTTCCCTTCTTTCTAGGCCTGGACTAATGCTTTCTTATGTCTGTCATTAGCTTAAGGAATGACCATGGCACGTGATTACCCCATTATGTACCCATTAGTTTAAAAATGTTTTGAAAATTTGTTAAGTAGTTTGGATTTCATCGGTGGTATAGGAGACATGTAGAGTTTGAGATTCGCTCTTTTTGTGTGGGCAAATTATGATTGTCCTTAAATTCATTTATTTATAAAAAAAAAATCAAATCAATAAAAAAAAAAAAAAACATTCTTACTCTTACATAAAATTTTAAAAAAATACACAATTATGTACAAATGAATCAAATAAAACTAAAGATGCAATAAAAAACACTTAGAATGAAATTTAACCAATTCAGATAATAAAATATGATGATAATTCAAAAAACAACATTAAACAAACATAACAAAATTCAAAATAATAAAAGATAATTACATTTATGTCTTGTTTTTGACAATTATAAATAATATTTTTATAATTTTTTTTTAAATAACATTGTCATTCCTGTCAAAGATGTTAAATTAACGACAGTAAGATAATTAGTGCATTTACAATTATACCCTCCTATTTTAATAACATTTATTAGTCAAAAGCCAAACAATACGTCAGTTATATTTTTTTTTCTCTCCTGTATACCAATTCATTCTCTTTTGTATACCAACACAGAGCCCTTTCCTCAGCCCCTTTTCATAGCAACTCTAACGCAGAGTGCCAACCGGGGTGCCAAACTCATAACTTCAAAATGACACCCCAAATTTAAAATTTTCCACTCCAACGTACGTGGTATCTGTGGTTATAAAATAGTACTCAACGTTCTGAGGTGCCATTTTTACAAACTTTAGAGAGAGAAAAAGGAGAGGTGTAATTTGACGATTGCAGCCATTTTCATTTTTATTGTTACAACGGCTACCATTCCAACGATTCTTTTTCAATAAAAATTTTTATAAATACAGAAGATTTGTGAAGAGAAAACGTACTAAAGCCCAAAAAATCACTCTGAAAATTATTCTATAAATTTATGATGATTTTATTTATTTAACTAATTTTGATAATTAAATAATTTTTTTAATTTAGTTAATTGTTAGAATTTAAATTAATTTTTTACATTAAATTAATTTTTATAATTTAATTTTAAAAATTAATTTAATTTAAATAGTTATGAAAACTATATCCATTAAAATATAATGGTTAAGTTTAATTATATTTTTTTAATAAAAAAAATTAAAATAGCATTCTATTTTGATATATGTCATTAGAACAGATTTATAAGAAGTAAATTTATAATTTAGGAGTGACATAACCCTCTTTAAAATTATAAATAAATATTTTGACACCTCAAAATGACAACACGTTTGGAGTTGCTCTCATCGCCCACTGATCCAGCGACATCGAGTTCTTCAACTGTGACGATGAGCGGTGCTTCAATGGTAAAGAGAGCTGCGACGATCAGATTTTACGTAATCAATGATGGAACGAAAGACCCGTTGATGGTCCGAAGGTGGGAATTCTTCTTCCTCCCTCTTTGAATCCTTTGCAAAATTTGTCTTTTTTCTTGTTTTAATCTTTCACATAATCAAAGATTTGAGAAATGTTAGTCTGGGATTTAAGAGAGATTTTAGGAATTTTAGAGATTGAAATATTTTAGAGAGAGAAATTCGTCTCCGAACATCTCATTTGTTGCTCATCTAGTCAGTTTACTCGTTATTATGTAACAAGTTGTAGATCAATTTTATGGTAAAACAACTTCATTCGAGAAAGTCCCATTTCAAGCCCCCTATTTTGAGCATTGTTTTGCTTCAATTCAAACACCAAAATGGCCTACTCCTAAGTCATCATCTATGGCCGTGGTGGCGATAGCCATGGTGTCGTGGTGGTTGTGTTGATAAGGTGATTGTCTCTACTGGTGACCAAGATGGCGTGATGGTGGTCATGGAGGTTTTGGTGTTGGCCAGAGAGGTAGTGTTGGCCTTGGTGGTTGTGAGGGCAGTGGTGCCGCGCTGGTGGTTGTGGTCCAGAAGGAGGGAAAAAGAGAGAAGAATTTGCAAATCTCTCTAAAATCCGATACCAACTTGGTCGTGTGTCATCAATTTTGTGATTTATTTTTTGTGGTATTTCATCAATTATGTATTGTTCTAATATTTGGAAGAGTGATGATGTATGATTGTCTTTCTTTAAACTCATGAGGAGGTATTGTTTTGTTTTACATACTTGACTTTCTATATGCATCATTCAAACCTGTCAAGTAAATTAACGTTCTTAACAATAGAGAGAATCTGAAACCGATTAGAACTAGGGGAATAGTATTATTTTAGAAATTATAAAAATATTATTTACAATTATTAAAAATTTTAGAGAAAGTACATATAATCATTTCAAATAATAATTACTAAACAGGTTGTAAATACATTTTGTTTTACTTTAATAACATTGAGACAAACAGTCAGGGTATCAAATAACATTAGCTTATTTTCTAAAGAGATTTGACTTATTAAATTGCATGAAAATAGCATGTTAAAGGAATAAGAAGTTACTTTTACTTTCCATATGAGAGCTCCAAGCACAAATACTCAAATGTTTGAAATATTTTGCAATATCTCTATTAATTTTATCTTATTTATTCACAAATTCAAAAATATATTCAACCTCCAATAAAATAGAAAAAAAATAACAAAACAAATATATTAACGAACTAAAAAATTAATTATGCATTAAAATATTAAAATTAGCTAATAATAAACGTTTATTACCTAGGCAAATTGGCAGCCAGGCGGGCATCTCTCCAAGACAATGGGCACCTAAGTAACCGCCCGAGTAGCCAAACGGTCCCCGTAACAACTATGACTAGTCTACCTCAAACCTTGAGATGAAACTACTGTTTTAAGGACCAAAGTCCTACATTGATACGAGACCCGCCAGTCCTTGAACTGTGTACACTAATGTTTGTCATACAAAATAATGTCATTTATCACACTGCTTTAGTGGGACTTCCAAACCCACCCATACCATTATTGATAACAATTGCAGATGCTGAATGGATCAATTCTACCGAGCATCCTTTGACAAAAAATTGTTGGTTTCAATTTTTCGAGCATTGCAGAGCTCATCAGCAGAGTCCCCTCGTTCAAAAACTGCAGCAGCCCCCATTCCTGTGCCTGCAGTTCAGTTACAAACCTTCCTGGTTAGCTATATGTCGAACAATACAATCCCAAAGAGAGATGGAAAAGAGAGAGCACCTATGCACATAGAAACCACACCAAAACGGCAGTCTTTGCCACGGCGCTTCATTTCATGCAGTAGGGTAGCGACACAGCGGGCTCCTGTAATATATACAAGCAGTCTCATGAAATTGCAGACATGAAAAAACAATGCTCCTTGTCATATTCATTTTTCAAATATTAAATTCAAGGTATCAGCAGGTTGATCGTTTGTGTGATGAAATGAAAAAATTGGGCATGCAGCTACAATGATTTCTTTATTTAATTAATATTTTTAAGTAACATGAGCAGACTAATTTATACAGGTATAAAATCATTCTGAATAAGCCCAACATCACACTTCATGAATTAACTTATGTATGTTTTCTCTTCTACACATAGAAACAAACGTAGCCAAAAACACCTCTCATCTGTTGGTAAACTACTCTTCATGGTTCTTAGGTTTCCGCCATCTAATCCTTGAAAACCATGATCAGTTGCAGTCCTCCATCTTTGCAACTGAAATATAGCAGTCAGTTATTCCAAAGTAACAGTTTCTAACTGTAGTTATTCTCTAAATGGCTACATATACAGTAATTTGTTTTTCCCATCATATTTCTTTACTCTTCTTTGGTATTTCTTAATGCCAGTAAACTTCCTTTTAAGTAAAGCTTAATGCACTAGCATTTTTACAGTCCATAACAGAGATGGTAGTGGACAACTGGACGGTGTCATGAAAGAATCAGGCATTTCAAGAAATACACTCCAGTGTAACTGAGAGTCTCGCACGTCCACACTCAAAGGTCGTTGGCGTAAATTTCTAATAAAGAATCAACGGATGCCAATCAAATAGGAGCATAACTTGTGCAATATACAACCCTACCTATAGAAAGCAATAATAGAAGTGAAGAAAAATGACATTTTAAGTGGCATCAAGCAATGGATGAGCAGGAGACAAAATATAGCATATTAAAATAGCCTCTAAATTTTGTTGAAGATAGTAGAAAATACTGTTATTTTATTCATATGAGCTGAAAACTCTAGTTCTTTATGTTTTGATGTGGAATCTACTTTCAGAACAAGAAATTAAACAGTCACTAAGAGGAAGCAATGGAGAATATGCATAAAAAAAACATTATAGTCATGTAAGAAAAGAGGTGATTAATATTCTCAAGACTTGCAAAAAAATTTCTTGGAACCATTTACTCTCAATTTATTTACCTTTTCCTCACCAGACTGGCTGTGAAACATTCAAATTTTATATGTTACATTGCTTTCATTTACATATTGGTTTCTAGCTTGATGACTCAAAAAACTTCTTATCAGGTAATGAGACACATGATCCTACCCTATACAAAACCAAGTATTCCAAGTTTCCAACTTGATGCATGCCTGAGTGATTCACCATTAAAATTCTTGCAGATCATACCATTCTATGACATATTTATAATATAATAAAATACTTAAGAAACATGCAGAATAATTCTAACATATTGCTAAAGCACCTCCAATATGTGTATGGTTGACATAATTAGATTTAGACACAGAAAATTATCAAACTACAGGAAAAAGACTAGAATGGATAGGTACAGAGATGATACTCTTTTAGGTAAAGATCACATTTAAGGAGACCTTTTTTCTTAAGATAATGGTATTGATATATTAAGAATCTCTCTTTCAAATAAGACCCATAATAACCAGATAATCTCCAATAGTTTCAGTAAATTTATGCAGTAATTTCCTAATAACTTGTAGTTTATGTAAGTCTAAATGGTGTTGCATGTACCTGTTGCACCCAAAGGATGCCCAATGGCCATGGCTCCTCCATTAACATTGATATTTTCTGGATCAAGATCCAGCTTCTTACGGCAATATACAAATTGGGAGGCAAATGCCTGCTCAAAAAGCCACAAACACGGAAATTGTTGAACATTTTAGAAGTCATTGTAACATGATAAATGCTGAAAAGGGGGGAAAATTTATCTAAATCAATACCTCATTTATCTCAAAAAGATCAATATCCTCAAGTTCAAGACCAGCAGACTTGACTGCAGACGGAATTGCAACAGCAGGGCCAACACCCATAATAGCAGGATCTACGCCAACAGCAGCAAAGGTCCTGCAAGAGCAACACGGGAGGAATTTATCAATATGAAGAATGAGAGAGTGGATTGGGATCCTAAGTTTGATGTCCGTCTCTATGGTAATGGGGGATGTAATGAAGTGGCAAGAAGCAGGGTCAATTTAGTGTTTGCCCCAACAATAGAAACCTTATTTGAGTCCGTGCCCCTGATTTCCTTGGAAAGGAATTTGGAAAGTCAAGGTGCCCTAGAAGCTCTCTCTCTCTCTCTCTCTCTCTCTCTCTCTCTCGTGTGTGTTTTTGTGGACTGCTTCTTTGGATGCCACTATGACATTAGACAATTTAAGGAAGAGGCAATATTTGCTGAATTGATGTTGCTTGTGCCAAAGGGCAGAAGAGAATACTAACCATTTGCTTCTGCATTGTGGGGTTGCCAGTGAGTTAATGGTCTCTGATTCTTGGTTTATTTGGGGTTCACTAGACCATGCCTGGCTCAGTAAAAAAGTAGTAGATGTCATCGTGGGGAGGTGGTTGCCCATATAAAAGAGCGAGTAAAGTTTGGTGGATTGCTCATCATTGCTTGCTATGGTGTTTAAGGAAGAAGAGGAATGGACACACATTTGATAATGCTCAACAGTCTATGCACATGCTAAGAAAGTTTCTTCTAGACCCTTTTCATTTTTGGAGTGCTGGGATCTTTCTAGACTCGTTACACACCTTTATGGATTTTTTTGGTGAATTTAGTTGTACAGCAGAAGCTTAATGCCAGAATTTTTTTTTTTTCAGCTTTTGTACATGGGTGGCACCCCCTTTGGCACTTCTATTAACGAACTTCTTGTGTTTACTTATCACAAAAAATCATGATGTCCTCACCCTCAAATAAGGTGATGGCTTTCTTTCACAATATCATTATTGATTACTCCATTAATTTACAAAGGTTATGCATGAAACAGAACAGACATCACCCCTGCAAGCAGGATCTATGACGAAACCATCTAAAATACACTTCAAAAATTATAGTTTTCAATTATCAATATAAAAAAAAATAGAATAGGAAAATCTTGAGCACAAGAAAGTCCAGCTTATTAGTGAGAACAACTTATCATTAGACGGCTTGGAATGGTAGTTAAATTAGCATTTTTAAGAGAACGAATCCCTTAAAATTCTGAAATTATAATCCTGATTGTCATTGGCAGTCAGTAGAGGGCAAGGGGGGTTTGGGGGCTCGCCCCCCATGCCGGGCAAGGAACCCTAGATGTTGTTCATCAACAAGGGCATTCTAGCTCGTTGTAGATTCTTATCCAACCAAGTTTTAAAATACTTAAAAAAAATCTTTTTGATTAATAATATTATTGATATATTTTTTAAATGAAAAACCTAAGTGCCATGAAGGTTATGTCACAATGCTTTGAGGCTTACACTTCACCTTGTAAAGGGTCAAGCGCCCCACCTTACATTTATGCCTTTTAAAACACTAAGCACTTCATGCTCTAATCAAGTGCAAATGCAGCTTCATGATTGAGAATTTTATCTGGAGCCATCTATTTGAAGAGGGTGACTATGACGAGGGTAGGGTGACAAGGGGCTTCATCTAGCTAAATGTAAACTCCTCCTTCCACATGCAGCTGAACAGATTACTCACAATAATTTGGGGGTGGATGACAAGAGGGATTGGTTGCTATTAGAGTAAAAAAAAAAAAAAACTCTTCTTTTCTTTCTTTTTTTTATTTTGAAAAAAAAAAAAGTTATGCAAGTTGGAATGCTGCATCTAAATACATTTAAAAATCAGATTTAATTGATTGTTTTACACTCATATGTCCTCATAATTACCGTTACTTTATTTAAGGACACCTTCTCAAATAAATGTATATTTTAAAGCTCAAACAAATTCCGCCCTTATCTATCAATTCAATTGATAAAACAATGCTTAACCCCCCCCTCCCCCCCAAAAAAAATAAAAAATAAAAAGGTTGTATGACAACAGATATATTTATGCCTGGGTAAAGAAAGTGTATTAGTGTAAGTACATAATTTTTAGACAGGCAGGCAATGAATGAACTAGACATGCCCAAGGCTTGGAGCCAAGAAAAACTTAATTCTACATTTAATCCAAGACACACAATCTAGGGGTTGCATACCTAAATACACCAAGAATGGGTAGTCCTTTCTGCATTGCCACACTTCTTTTCATGAGGAGGACAGCTCCAGCACCATCACTCACTTGGCTAGAATTCCCTATAATACCAAAAGTCAATACAATCCAAATCAAAATATTCCTCAAATAAAATTTACATATGTAGTGTTTTTAAATACCAGCAGTGGTTGTCCCATCTTTCTTAAATACGGCCTTTAGTTTTGCCAATTCCGACACTGTTGCATTTGGCCGAATGCCATCATCAACGGAGATTGTAACAGGTTTTTCATCTCCCGTTTTTGGGTCAACAATCTTTTCCAATGAAATATGTATCAGTGAGAAGACAAAGATTACGTATTTGCAAATCGACAAACAAAATGAGTAGAAGTTATACAATATTGCAATATCACCTAAACTGTAATTAAACAGTTGTTACCTTGGTGGCCACGGGGATTATCTCATCCTTAAATTTACCAGAAGCAGTCGCAGCAGCAGCCTTCCTATGTGACTCAACCTAACAACAAAATTACAAAGAAATCAACAGCCTAACAACAGAACCACAAGGAAATTAACAATATAACCAGATTAGAGAAACCACTGGATTGAAAAAACTATTCAACTTACCGCAGCTTGGTCTTGCTCCTGCCTTGTTACACCAAAACGATGTGCAACATTTTCTGAAGTAATACCCATGGGAAGAAGACAATCTTGGGCTTGTGCCATTGTCTTCAACTGGTGTAATTATGGGAAGAAATTGTCAGCTCCTAAGAAAATCCTATTAAGGAAATTGTTTCCCCAAGAAAACTTGTGCAAGCAAAAAGAGGCCAGAGAGAGAGAATACTTTTGGATTTACTGATCCTTCCCAAGCCATTGGGTTTGTTGTCATGGATTCCAACCCAGCCCCAATCCCTATTTAGAACCCCCAAAAAAAAAAAAGACATTTACTTTGAAAAATTAACTAATGACAGATAAGGCTTTTATGTTTGCATCAAATACAGCTGTAGGGCTTCGCAAAAGAATAGATGCATTCCTTACCGATGTCATAAAATCCAGATTTAATAGCTGCAGCTACATCAGCAACTGCTTGAAGGCCAGATGAACATTGCCTATTCACAGTTCTAATTGGCACAGTTTCTGCCCAGAACAGATAATATATGTGTCAATGATGCAACAGGAAGGAAACCAAAAATCATAAACAATGCATGAAAAGAAATATACCAGGGAAACCAGCATAAAATGCAGCCATTCTGCATTCACTTGCTCTCTGGGAGCCTGGTGCCAATACTGTGCCGACAACAATGTCTCCGACTTCACTTGGGTTCAGATTCGTTTTCTCTATCACTGCCTGTACCAACATTCATCGTGAGAATGAAGTAAATTACGTTTCATCAGTCTCATTTTCATATTTCAATGGAGCAAAATCAACAGTGAATAAGACAATGAAAAAAACAGACCCTCAAAACTGGTGCAAGTAAGTCATCAGGATAAGTATCCTTGAAACCTCCCCTCTTTGACTTGCAAAGAGGGGTCCGGTATGCACTGCATAAAATAAAAAGCACAAAACATGTAAGAAAAAGGCTCAACTGACTGATTATTTTATACAGTTCAGCAGACTGCAAGACTGAATTAGTTTGGAAATATCATTTCAACAGAAAATTACTTACGCCACTATGACAACATCATCCCCAAAGACAGATGTCCTTTGGTATGCAGCACTATCCCCGGCCGAACAAACAGATGCCTGGTTGTGAAGAATGATAGTAAATTTCAGAGGGGGAGTGGGGAGCAAGGGCAGAATTGATGCATAGGTACATGTATGTGTCCATTATTGACATACAATCAGAGGGCTAAATACATTGATGCACTTTTCTAACCACTCAATATGCATTTTTTGCCTTGTGGTCCAAATTTAACCTTAAAAAAATGTTAAAAGTGTAGCTTTATATCAAAAGTATAACCACAAAAAAGTAAGTAGAACATCTAGCTGAAAATGGCACACAATGTTGTAACAAACTCAGGTCACAATCCCAGCATATCATCAGGACCTGTTCGTTTGACAGACAAATAGTTCTGGCAAAAAAATTAGCGCAGCAGTTAGTTTTGTACTTGAGGCTCCATTACTGTCAAATAGCAAGTACAATTTTTATGGTCTAGTGTTAGTTGGCTTCAGAAAACAGTCTTTACACCTGATTTTTTTGTTTTCTCGAGAAAAGTTATTCACGTAAATAACTTCCATCAAAACAAAAACAGATCATCTTACCAAATTATGCCAGAAGATTATATCTATATTTTCTTAACTTGAACATCGTAGTATTAAATTAATGAGTCAGACTATGAAACTCTAGGAGAGATTGATCAAGCATCGATTAAGACTTAAAACAATTGTGTCAAAGAATCAATTTGAGCTTATGTAGGGAGGTCAACAATGAAAGCTGTTTACCAATTAAGTTTGGAGAAACAAAGAAATCATAAAAAGATATATTGCATTGTGACTATCGTAAGGACAGCTACTAGAGAACCAAGTGGGAATGTGAATTCCCAATAGGCCTACAAGTCTTTATCTTTTTTCTTTAGTAATGGATGGGTAGACTAAAGACTAGATGAAGTTCCGTGGTGTATACTTTTTCCTGATAATATTGTTTTAATTGATAGAACTGGAAGATGGATAAATGTTAAACAAAAGGTTTGGAGAGAGCCCTTAAAATAAAGAGGATTCAAGATAAGTAATATGAAAACTAAATATGTTGAGTGTGACTTTTTAAAAAACTAGGAACATAAAAGGGGATAGAATGAAAATTGAAAAATCAAGAGATAATAAAAATTAAAAAATTTTGCTATCAAAGTTTACTTATCCATCAGAAAGGAAAAATTAGAAATAATGTTACTCATAAAATTAAAGCAAGATGGGATAAGTGGAGAAGTGCACACGGCGTATAGTGCGATTTAAAATTGACAGGCAAATTTTACTAACCAACTACCGGACCAGCAATGCTCTATGGAATAGAAGGTTGGGTAGTTAAGAAACATCATGTTAATATATTTAGTGTATCTGAAATGAGGATACTGAGATAGATATGCGGTAAGACAATAAAAAAATGAACATATTCATTGAGATGACAAGAGTAGCGAGAAAAAATGTGAAAAAATTGGTCAAGGCAGTATGACCGTGCACAACAAACACCACTAAATTCTTGCATTTAGTAAAAAAGAGTGACATAATTCATATCAATTTATATCAAGGGTGTAGGGGCAAGGGTGACAAAAATTAACTTGATAGAGATAGTAAAAAGATATTGATAATATGTTATCTGACGGGGGAAATGATCAGCAAACAGAGGACATGATTCATGTAGCCAATCCCAAATAGTTAGGATACGGCTTTGCTGAGTTAAGTTTTCTTAACATAACAACCTGTATTTGCATCTATAAAAAACCCTAAATCCAGAACAATTTCAATTAAAACAAAGTGAAATTCGATTACTAATAAAAACAAAGTGAAATTCGATCAATCTATATAGGTTCAATTTCAAATGAAATCCGAGCTACTATTCAAACGCGATCACCTAAAGCGTGAATACAAAATGTTGAATTTTGCCGAACAAGATTGATTCAAGATCACAAATGTTATTAATTGGATTTGAACTTACACAGAGCGAAGATTCAATGTTCTCCAGAGAAGAATAGGTAGAAGAAGGACAAAGGTGTTGGAGCAGAACCCTCTGCCTCTCAATTGCTTTCTCCATGACACTCTCTAAAACTACAATGTGTATCGAACGCACAGATTTACGGGAAGAAGAAACAGAGATTGAGACCTATATATATGTGTGTGTGTGTGTGTGTCTTTATTTGTAATAAATTAGAATTGAAATGATGGAAGTTTATCGGGAAGAAAGTGCTGGACAGATAAGAAAAGATAGGGCGCTCTCGTAACAGTGACGATGAAGTTTGCAAATATTGATTAGCGTTGATGACTCTATCGACGCTCACTTGCAGCGCGTGGGTACCAGTTACCAAATTTGGAAACCTTTTTTTTTTTTTTTTTCTCGGTAACCTTCAATATAGAAAATAAATTACAAGTCAAGGATATGAAAATATCACTTTGGAGGGGCCAAAGTAAAATAAAATAAAATAATTTTTGGAATCAACTCTAAATTTTTGAAAAAAGATTCATGCAAATAATAAAAAATAAATCAAATTTAAATTTTTTTTATGATCACGACATTTTTAGTTTTTACTAAATTTACTTCAGAAGTTGGTCATAGTATAATTAGAAGAAGAAGTCACCTGATATTTATCTTTCGATGTTTTTTTTCCTTCTCATCATTCGGTTAACTTGATGGTATTACACTAGAATTTTATTATATTTTTAGAATTTTAGAATTTTTTTTATTTTTTGAAAGAGGAAAGGGTGCAAGAAAGAAAATGAGAGAAAAAGTGAAAAAAAAAATTTGAATGATGGACTTGACCATTGATAAGAGGGGGGAAAAAAAGGAATTGAGGACGGGAGGCCTTTCTTTCATACCCTTCTAAATAATTTTCTTCTCTAAACAAGACGAAATGTGAAAAGAAAAAAAAAAGATTTCATTTTCTTTTTAACTTTTTTTACCTTTTATAAAAAAAAATTATTTAATATGTAAGGTTAAGTAGTAAAATTAGATGATACTAGGGGTGTCAATTTTTAACACGACACGAGACGAAGTTAATAGGTTTGGGTTTAGCATAAACGGGTTTGGGTCATAAACAGGTTGACACGTATAACACGATTAATAAATAGGTCGGATTTGGATTTTACTAGTGTCAATCCGTTCAACACGACTTAACACATTTAATTATAAAATATATTATGAGTTTAGGTAATTCATCTCACATCAAATATTTATCAAGGTTTTGAGATTTTTTATTTATAAAAGAGATTTTTACTTTGATTTGGCCCATATCCAAAGTTACTAAACTTGAAAATTATTTATACATATTAAAAGATAGGTAAATTTTTTTTATTTAAAAATTAAAATAAACGCGTTAAGTCTGTCGATACGTATAACTTATTTAATAAATGGGTTGGGTTTGAATTTGAGTTTTGAAACTTGACACAATTAGTTAATAGTGTCGGGTTTGGGTTCGCACATATTTTTAAATATGTATACCTTGACATGACTCGAACACAACACAATAACGCGAAATGACACCCCTAGATGATACTACTCTCCATTCCTCTTTTTCCTCTTCTCTTTCTACATTCCTTAAATTAAAGCTCCACTGGGGGCATGGATCCAGTGAGAGGGAAAAAAAGGGGAAAGGAAAAATTATTTCTTATATTTTATTCTTACACAAATAAATTTATAAAATAAGAATCCCATTATCTTTTCTAAAATCTTTTTCCTTTTCTTTTTTCCTCACAAACTTTGCAAACCAAGTGCACTCGGAATATTTCTTCCAATCCGTTGTACCTCCATTTTCCTTTAATGTTCTATCCCTCAAACGAAAAGAAAAAAATATATATATATATATGTATGTGTGTGTGTGTGTTTTAAATTGTTATTTTCTATTTTTTTGGTGTCATTGTTTATAGTTAATAAAATGTCATATTTAGAGATACGGCATCAACTCTTGCAAGATAAGATTGAGAATTCATAGTAAAAATAAAAGAGTATTTTGATTATGTGTTAAAGAAATTAATTTTGGCCTAATAAATTAGGTGGTATTCAATTGAAAAGAAAAAAAAAAATCTCCAACTTTAGTTTTAAGAAGTTAAATTCCTTAATGACTATTAAAGAAATTCAATTGTGCTTTTTTGCTTTTAATTAATAAAGAGTTCTTGCCCAATTGTTCTAAAATTATTCTTTCTTTCTTTTTCACATATTGAAGAGTTTGAAAGTACTCTTTTAAAATTCAGACTATTCAACGAATTGAAAAAATGACCGAGTCACAGATTATTGGTGTAACCGTCAGGATCAATTGAAATTAAACCGTGTCATCATAAACATATTTTTTATTAAATTTAATAATATATAAAATATGAAAAAAATTGAAAGTTAATGTAAAATTCTTTAATACTTTACTAAATTTAAAAAATCTAGAATACAATTATATTCAAAACAACACAATAATATTATAATGTTGTATTAAAACAATCTTTCAATCATAAAAATATGATATAAAATTTTAAAGTAATCAATTTAAATATAAAAATTTCATTCTTTAAAAATAAAGTATTCATGATTTCAAGTAAAACTTACTGTTTTAATAAAATCTATTGAATCAATTAAAAGTTTATAGTTGTATTAAATAAAAAAGAAGTCATTTTTTTAACACTCCCACATCAAAAAGAAGAGATGAAGTGCAACAGTTTTGAAAGAATGAAAAGCATATCTGATCCAGATGTGGGGTTGAGTTTTTAGTAATTTTTAATTGTGAGTATCATTTTTTTAAAAAAAATGGAAAAGGAAAAATTTGAGAAAGTAGTAGAGTTTAGATTACACGCGCTATAAGACACGTGGTTTGTATTGATCCAGTCAAAGTTTTGGGATGCGTGCATGCATGGGTAATAGCGAAACAGAAAATTGATCCAATATCTATTTAACACGTTACTATCTATATTAACTTAATACGGTACTCCAAAGTATTGTGTCGGTTTCTTTAAAGTTTAAACGGTCAAACAGATTTTTATAGTCAATGAAGAAATAGTCAATAAAATCAACAACTCTCGGCATCCGACTGTTGAAGCGGATCAAAACTCGGACCAGACCATAGTACTTCCGACAAATTGGGTCGACGGGTATGGTTACGTGGAGGAAGGAACACGGCGAGTCGGACCCTATCCTTATCCATATTACAAATTTTTCACACAAAAAAAGAAAAGAAAAGAGTAATTATACTTCTGTTGGGAACTTGTGTGTGTGTGTGTGTGTGTTACAGTGTGTAGATATGTTGGGAACTTGTGTATCTTTTGATCCATATGTAGTAGGGACACTACCAAACAAGAATACGAGGTAGTAATTTTAACTTCTGTTGGATATTCAAATAGCGCACGGGGATTCAAAACCCCCTAAAGGACACGTACGTACTCCGTGTTCGTCCTCACGGCACGTGTAACCGGCATTACATTACAAATGTAAGAGAACATAATCAAGTGGGCTGAGTTTGGAATTTCATGGGAGATCCGAGTAGGACAATTTAGATAGGGGCCCATCTGTATTGGACGATGTGTTTCCATTTGCATTTGAGTGGTGAACCACCCAATTGCGTGGCCTTAGCCCACAACCTCAGCCACGTGATAGCCCATTTATATCACCAGCTTCTTCAGGTGATCAATTCATTTAACTTCAAACTTACACACACACACACACACACACACACACATATATAGACACACACACGGGGTGCAAACTTTTGTCGTAATAGAAAGAGAATATTCATGCCATGTTAAAAACAACACAGAATCAGAGAGAGTAGAATTATTTGATGGGCTTGATCAAATATCCAAACAAACTGTATAATGGGTTACATTAGTAGATCAAATCACCAAACAGGCCTAAATGATTGATGTTGAATGGGTTTCAAATTTCAATAGTAGATCAAGCATGTAACAAGGGTCTAGTACAATTTAATAATATGGGCCTCGGATATGCCAGTCTAATTATAAGCAAGTCTAATTATAATTAATTAAAAATAATACTCATATTTTCTTAATAAAATGAGTGAGACTTAAACTCATAATCACACAGATATGGTCTAGCCTTCGTTACTGGACCAAAGTGTATCACTATTTTTGATATAATCTCTAATACAATATTTTATTTTTTATAATTGCTATTTTAAATATTAAATTATTTGTAATATATATTATATAAGACAGGGTTTATATTAGTCTCAAGATTTATGTTTAAATTTTCCCCTCCTTCCAAAATTTAATTTTTATTTAATTTTACTGTTAATTGGACGTAGTTAGTAATTCATAATTTTATTTTAGAAAAAGTCGTGAGTTTCACATTCTCTCTACTATGAGAGATGTGTAGTTTATTTATTTCTCTCAACTTCAAGATGTATTTTATCTTTATATTTGTTAGACTTTGTTAGGTTTTTAAGTTTTACGAGGTCTAAAATTTAAAAATTATGATGAGTTTGTTCATAATATATCTTTCATTAACACCAAAAAAAAAAAAAATTATTAATAATTTTAAAAAAATTAGGAATTAGCCTGTTCCCCAAAATTTGTTAATTTTTTTTATTAAAAATTCAACACAAATTTGCCCCTCGTAAGTAACAATTTCAACCTCATCCAACAATGTATTACAACTTGAAAAATTTCTCGTAATTATGGAAGTTGACAAATTGTAGATGACTCGATTGCATGTCCAGTCTCTAAAACACCTGTCCTCTCTTCCTGCTGCTTGCAGGACTTCATGGATAAGACCAACTCCAAATGAAGTTTGAAGTTTGGAGTGTCAAAAAATTTATTTGTAATTTTGAACAATATTATGATATTGTTGAATAATAAATTTATTTTAATTGTAGATGTTAAAATGAGGTGTCATTTTAATATTTTAATATTTTAATATCTTTTATTAAAAAATATAATTAAACTTAACAGATATAATTTTTATAATGGTTTAATTTAAATTATAAAAATTAATTTAATTTAAAAAATCAATTTAAATTCTAACAATTAACTAAATTAAAAAAAAATTAATTATAAAAATTAGTTAGATAAATAAAATTATTCTAAATTTATAGAATAATTTTCAGAGTGATTTTTTAGATTTTGGTAGGTTTTCTCTTTACAAACCTTCTGTATTTATAAAATTTTTTGTTGAATTAGAACCGTTAAAACGGTAGCTGTTGTAACAGTGACAATGAAAATAGTCCAACTGTCAAATGACATGTCTTTTTTTTCTCTTTTTAAAGTTTATAAAAGTGATACCGCAGACCTTTCGGTGTCATTTTGTAACTAAAGATGCCATCTTTTTAGAATGAAAAATTTTGAATTTGAAGGTGTCATTTTCATAGTTACGAATTTGACGATCCGAATTACATCCCGGTTGGCTCTAACCCCACTTGCACTTTTTCCACCTTTATAAACACCCTTTACTCTTTCTACATCCTTCACTCCACTCTACGCTCTCTTTCTACGTCATTTTCTCTCTCTGTCTGTCTCTCTCTAAGATTCCAACCATGCAAACCTTCCACCATTTCTCTACCTCTCCGCCAACCACTAATCTTCGAACTCAGCCTGAAACTCACATACCCACAAGAAAACTGACTCCCAATTTACCATCATTTACATGCAAAATACTCGTCAACCCATCAAAGAAGACACTTCACCGGAAATTCAAGACTCCGACACCGTTGCCGGAGAATAAACCGTTCATAAACCCACCACAACCACCGTTGGCTCTACCAGAACTAAACCCTCTTCAGAAACTTGTGGTCTCAGCACTAGACATGGTTGAGAGGTCACTAATCGTGGAAGTAGAAAAGAAACGCAAACTGACCCGGACGGTCGACCCGGAAATCCAGTTAGAGGGTAACTTCGCCCCGGTTCGGGAGTGCCCGGTTCAGCACGGGCTTGACGTGGTGGGTCAGATTCCGGAGTCTCTACGTGGGGTCTACTTGAGAAACGGGGCCAACCCCATGTTCCTCCCAATCAACGGCCACCATTTGTTTGATGGTGATGGTATGATACACGCCGTCACCTTGGGCTCCGGTAACAGAGCCAGCTATTCTTGCCGGTTCACTCGCACGAACCGGCTTGTTCAAGAAATAGCGTTAGGAAGGCCGCTATTTCCGAAGCCGATCGGTGAGCTGCATGGCCATCTAGGTATTGCTCGGCTGGCGCTGTTTTTGGCTCGCACCATGATCGGCTTGGTTGACGGAGCACGAGGCAGTGGCGTGGCTAATGCTGGATTGGTGTACTTCAACGGCCGACTTCTCGCAATGTCAGAGGATGATCTTCCGTACCACGTCCGCGTCACGAATGATGGTGATCTTAAAACCATCGGACGGTTTGATTTTAGCGGCCAGCTTGAATGCTCCATGATCGCCCATCCTAAACTGGACCCCACAACAGGTGAGCTTTACGGTCTGAGCTACAACGTACTAAAAAAACCCTATCTGAAATACTTCAAGTGCGACACAAATGGGACAAAGTCACGTGACGTATCCATTTCCCTCCAACAGCCAACTATGATTCATGACTTTGCAATAACGGAGTCTCACGTGATCATTCCGGATCACCAGGTGGTATTCAAGCTATCCGAAATGATTCGAGGCGGGTCACCCGTAGTCTATGACCAGAGCAAGACTTCCCGGTTCGGAGTTTTGCCCAAAAACGACGTTGATGAATCGAGAATTCAGTGGATTGAGGTGCCCAATTGCTTCTGCTTCCATCTATGGAATTCATGGGAGGAAAATAACGAAGACAATGACCCGATTATAGTTGTTATTGGGTCATGCATGAGTCCACCCGACTCGATTTTCAACGAACAAGACGACCCACTTCAAACTGAATTATCTGAGATCCGACTCAACTTGAAAACGGGCGAGTCAACCCGGCGGGTGATCGTATCCGGCCTGAATTTAGAAGCCGGACAAGTGAACAAGCGGCGACTTGGCAGGAAGACCAGGTACGTGTACTTGGCAATAGCGGAGCCGTGGCCGAAGTGTTCCGGCATTGCCAAAGTTGATTTGGTCACCGGAGAAGTGACAAAGTTTGTATATGGTGACGGAAGGTATGGCGGCGAGCCGTACTTTGTGGCCGGCGAGGCCAAAGAAGAAGATGATGGTTGTGTGATGAGTTTTGTGAGAGATGAGAGGAGAGAGAGGTCGGAGTTAGTGATAGTAAATGCTTCAAATATGAAGCAAGTGGCTTCGGTGAGGTTGCCCAGTAGAGTGCCGTACGGTTTTCATGGCACGTTCGTAAATTCTCATGATCTAAATAATCAGGCTCTTTGTTAATATTGACTTAAAAAATGAGTTCTTGTATATTTATTTTTACATTATCTATTTTTGCCACTAAACAAGAATTGAAAAATTAGTGAACAAAACAAAATTATTACACAAAAAGTAACAAAACATAAAAAATAAAAAAACTGTAACATTATATATATATATGTAATACATTAAATATACACACATACATGCACTAAAATGTAAGTCTTTTTAACAGGTGTGGCTATTGATATTGACTTCGTTCCTAAAATTATTCTAGGTACAAAAGGTTGCCAAATAACTTTTAATGCGAGTGTGATGTATTTCATAAAATTTTTAAATTTCACATCATCTACGGAAGTAAATTTTTTACAAATTAAAATATTTTAAAATTTATACAAAATATTGTCATAATAATATGATATAACGGTCTCATTAAATAATTATTTTAATTAAACAATTTTTATAACACTTTAACTTCGTTAAGAAAATATTCCGTAGCATCACAAAAAATTTGGTCGCTAAAAGAAACAAATTGCTATATTCACAACGTTGGGACACACACACACACACACATATATATATAAAAGTTGAAGTGTTGATATGAGATGTAGTTATGAATTAGTAAGAGGATATATTGTAATAATAACATTTGTTGGGGCATAGTTTGGTAATTAATAGTGGTGATAGGTTTTGGTTGGTGAGGAAGATTGATATGAACCGATGAGCAGACAACCAAATGAAGAAAAAGAAGTGAGAGGAGCATGCATGTTGGATTGATGTTTGTTTGTCTCTTAGGCATGCATGCCTCCAAAGTTTGTTTTCTCGACCAGCTGTAAATTGACTTGTGTAGGAAAGTTTAGAGCGACAATACTAGATGGTGTAACTTCAACATGCCAACTTGAATTCAATTCGAGTTTAACTTAAGAATTGGGTTTTATTTTTTATATTTTAGATTGATAAGAGTAAAAGAACTCAAATCGAGTTAGAGTTGGGTTGAGATTTTGAAAATTCGGATATAATATGAGTCTGAACCCAATATTTTGTATATTATAGTTATCTATCATTACATTAGTAGGAATTTCTTACAAGTATTACTATTTATATTTTTATAATAAAAAATATTTGGTACACTAGTTTGGTTTATTGCATTGGTTCATCGGATAATGTTTCGTCAATAGTTTTTTTTTTTTTTTTGTAATTAATAGATGTGTTTTGTCTTTTTATTTAAATTTTAATAAAGTGTTATGATGGATGATATCATCCGGTAAACTAAATTGGTGTACCTAGCATTACTCTTTTGTAATTTTAACAATTTGTTGACTTTTAATATTTTTTTAAAATTATATTATGTTAAAAGAATTATTTTAATGACTTTTGGTTTCTTTTAGAATGAAAAATTGAGAGAAATTATTAAAACATTTAGTGTATAATCAAAATAGAAAAAATACAACAATTTTATTTTAAAAACTATGAATAAAATTTAAAAATTGAAATTGATAATCTAAATTGTTAAAAATTCACCGGGTTCAGGTTAAACTCGATACTAACGAATTTTTTAATTTGAGCCAAACCTGGACTAGGTTGTTCGGGTTTAAGACCAGACTCGAATTGACTATTTTAAAATTTAAATTTAACTTAAACATGAGTCAATCTAAACTCGATCCATCCAAATTACACCCCTAAACAACACATTAGTGTGTTGTGATGCTGGACTTGATAAAAACCCTAACCGAGATCAATAGTAAGCAACAAAGCACAGTGTCAAACTATTATAGTTAAGATTTTGAAAAGTGTGATTAAAAATTATTAAATTAAAAGAGCAATAATAGTAATACAATGTATGAATTATATGAACTTGTATTAAATAAAATACAATGTATGAATTATAAATTTAAAAACACTATTCGAATGACATATAAGAAAGGGTTGAAATAGACATTGAATTAGTAATATTATATGCTCATTTTTAAAAAATAAATAAAAAAATTCTCATTGACTTAGACTTTAAAAAAAATATCTATGAAATGAAAGCAAGAAAGAGAGAAAAAAATATCTTCTAATAAGTTCGAAAATCCTTTAATTTATTAAGATCTTTTTACGTAAGTGTGGAACACAATGTGATTAATTATGTATTTTTTAAATAATACTTTATTATATATATATATATTATATTTTATTATAAAATAAAATAAATTATATATAATAAAATACTATTAAAATAACATAATAACACTAACCGTCCAACAAAAAAAGTTCCCCAATTTATAAATGTGTTGGACACCGACCCATCTTCTGAAATGTTCTAAAAGTCACTAATTAAATTGGTATCTTTTAGTTTCATTTTTGTGATATAAAGTGAAAAAGAGTATCAAACCATACACATGGCAGAAGGCTGTTGGGCCGCTATCAACACATAGGAAAGCTTTATGCACTTTTCGGGGCCCCCTTTCGCCAACAACCCACGGCGAGCACTACTGCAGATCCATATCCCCCTTTCGCAGTCGGCCCACCAACTAATACATATTTTACGTCACTGCATCCATCATCCTGTTCACACAAGGGGCTGTCAGACTGCCACGTGTCAGTCAACGTAATCCTTCTAGTTCTAGCCAAGTGTTTTTTGTTTTGTTTGCATTAATTGATGATTTCAAAATTTGCCAAACCATGTTGAATTTGTATCCCTCTTTTGAATTCAAATAATACGAAGAAAATGTATAATATAAATATATATATATATATATATATATATTAGTTGATTGTCTGTATTATATATATAGACTTAATTTGTCATTTATATTATAAAAAATTATATAAATAAATAATAAATTTATAAATAAGTAATAAAAAATAATAAAACGGTCTGTTAAAAAAATGAAAAATTCATAAATATCGATGATAAAAAATTGATAAAATACCTATAAAAAAATGACTAATCTCATAAATAATAATAAATTTAAAAATGAAGGTAAAAACATTAACTAGACATCATGGAATAAAATTAAAAATTAAAAACGATGAAAGAGTAAAAGAAAAAATAAACAATAAATTAATGATTGAAAGATTAACCTGTCATTTTAGGGTGATGATCTATCCTCGCTTTTATACAAGTATAAGTAATAGATAATATATATATATATATATATATATATATATATATAAAAGAAGTGTTGGCCTATCATAATAGAATAGACCCTGTCATATGCACATATATGTGTCTATGTATTAAATACCTATATTTTTTGAACAATGGTGACTAGTGTGCAAAGGAATGCTAACTTAAACTATATATATAAATCTCTTTACTTTTTATATCAACTGTCACAACTAACTAGGGATGGCTTGCTGACCTGGAGTTTCATTACTGTCCTTTTCATAGCTTAAAAATAATTAATATAACAATAAATCAAGAAAACAAGTCTTAATTTTAACTTTTAAGGCATTTAAGGGCGGTTTGAGTTACGATCGGTCATAATTTAATACGTTTTAAGGGGCTCAATCAAGATTTTGAGACTATTTAGGTGAAATTCAAATCATATTAAGTGATTATTATGATTTGTTTTTAACTTAATAATCCATTAGTGTTTTGAGCTAATATTGGTTGACATTTTGTTGGTGGATTAGACTAATCTATCAAGTCAAAAACTCTAGATTGTGGCAACATATACTCCAAACACTACAATACTATATTGGTCAAATTAGAAAATTAATACATACACTATTAGTGGTTGTAGCATGAAAGATATTTATTGTAAAAATAATATATATACATATATTTATATAGATATAGATATTATAGCAGTGGATGTAGATAAGTTTAAGGTAATAAAAGATTGTAATGTTGATAAGTTTAGGGTAATTAATAAAGATTGGGGGTACTACTTATTTTAAAAATAGTATATATTATATAGATAATTGTAGGGTAATAAATGTTGAAACGGACAGTGAGTTAATGACATTACATATTCATTTTATAAAGAAAAATATGGTTCAAGTTTTCACAGAAATAAAGAGAAGGAGGAATTAATTAGTAAGAAATTAAAACCATCGAACCTAAGAATTAGCTAGGCGTTCAAAATAAAAAAAAGCGTGTTCTATTGGTATTCTCCAAATTGCTAAAAAAAAACTCCAAAGTTATAAAATGATATTACTAGAACTTTTTTTTTTGAGAAGTCTTGCCGATTGTTGCGTGAACTTGAATCCTATCCATTCATTTGAGAATAAGTAGGTAATGCTATCGAGCCATTACTTGTTTTGGCATATTAAATTATTCTTCTACACTTATAATCTCAACTTTAAACGAAGATAATTTGGTAATTTTATTTATTAAAGTGGTGCCCTTTAACTACTCGAGGAGTGTGAATAACATTAGTCTACAATTAGGATTGTAAAACGATCAAGTTATTCAGCTCACGATCGCTTCGATTTTTTGGTTTTTTAGAAATTGGCTCGAGAAATTAACTAATCGAATTTAAATATAATTTAAAACTCATTTATTCTAACAAGTTTAACTTAAATATCATACTACTCGACTTGTTTTAATTCAATAATATTACAACTCAGCATAAGTTATAGAAGATAAACAACAAAGCATCCAAAATTCAAACCATGAAACAATAATTTGACATGGTTATATAAGTTAGAACTTATAATGAAAAATGATGTGGAAAGGGAGGGAAAGTCTAAAGAAAGAAAATACATGAAACCAATGTTTATAAGACATTTACATAATTAGAAAACATTTGCACTAATGCTTGGTGCACTCAAACTTTGGAATTGAAAATTGAATAGAAGTAGAGACAACTTTACTTTCCAAAGAAAAGAAAAGAAAATAGTAAACAATAGGCCAAAAGGAAAAGTCATTTGCTTTTATTTAGTTCCACTACCAAAGTAGACATTGCATAAAGTACTCCAATGTTGTCAAAACAATGATATACTTTCAAGGGGAAAAAGAATTTTAGTTGGTATTAAATTAAAGGTATTAAAATTTAGAAAAATTTATATAAATATATTAAAAAATTAGAGACAAGTCCTATTTTATTAAAATATTTTAACAAAATTAGTGGTGAAAAATATAATACTAAAATTTTTAGAAGATCATAGCCCTCACTTGTTTCACAAAGAGGAGAGGTCATAGATTTTACTCGCACTCTTTACATTAAGGGAGAATTGAAAGACTTTTGGGATCTCGTAAATTAATGCTGATGCAAATACACTTTTCATTGACAATATATATATATATATACACACACACACACTTGTAAATCCAACATGAAAGAATATGTCAAATGATGCATGTAAAATAATTGTTTTCTAAACTTTTATTTAAAAAATCACAATGAAAAGACTTAATGCTTTGCCCATTGCAGATAACAACTCGGTCACACCATGATAGTGGGCCACTTTGTTTAAGTTGAATGCAATTACTCCTAAAATAATATTACACTTTCACTGTAACTCTATGTTCAGATAAAACTCATAAATATTATTTAAATTATAGGTAAAGTCACGTGAGTGTAACGGTTACATGAACCAATTTTCTTTTGAAGAGGAGAGGCATATGGGGCTGTGGTCCCAATTTAAGACAAAACAAAGATTTGAATACCAAGCATAACGGCTATTACGATGCAAGACCATGTTTGGACGAGCGCATGACACTCCAAATTATAAAACTGTGTCCTGTTTTTTTTCCTGCTTCAAAGACAGCGGGATTGCTCTCGATTCTTCTCTCCCCCCGCTTTGCCAAACTAGCCCTTTGTTGCTATGCCACATTTTCTCATACACAACTAATTTTAGCAGCAAATTTGCATGGATCTAACTGCCGTGGAGCAGGGGGGAAAGAGAGTAGAAAGAGGGGGAGGAAGAGAGAGAGAAAATAAAAAGGCTCTTCACAACCGTTTAGAGGAGAGAGAGAAGGAGAAGAGAGAGGGTGAGAGAGAAGGAAAATAAAGAATCTATCTTCAACTTCAAAATGCTGAGTTTAACGATGTGATTTCAAGTTCAAATTAATTATGGACAAAACCTTAATACAAAATCACATCTTCGAAATGTGTTACTGTTAAAAAAAATTATTTCAAGATTTAAAAAAAAAAAGTTCATACATCCAAAAAATAAGTTCAAAAATGCATAGATCAGATTTATAAGATTTCAAACCACGTGCATGGGTTAAACACTCGAGATATTCTTTTATGAGTCTAGTATATCGCATGACAATGTGTTCTTTAAATCACACTTTGCCATATATATTATGTTCTAATAAAAAAAATAAGTCATATCACACAACAGAATACTATTAGAATGACGCATTATCACGTCACCCATTCAAAAATTTTCCCAAAAACTCTGCATTACTTCATTTGTAACTAAAAAAACCCAAAGGCAGAAGCAAAACCATGATGCATTAGAAGAACAGTGGAATAACAGCTGCAGCTGCAGATATTGCAGCAACTATAACTACCAGTTCATGATGAGACAACTCTTCACATCCTTAAACAATGCCAAAGGCTATAAGGGTGTACAGTAATCTCGTGAAAACAAACTATAATAATGACCGGAGTGTTTAACCCAGAGTATTTTCCATACAGCAAGTAGTACATAGAGCAACTGGGACAAGAAGGCAATTGGCACACTTAATGGAAAGAAAGCAACCATGCTCTTCACTTCACCTGCTTTCAGAGGAAACTGCTGCTCATAGGTTAAATTCCTTTACATTGCTACTTCTCCAATCTGTTACTTAAAAATATATTCAAAAACTCCCTTTTGGAGGGTTTATTGTCTCTATCTACACGAAACAAAACGAAGGGAATACAATCAACAATCAGTACAGTACAACTCCGATTGCAATTTAGTTCTCAGATATAACTCAGAGAGGTCAATGTAAATCTCTAAATACCTATGAAATTTCAATTCCTATTTCGGGTTCCTATCAACCCCTTTTAATTTTAGCTAACAAATTGGAATCCTACCTGTTTCTATCATTTCACTCCAACCGAAGCCATCAAATCTTCATACTCTGGATCACTCTCCTGTTTCCTCACTTTGGAAGAAATACCTCCCTGCTGAGGCAGGAGAGATGCAGAAGTAGGCGAGAACGGATCATAGATTTGCTGCAGTCCAGAAGGGCTAGAAGCTGGCTTACCAGATGTGGAGAGATTGCTATTGAACTGCTGATTTGGAGCCAGGAGATTTTGTGGCCGTGTTGCTGCAGCTGGATAAGTTTGCTGAAGTTGCATGGTATGTCCAGGCCTGGCAGGGAAAGAAAAAGCCGAATTGGCCATCTGGGGAACTGGACTGAAATTCCTCGGTCCAATTTGAGGGACTGGAGAGTTGGGTCCAACCGGGCTTGGATTTGGAAATGCTGCATGCCTGAGTGGAGTTGGGGTGGCAGTTGGGTTTCCAGCAAATGAAACAGAGAACTGAGCCTGAGGTTGATTCATCTGGTTGTTAAGCTGTGGCCTAGGGAAACCTTTCATGACAGGTGGTGGAATTGGATTGTGCATGGCTGGCCTGAAAGATGGTGTTTGAGGTGCCAGAGGTGGCTGCACCATTGGTTTTGGGGGTAGCGTAGGCTGGCTGCCTGGCCTTGGGACTGCTTGAGAGACTGGATTCTGTGGCCGCTGAGGCTGAAAAGTGAAATCACTGGAACTTGGATGTGGTTTTGGAGCTGTTACAGGAGGGGGTTTTATGGGAGTAAAATTTGACGCACTTCCAGGAACAGAACTGGGAATTCCTGATTGCAAAGGAGCTGGTAGCATTGACGTGGATGCCAACGATGAAGGCACTGGTGTGGATCCCAATACAGGGTTTGGGGATGTATTAGGTGCTGCAGACCATCCCATTACCGGGCGCATTGGTGCAACAGGCGGAGATAGGAATTGTAATGGTGCAGGGGAAAGCCCCAAAAGAGGCTGTGGAACAGAAGTAATACGATAGTTTGCAGCTGTACTGGATGACTCTGGAGCAGATGGCCTAGAAGGGAAAGTAACAGGTGAAGCCATATTGGCAGCTGAAATATTTGACAGAGGAGCTCCAGACACAGCAATGGGTTGTGAAGCAACCGGATGTTGCCCCTGAGGAGGAACCATTGGCAGTGCCATCGCTGCCATGCTGCCTGGACCTAGAGATGGGGGTGTGCCTGCCAGTGGTTGAGACCATTGAGTAGAATTTCCAGTAGGAGCCAACGGCCGATCAGGGAGCGGTCTTGAAGGAGGCCTTGACAAAGGTTGAGGCACTGAAGGCATTAATGGCCTCACAATTGCGGGAGGCCCTGTTGGTGTGACTTGGTTAACAGTAAATGGAGGTGGAGCAGAAATATTGGGTTGAGCTGGTCGCGGCTGTAACGCCGCTGGCACAGGAGCATTTCTTGGCGAGGCAGTATGACTGAATGGAGGTACCTGAAGCATGTAATGTCGCTGCAAAACTGGCAACTGTTGTCTGGGGGGAACAACAGAAGAGTTTTGGGGAAGTGAGCCAAATCCAGCAGCCAGTAGTGGTCGAGGACCAAACAATGAAGGCATGTTTGAACGATTGAAAGGTGGTGTTGATATTTGGACAGGATTGTTGAGTAATGGTGCTGAAAGATTTGGAAGGGGAATGAATCCAGAAGGTGGATATATCGGAGTCTGAGGTTGGCCTGTTGCAAACCACGGACCTGGGTATGGCTGAAACTGACCATGTGCTGGCATTTGTGCAGATGCCATGACGGGCTGTGCCAGTCCCTGGTTTACCCCAATAGAAGGGATTTTATAAGGGGTGGATGTTCCTTGACTTTGATTAATAACATTCACATTTTCGCCGGAAACTGAAGTTGATGTTGTGGAAGCAGCTGTTGGATTCACCTAATAAAAAAAGTAATAACAGTGATAATGGGGCGGCAAAGAGGGAAACACCACAAATAATCTCTACAATAAACAGAGCAAGCATGAATTAAACAGTTATCTACAATTCTTCAGTATCATGAAACTCACTGAAACAGGGGTGACTAATAGTTCAATTAGGTCAATTGCAGCATCAACTTTCTCATATGTGTCAGCAGATACACGAATATACAACTCCTCATAAGCACCACGGATTTCATTTCCATCAGTAATTTCAACCTGGAGATCAGTAAGATACATGTACAGAAATTATAGGGGCTCAGTTCAAACATCATGTTACATTGTAGCACACATTGTAGCTCAAAAAATATGGACAAGAGAGTAAACAGTTTAAGATTGACAATTGATGCAAAATATTTTAGTAAGCGAGGAAAATAGAGAATGGCAAAGAAAGATCAAAAAGGAAGATGGGGAATTAAATGGAGTCAACGACGTGTATGTTGACTAAGTTAAAGGGTATAAACTTACCTTCTCTCCTGTATCTGCTTTTGTACCATAAACCTGTATCTTAGCTCCAGTTTCCTGATTTGCAAATTTAAAATGAATTAATGAATAAAATGGAAAGCACTTGACATTAAAATCTTCAGTTAGCAGTTAGCACTCATGGGCATAGTTATAAAGTCAAAAATCAATAGCACAGTGCATCATACAAAACACATACCTTCTCCAATCGCTTTTGAGTGTCACTTGCAGGCCCAAATATTAGACCAATAAAATTGTATCCAGGATATTCCTTGATCTGCGAAGGCAGTATACCACAAGGCTTCATAAGGAACTATAAATTGTTTCACCAAAACTTACAATTCAGATGCCATAATGTGTCTCATTTAGGGTTGCAAATGAACCAAGCTGGTCATGCACAACTCAGACTTGACTCAATAATTAGCTTGTTCAAGCTCGTTTATTGTATATTGACTGAACTGAAGCCTTAGCTTGAAGCTAGATTAATAAAGAAGCTGAGCCCAAACAAGTCCCAGAATGGCTTGCTTGAGCTCGTGAACAGTAGGTGGTTGAGTCGCTTGTTCAATACTATGGGGTTTTACAAGAACCTTCCTTCTGGAGACAAAAGAGCTATCGGATAGTAAGGTGAGTGACGGGGCTGACTATTGAGATAAGGGACTGGTGGTGATTAGTCACAGCAAGGACAAAATGCCAGCTTTTTGGAGGATGATTTTGCTTACATTCTTCCAATTGTACTAGCTATTTATAAGCTTCCACATATGTGCCAGACAATTAGGTTTTTGCTAGCATTGTGCTACTTGTGACATGTCCCTTCCTCATTTGTCAGGGTGTGCATGCCACACCTGGCCCCATCAACCATCACCAATCCTCCAAACCACATAGGTCCCTTGTTCCCAGTCAAATTGTGACATTATGTGTCATAATTGCATTAAACCACGATTGCAAGCCTCACCCCAATGAGATAATTGAATCAAGACACGGAGATAGGCATGCCACATGCTTACAACTCATCTGCTAGATTATGACATCCTTGGTAAGGACATCATAACCACAAGTCTACAGCATGCCATGATGCAGAGGCACACCATGACTGCGAGCCATAGCATGCCACAGGAGTGGGCACATCACAATTACCTTGTTTGGCCACCGCCCCAAGCCAAAAGGTTATGAAGTTTATGGTTATATTTGTCACTAGCAACTTCTATAGTCGTGGGCAAATGGAGCTGTTGGATCAAGCGCTTACCATCAGGCCAAAAACTATAACTATTAGCAAGGGTGCAACTCTATTTCCTTATACTTCTTGGAAGTGCAAAGCCCTGCACTAAGCGGCAGGTGGACATGAGGGGCTCGCCACTTAAAGCGCCAACGGGATGGGCTGTCAAGCACCGATGCCATGCCCACACATGACAACGAGTCCCCCATAAAGCCAACAGGATCCCTTCAGGATAAACTCCCCCTGACATTCTCAACTCTTACAATTTGCACACAGATAAAAAGTTAACCTTTTAGAGGTGGCAGACAGGTATTCAAGCGGAGCTCACTAGCTCTTGAGCCAGACGAACATTGTCAAGCTGAGCTCGGACAGGAAACTTCAAGCTCGATACAATCACAATTCATGAGCCAAGTTTGATAAAAATTACAGCTGAGCCAAGCCTGAACTAAATGCTCCACTCAGCTAACTCATTTGCATACCTAGTCTCATCTTACAAGAGTAATAGTTTGATGACAGAAATCTCAAATCCATTGACAAATGCAATGAGGAAGATACATTCTATAGGTCTAAAGAGTTCATAATCAGAATAGATGTGATGGGACATTGGTCTTGTTAGCAAAACAGAATAGATTATGCAATGCCAATTTTTTCCTTAAAATTTTCATGCTCTCCCTGCAACTCTGACATACTGCATAGTCTAAACTACTCAATTTACACCAAACTTCTTCCCTCTGACATACAGAATAGTCTAAGCTACTCAATTTACACCAAACTTCTTCCTCCACCATATGAAACCTGACTTTATCCTGTTTTATTCAACCATGTCCTAGACTCCCAAGTATTCATGAAATCCTGAAATGTACTGAACACTTCCAGAATTAGTTAAAAATTTCTCAATATTCTAAAAAAGCACATGCTCCTTGTTTCTGAAGCCCTTTGCATTTCCCACACCAAAATATGCTCTTGAGTTTTCTCTAAATTATTCCTGGAAAATGTCCAGTTCTCTTGGGCCAATGTTGTGGTGCTGAATTATAGTAAAATCCTTTTTGTGTCACAACGTCAAAATAGATTGAGTAGACTCAGAGATTTCCTCTTTCTCAAGTTTTCCATAGATAACCCAAGTGTTCCCCTGGTCGCCTTTTTTTACTTCATAGAATAAAAATAAAATCTCTCTCTCTCTCTCCACCCCACAAAGGTACACTGAAGAAGTATTATCTATACTTAGAACAACAGTAAATGGTGCAGCTACAAATAATTCCTTCATTCTTTTTTATCCCACCTCCAAATAGGAAACCAGAAGTGCCAAATCCCTTGTTCTTATACACAGGCATCAAAAACCATGGTTTAAAATAGTAGCCACTGCCAAGACCTACTGTCCAAAATGTATCGGTATCTAAGACTCTTTAAGTAAACCAATATGTCTCAGAAAAGTGGTCTTGAGTATTGAATTACACCTTGTTGTGGTTTGATACATTTGGCAGGCATTTATACGCATTGAGCAATGCATAACAAGTTCATGATGTGTATCTTGAAGAAGCAAACTATTTTGTACCCCAGCCTCACAACTTCTTTTAGCCATTAAAGCTCTATACTGGGAAACTGCTTAGATTAAATTAAGGACCATCAGGTCTTCTCTCAAATATCAATTCAAATTCTTTTTGGTGTTCCTATTCTCCGAGCAGCACCTTCAATGTGAAATTCATTTTCAGAATTTAAACTCATCCCTTTTTATGATTTGATTAGCTTTTAACAGCCATGATGCAAACTGGTATGAGTAGGAGTATTGTGTCAAAAAACTTCTATGACACACTAACAATTGACTTGGAGAAGTGTCCTAATCTTATAGCACGTATTGTCCCTAATATCACAACAATTATTGAGTCTTCTTAAACATATGTCTCTGATAATCTATTCACTAAATCCACACCTCACAAGCCTGGCAAATTTCAGTGGAATTTTTGTAGTGGTTGTCTTGGTAGGATAAGAAGCAACTTTTTTTCTTTCAAAGCTGTCATTAACATTATAAGAACCGAGAACAAAAGGCACTGAGCAGAATGCCAGAATTGTAAGTTCACTTACAGGAATAGGAACTTTAGCCTCTTTCAACAAGGGCTTATAATCGGGCGGGACCTTGTAGCTCGGGTTCAATTTCAGAATTTCACCTGGAAATCATTAAAAATAACTTAACCATGCATAAAGAAAATTAGAGAAGGAAAAAATATCTAACAAAATCATGTTAAACATACCAATAGCTTCCGATCTTTCAAGTTCCAACATTTCTGACTTCTACATCCACAAATAATGTAAGTGCTTTGAAAGCTAAAAACTATGTAACATGTAAATTCTGGTAGCCAAAATAGTATACCTCGCTGTTAATCTGATGACCTGAGGACTCCTGATCTGGAATCTGGACTGCTAATGGTGACTCTTGATTGTCCCCCGTCTCCAGAATTCCTGATTTTAGTTGTTGAGAGATTTGATCAACTCGAGTCTGCTCAAAATTTGTACCACCACACAGGCAGTAATATCACTTAGTGGCACCTGGAATGGGAAGTCCTTGCAAGCAATCCAAACAGAAGACACTGACATTTTAGCGCCCAATGGGAAAAGGGAAATCTTAAATTGCCACCAGCTGAGCAATAAAATATTCCTCCCATAAATTGGGGCTACAAATGCCTCCATCCCATTTCTAAAAACTTGAAAGGATAAGAGCCAAGTAAAGATTTTTTTTTTTTTTTTTTAAAATCCAGATAACATAACAAAAATACAAAACTCTTTCTAAATGTACTCCCATAAATTTAGAAAAAGACAAAAAAAATTTCAAGGAAAAATATTAATAGAAAATTTAAAAGATAAAAAATCGCATACAAGTCATAAAGAATCCCCAAATACCTGATACGCCAAGGCTCTTCCTTTTCTAACAGCAGCATCCTGTGTCAGATCCAGGCCCCATTTTGTTTTCCTCTGCACCTGTTTGGTACTTTCATCACTCACCGCATCACTGCCTCCCAGCTTTTTACCACCTCGAAATCTGGGGACCAATGAACCTGATAATTTGTTTTTTGGTATTACAAATCCAGATTTTGCTGCAAACATAGAAATCTTTGGGGCACTTGATGCTGTAGACGAAGCAGCCGTCGCAGTGGTCTGAACATGGCGAGATTCAGCAATAGATGCTTGCTCCACCTTTGTGCTCATCTTGCTCTCCAAACACGTATCCACTATCACTGAACATGGATTGCAGAAATGTAGAAGAAACCTCAGATAAGGAATTAATCTAAGATGATTGCCACTCGACTCACTCCAAAACTACCTATTTCTCAGACTAAGAAACAGTCAAAAAACACAATAATTTTTATTCAATTGAAAGTCCAAAACCAGAACTATCACTCCGTTCTCTTCATTGGATTCACAATTAGAAGTTCTTTTGTTTTGTAATTTTCTCAACTGGTTGGGGGAGGGAAAGTATCATGCGGTTTAAATTTTACCAAATTTGTCAAAATGCAAAAATCAATAATGTGTTTACAACATTCAGGAGACTCTTCAAGGATAATAACATGAAAACAGAAGCACCGACAAGAGTGAAATAATCAGCTTATTGGTGTCAAATATCAAAAAAAAAAAAGGCTTATGGAAGTGGGGGTCTGGCCCCACAATCTTTAGAGAGGTTCCTTTACCAAGAGTGCAGCTCCAAGAAATTGTAAAATGGAAGAGTCAAAAGTTGTTCATATCAAATGGATATTTCAACTGCAACACTTTAATGCTTGTACTTTTTTCATCAAGTTGGAATGTCAACCTCCTATCACACTAGGTTGTTTACTCAGATGGAAAGTTAACCATCACATCACTTGCACATGTTGACTTTGTATTTGAATAAACAAACCAAAGTGACTGTACATAGAAATTGCAACTCACTGAAGAGTACAAGGACTAAAGTGTTGCAATTGAAACTATAGGGACCAAAATGAGATTTGCGAGAAACTTCAAGGGTGAAAATGTAATTTACCCATGAAAAAATGGACAGTCATGTCCATGTTGCCCTAAATAATTGAATCAAACACCTAGAAAAACATATAGCACATAAGCTCTGCTCAATTTAGCAGAGTCTTGTCCCAATTGAAACTTTGATCTAACAGAGAAAAAGATAAAGAAAATAGAGAAGAGAAAGAAAGTTTTATTGTTACTCAACACTAATAATCCTACAGCTTAATACAATAAGAAAATAAAAGAACCTTTTCTAGTAGTAGAGTTAAATACAAAAGCAAAAGACTAAACTACCCTTAATAATACAAAATAATACTCTTAACACCCCCCTCGAACTCATGATGCAGCAACAAATAGCATCAAGAGTTTGTCAAGCAAAAAGCAGAAGCGCATAATTGCGTGAAATTTCGTAAATAAGTCAGTCAATTGCAAGGTAGAAGAGAAAAATGGAAGAGCAATTGTGCCAAACTAAAGATAATGACACACGAAATGACAATCAATCTCAATGTGTTTGGTAGGCTCATGGAAGACAGAGTTGTGTGTAATCTAAATGACACTCTTGTTATCACAATACATGTGAATAGGATCAGACAAAGAAACGCCAAGATCGGCAAGCAACCACCATAACCATACAATCTCGGCCGCCATAGAAGCCATGGCACGATACTCAGCTTTAGAGCTACAATGGTCTGTTTCTTGCTTTTCCAAGAAATAAGAGAATCACCTAGAAAAACACAAAATCTAGTAGTAGACTTTCTATCCACAAAATCACCCGTCTAGTCAGAATAAGCTCGAAGGTCCAAGGAAAAAGAGAAAGAAAACAATAAACTCCGATGCAATGTACCACGGAGATAGGGAAGGATGCATAGAACAACAACCCAATGAATGATGGTAAGAGAATAAACAAAATGGCTGATAATAGGAACAACATACGCAATGTTAGGGTGTATGACAGTAAGATAGACCAAACTCTCAACAATAGTACAATATAATATAGGATCAGACAAAGGAACACCATCAAAAGAAGAGTAACGAACATTGAGCTCTAATGGTGTCTCAACGGTTCTAGTGTCTGTTATACAAGCATGCTAGATTACATCGGATGCATACTTAGACTGAGATAAAAGATAGCCTTTAGAAGAAGAGGCAACGTCAATACCCAATAAATAACGTTTAGAGCCCAAATCTTTCATCTCAAAGTGGTCATGTCATGCAATTGTAATTTCAAAAACTCTATCCTAGTTTATATCATCACCAGTAAGAATCATATCATCAACATAAAGAAAGAGAACAGTACAACCAACGGAAGTAGATCAGAGGATAAGAGTCGAATCATGATCACAAGCACAAAAGCCCAAGTCACCTATGACAGTAGAGAACTTGTCAAACCAAGTTTTTAGAGCCTATTTGAGATCATATAACGCCTTCCGTAGTTTACAGACCTCACTAAAACTGTGAGGAAAGCTAGGAGGTGGAACCATGAAAACTTCTTCAACTAAGTCCCCATTAAGAAAGGCGTTTTTAACATCCATCCGAGAAAGACTCCATTGACAAATAGCAACCATTGTTATCACGGTGTGAAGTGCGAACTATAGTTATCTTAGCAACAGGAGCAAATGTCTCCTCATAATCAATGCTATATTCCTAAGTAAACACCTTGGTCACCAATCAAGCTTTATACGGTTCTACAGAACCATCTGATCTAGTCTTGATCTTATACATCCACTTACAGCAAATCGCACGTTTACCAGAAGGTAAGGACATCAATTCCCACGTGTCAGCCTTGTGCAATGCAGAAAACTCCTCATCGATAGCCTTTCGCCAAAGAGGATCAAGAACAAGCTCCTTATGTGAGGTAAGAAAGAACAATAATTACCAAAATAACAAGACTTAGAGAAATCAAACCTATCAGGACACTTACAAATGCACTTAGGATAGCGAGAAGGAATAGGATCCACGTCCTCAAAACCTGATTGAAGAGCAGGAAAGAGAAGAGGATAAGTTGTACCTGTAGAAGAATCAGTTGTGTTCTTGCGAGAATATGTATGAATGATAGGAGAACGATGAATACAAGAAGCAGAAGTGTGACTCACGTACATAAGAGTCATAAGGGACATCATCAGAAAAAGAATTGAGATAAATAAGATCTGATTTGTATAAAGTGTGAGAATGCCCCTTCAAGAGTTAGGAGTATTTTTTTTTATTTTTGCCCATAATTGCTTCTTCAAGAAATGCTTAATTGAGATGTATCAAGGGGATATTTTATTGGAACATAGTAATATTGTTCGGAATGAGCAAACAATGTATATGTAGCTCCCATACTCTCCCTCACGTGCGACTCCAGACTCATAAGTGGAGAGGCAGACAAACACGGAACAGAGCAGATGCAACTTTGTATAAACAAATCAAATGGGAAATAAATGTAAATAGCGAGACTTGAACCCAAGACTCTCGTAACCAAAGCTTTGATACCAAGTTTAGAATCACAATTTGTGAAGATTTAGGATTTTGGAGAGAATGAGAAGAGAAGAAAATATAAGATAGCTCTGTAATAATCTTCCAACCTCCACTCTAGTTGTTTATACAATGCAAAAACAGAAGGAAGAATTACAATATTTCCCTTACTAAAATATTCTAGTATATCCCATATTAGAATAAAATAAAACATAAATAATAAGAACTCTAACATGAGTACGAGAATATCCCAAAAAAACACACAACCTATCAAGAAGACAATTTGTCACAACCTTGACCAAGAAGATGAACAAAGACAACACAACCAAAGACACGAGTGGCAAGACCAAATGGTTGAACATCTGAATAAAATAGAGCGAAGGGAGACTAGTTGGCTAGAAGTGGGGCTGACATGCAATTAATGAGGTAAGTAGTAGTAAGAACTGCATCAGCCCGATATGATTTTGGTACATTCATGTTAAACATTAAAGTATGATTAATATCCAACAAATGACAATACTTGCATTTTGCAACATCATTTTGATGCAAAGTATGTGGATAGGTAATTTGATGAATAATGACACACTTAACACAAAAATTATGCATAAAAGATCAAGTATATTCAAGTGCATTGTTAGAACGAAGAATTTTCATATGGTTATCAAAGTGGCCTAAAAATTTAAACAATCTTTCATAAGAAATAACCAAGCCATGCGAGAAAATCATCCACATAAATCCGAAAATATTGAAAATCATAAATGCTTTTGATTGTTGCAGGACCTCAAAATGTCTGAGTGGACAATATGAAAAGGACTAGACAAATGACCCCTAGACTACGAGGAAAAGAAGTACGGTGTTGTTTGCCTAAATGGCAAGCCTCACATTTTAGAACAAAAACAAGGTTCAAATTAGGAACAACACGACGCAACTTCTGTAATGATGGATGATCCAAATGAAAATGCAATGAGAGGGGAGAAATCGTAACACTCAAGGCAATATTAGAAGCTCCAGGATTCAGATAGTAAAGGTCGTTGTGCTCATGCCCCAAACCAATCACCTTTTTCGTCTCAAGGTTTTGAAAACTACAAGAAGATGGAGAAAAGGTGACCAAACACTATAGAGATTTAGTTAATTGACTTACAAATAATAAATTAAAGAGTAAATTACACTGATCTCCTATGAGATTTATCGATATTACACACGGACCCTTGAACTTTTGAAAATTACATTGACCTCCTCCATTAGAGTTTGTTATAAATGGCTTAAACAAAATGTTTGAAATGTCTTTACTACCCATCATTTCTTTTATTTTATATTAAAAGCTTTTTTTTCCTTCAAAAAGTCACCATCAATCCACATCGACACAACCTCTCCCTTGTTTGATATCACCCTGTGCCATGGAAATTTGCAGGAAAAAAACACTATTTCACAGCATAGTTGTTAAAGTCCCGATTCGGATCTTATGATCTTACAATGTTACTATCCAATAATAACACATTGATCCCAATCCCATAAAAAATCCTTGGAGGATAGAATCATTATGAAATCCTTATAAGATCACTAGGATCCCAAGTTAACTCCCCGATTCTACCAATTTTACTAATCCGACAATATAACCATATAATATTACTCTCACATTTGTCTTTGATAGGTTACAATCCGAGACCATAATAATATTATAAAACAAAGACCAAGATTTATTAAAATATCCCAACTGAGTCAATCATGTCAAAATTTTCTTATCATTTTGATCTTTAAAGGACTCTTTAGTCTGCTTTAGACTAATCAAGTGTCATATTAGATAATTCCAGTCATTTAACTTCTTATTATGACTAATATGGGTATGATATTTCCATTTACAAATTTTTTATTCAAAAAAGTGTTCATCAGGTAATTTTTTTTCTAGGAGGAATGTAAAATTCTGTACCAGTTCTTATAAAAAAAAAAAATTCTGTACCAGTAGCAGATGGAGAACTTGGACTGCAAAATTGATCGGCAAATTCAAAGAAACTTTATAGCACAGTTCAACCCTTCAACTAGCAATGCGTGAATGAAGCATATAAAATAATAGAGAAGGGTGTATAATTTTTGCTGGAATGGAATCGATAATTTATGCTTGCCAGTTCTTCAGATTTTTTAGATACATAGCTCAATAGAATTCTAAAAGATGTCCAATAAAAAAAAAAGGAATTCTAAATGGTGTAGAACTAAGACCTATCAAAAAGAAAAAGAAAAAAAGAGAGAGGTAGAACGAAGCAGCTTACTTTCTTAGGTTCTTTTTTTTTTTTTTAAATAAAAAGCAACTTAAGGGTTTGTGACATTGTGATTGACACACTATCTGTAGGAGAGGCATTCAGAATGTTAAACTTTTGCTGCATAGGTTGCTGGCTGATACTACTTCCATGTTCTCTTTTTTAATTGATGATGAGTAATTTTCTCTGTATAATTCTAGTAGTAATTAGGGTATCCTTGTTCTTCGTTCTGTGGAAGACAAATCAACCATTTGTCTGCCTAAATCTGGCTGGAATCATACAACCTGAGAATTTAAACTTGGGTAATGGTTATTTTGCATAGAAGATATTATATTCTGAGATTCAGTTTATCTGTTCGGCATTGATCTGTACATTTGATGAGGAAGATAAGCATGCCTCTAGCAGGTTGGGTGAGGTGGGTTCTCAGATTCACAATATGTTTTATTTTTCACTCATCTTTTTTGTAAAATTTATTTAAAGTGTTGAACAACCAGTTGCTCCAAATTGTATACCTTGTATGTATGGGTCAAAGGGTCTTACAATACTTCTTTGGAAGACTACGTTAATTTTTTGAGTGACATGAAATTCTAATTAGTCTCTCTTTTGTAAATGGGTGTGCCCCTCCTGGGTGCTTTTTATATATTGATACCTTACCTATCAAAAAAATAATAATAACAACAGTACTTTCTTTGTCCCTTACCATAACCAAGAAATACACACATTGTTGAACGAGCAAAAATTTTGGTATGAATAGCTTTAGGAAAGAGGACAAACATGTACAGCCAAACACACTCAATGAGAAGTGATAAGGAGACTAACTAAACAATCTCTCAAAAGGAGAGATTCTAGAAGTAAGGATGGAAGGAATGCGATTATTCAAATGAAATGCAGTAATAACAGCTTCATCCGAAAAAGTAATAGGGACATTAGCAGATAAGAGAAGAGAACAAGCAGTCTCCACGATGTGCCTATGTTTACACTTAACCACACCATTTTGCTCAGGAGTTTCGACACTAGAAGATTGTTGAATGGTGCTATCAGAATTTAATAAATTGAGAAAATCATTCCCCTCCTAAATCACATCTAAAGCATTTAATAATAGAGGAGAATTGAGTATAAATCATAGCACGAAAAGTTGTAAACATGGAAAAGAACTCGGAACGGCACTTCATAAGATAAATCCAACAATAGCGAGTGCAATGGTCAATAAAAGAAACATAGTATCTGGACCCTCATTTGGTAGGAATAGGAGCAGATCTCATACATCATAATAAACAAGGTCAAATGGAGCAAGAGAAACAATAGAACTTTTATGAAAAGGTAATGCAATAATTTTGCCAATTTGCACCCACTACAATCTAAGATATCATGACAATCCAAAGTATCCAAACTACCGGTGGAAACTAAAAATTGTAAACAACTACTAGAAATGTGACCAAGGTGAGAATGCCACAAATAAAAACTAGAAGACTTTGGACTCAAACAAAAAGAAGCCAAATCAACTAAAGAAGCAACAACAAGAACATGCAACTCTTACAACACATACAGCCCTCCCTCTTTACAATCTATCTCAGTCAGCTTCTTAGATTGATGATTCTACACAACACAATCAGAAGAAGAAAAATGAACTAGAAAACCAGAATCAAACAACTGACTAAAAGAGATTAAATTTGAAGTAAGTTGAAGAATATAATAGATATCGGGAAGAGAAATCTGGGGAGAAGCAATAGATCCAATACCTGCCAAGGACATACGAGTGCCATTGGTCGCTAGGACAGATACAAAAGGTGGAGAAAGAGTAGATATAAATAAAGAGGGATCGAGTGTCATGTGATGGGTGGCACCAAAATCAATAACCCATGTGGTTTGAAATATAACTGAAGGCCCTAAGGAAAATGAACCTAAAGAATGAGAGACTAAAATTGCATTAGACTGATGGCAGAGAGAAGCTTCAACAATTGCTTGAAGGAGCTTATGTAGAAGGCTCATCCACTGGGGGGTGCAACTGCTTCACTATGACGATCTCTACCTCTAAGACTGATGTTGTGGTATAAAGGATGATGTTGTGGTATAAAAGATTGTTGTCGTGGTCCACTTGCTCCATTATTCACTAGCTTAAGGCATTGGGCCTTCTAATGACACTTTTCACTATAGAAACTACACTCATCACTACCCACACGAACTCTCTACTTATGTTGAGTGCTAGTCTATGGCTTGGGTGGAACGGCTACTACTGCTTATGTAGGTAGAGGGCGAAAACCTTTTTTTTGGAAGAGCGTTAAGACGCACCTCCTCTACTAGAAACTCATTAACCATAGAATCTTCGAGGAAAGTGGACTACGATGAAGAATAGACCCATGAAGACCCTTAAAGTTGTCTTTGAGTGCCATCAAAAATTGTAGTAAGCTCTATTGCTCCTTATATGTACGATATAACTAATTAGAGCTTAACCCTGCAAGTTCAAATAAGAGTTAGTTGATCCCAAAATCCAGTCATCATTGAGTATAACTTTTGAATGCTTTTATCACCCTGTCGAGCAGCCGAAATGTCATACCCGAACTGATACGTCTTAGCAAAATTAGATTGCACACACAACTTGGACAAATGCTCCCAAATTTCTTTAATTGTGTCAAACTTGGCCAAATGAACTCCAATAGACTAATCAACCGAGTTATTTATCTAAGTAATAATTTTTGCATTATTAACTTCCTAATTAGATAGCAACTGACCATAATGTTCGGCCTTGGTATTGGTTGAAACTTTCACATCACCAATAATGTAGCCCCACATATTTTTCCCTAGCAAAAAAATTTTCATAACATATGCCCAATAGGCATAATTATTCCCCAATAACTTCACATTGATAGCTTGAAGGGAATTATAATTACCACTTGCCATATTCAATTAGAAAACCAGAGAAAATAAGGAAGAAAATGCTTTGAATGAACAATCCAACCAACTAAGAACAAATTGACACAAACCCAACTTGAAACCAATGTCCAATGTCAATAATCAACCTCAAAACACCAGTTTCAGAATGATTGAAGAGCTAATAGTATAAACAACAACAAATCACGCACCCAACGTATTGATCTACACAAAACTCAACTAAAAACGATCCAAATGAGTATAAGCTGCAAAGGCACACCTCCTCCAGGCCAAAACGCATTCTTTAGGACTGATTAGAAGAAACAAATCCCTCAAACAAGGTTCAAATTGACAAATCGCAAAGTCAAACCCTTTTTTCTAAACAAATTCAAAAAATTGAAAACCCCATCAAATGGCCTCCAAAAATTCCAAAAAAAAAAAGAAGTACCAAAATGATCTCATGCAAAACCAATCCATACCATATGGCTCACTGCCATAATCTGATGACATCATTGTACGGATGATGACGTCAACGATTGAGCGGCAAGCTTTAGACTCTTCCTTGTCCACAATGTTTTTCCTAAGATCTCACGCTTGTTTGAGGCTTTGATACCATGAAAACTTTGATCGAACATAGAAAAAGATAAAGAAAATAGAGAAGACAGAGAAAGTTTTATTGCTACTCAACACTTATAACCCTGCAGCTTAATACAATAAGAAAATAAAAGAACCCTTTATCGTAGTAGGGTTAAACACAAAGACTAAACTACCCTTATTAATACAAAATCATACTCTAACACCTACTACTTGAGTTAAGTTGCCATACTGCTTTGTTTATGCTACAATGTTACAATGTTTTTCCTTTTTATCTTAACCCACATAAATTTTGGCAAAGCCATAACTTCAATTAAAGCACACACTACAATGCTTTTTCTTACTATCTCTACTCAAATCAATTTTCACATTCCCTTACCATAGAGCAAGACGAGATTCCTAATGTTTCAGTAGTGGTCTTTACAATACATGACCAAGCACCTTAGTTGATTCGCTCATTTCATCTCTAATAAGTTTTATTTCCATTATCTTACTAAATGTGTTCATTTCTAATTTTATCCTTTCTAGTCTTACCACAACCATTCCAACATCGACATTTTGATTGTGCTCAATGAATGTTATTTTTTAATTTTCCATTATGTCTCATAAAGCATGATTGATCTAAAAGTTATTTTCCAAAAATTTCCTTTCAACTTTACAACAAGTATAATTGATCACATAATACATTGGAAGAACTCCTCACTTTATCATCCTCTTTGAATTCAATAAGCAACATTACCTCTAATTTCTCCCTTCCTATGAATAATTGAGCCTGAGAAACAAAACTATTCACTTTTTGGCATCTCTTAACCTTCCATCTTTATTACATCTCCATTCGTATTCCTGCTTTTGATAAAACTACATTCCTTTTTTAATACGTAAAAGTGTATATATTAACATAAAGAGCACCCAAGGAGGCCGAACCCATATTTACAAAGGAAAGGCCACTACTATAAAGGTCTTAAGATCCCCAAAAATTCTACTAAAGAAGCTACATACATTGGATAAGCCTTTTGGGCCCAAGAGAAAAGCAACCTTAAAAAACTATCTTTGAAAATAAAGGGGGGTTGTTCCTCCCCCTCAAAACTCGCCTATTTTAGTCTTATTTATCTTGAGCCCTTCTATTCTAGGCTTATTCTATCGAGCTAGAAGAACTAGTACTTGTCTAAAGGAGGGAGCATCACTCTTTTGAAGAGATTTTTGTCTAATCTTCCCACGTATTTTTCCTTTAATCTCAACTCCAACAAAAGTGGTGAATAGATTGGAGAAATTTCAAAGAGGCTTCACCTTGGGTGGTATTGGGGATGAACTTGGGTATCACCTTGTGGATTGGGGAAAAAACGTTGTCCTTTGAAGAAAAGGGGTTTGGGTATGTTATGGATCTAAGGCTATTCACAAGACTCTGTAGGGAAAATGAGTATAGAAGTACGGGAGTAACGGAACTGAGAGGAACAGTCTTTGGAGAAGGGTGGTGACTAGTGATTGGCTCTATAGTCAGCTCTTGTTTTGGTGTCGGTGTTTGGAAGGTGGGAGATGGGAGTAAGATTCAGTTCTGACCGGATAATTGATATGATGCGGGCTCTCTTCAGACATTACTTCTGCGATTATTCAGAATTACGATAAATAGACAAGCGACAATTGCAGAGAGTTCCCCAAGGATAGGAGGGGAGGGGGTGTGGGACAAATATTTCATCTGACAGCTGCATCAATGGGAGATGAAGGAAGCTAGACAGTTTTATGGCTTGCTGAAAGACAGATTATTTCGGCAGGGAGAAGGATGCTTTGTGCTCGACTAAGTCCAAAGGAAGCGTGTTCAAGGTAAAGTCATATTATAAGGTTTTAAACAAGGAGGGTAGGAAAGTTTTCCCTTGGAAAGCAATTTGGAAATCAAAAGCCCCTTTGATTCTGGATTTTTTGGATGGATCATCCTGAATTGGTATATTCTATGCAAAGATATCAAAGTAACAGTTGTCATCTTTTGATTCATTGTCGAGTAGGTAGAGTCACATGGATTCTCGTACATGGGTTGTTTGGTGTGCATTGGGGAGGCCTCGTTTCACGTTGGAGGTTCTTTCCCTACGAAAAGGAAGGTATGTAAGGAAAAAGGCAAGGGAGAAGTGGAGAGCAGTGCTTCTATGTATTTTGTAGGTTATTTGGAAGGAGTGGATCAGAGGAACGTTTGAAGAAGTGAAGTAACAATATGGAATGGAAAGGCTACAGTTCTGAGCACTCTCTTTTTTTTTAACATAGGGCTCGAATTTTTCTATAGACAATTTTGTATCTTCTTTGAATTCTATGATTCTATAGTTGTATAGCTCTCTGTATATGGGTGCACCCTCAGGCTTATAAACTTTCTTTCCAAACCTCAAATTTAGCATTTCAATCTATTTTAGTTTCATCAATTAAAATAATGTCATCATGGAAACTCGTCTGCTACTATGTCTAGTCAGTTCACCTATAACTAAGGTAAAAAGATAAGAACTTAATGTCCTTTTTTGTGTAACAATAATTTCATAAAAAGGCACTAAAAAGGTGAAGCCCCTTCAAAAAAATCCCGCATATAAATAAGTGAAAACCCAAGCTCTAGCTTGGTTGGTATCTCCTCCATCTCCCCATATGGGTGATTGAGCGTTCAAGTCTCCTTAAGGGGTAAAAAGTGTGTGTGTGATTTACCTATCAAAAAAATTAAATCGGTAATGCCCAAATCAATCAAAATGCTTACCATCATCAACAGTATCACTATCACCATCCACAGAAAATACAGATACCCATTCCAAGAATCCAAAAGCCAGGGAAATGAAGAATCGTGGATAGATTCAGATAATATTAAGACTGCTGCAACTCAGAGAAGCACACCGAAACAGTGTACACACTTTCTAACTAGAGCTTTGCAATTACAGATAAAACAAATTTCCTGGAACGTACATTGTCAAACAAAGATTCCTAAAAAAATAAATAAATAAAAAGAAGTTTGCGTTTGTGCTTACCTTGCGCAGGAAAACTATGTTCCCCTTTGGCGATTAGAAAAATCAAAAGGAAATCATCCTGTATTACAATAACAACGTCGTCAGGGAAATTTACTTCTAATCATCACTTTAAATAATAAAATCTTGCACAGGAAGATCTTAAATTACCGATCATCTGAACTTAGCTCGGGCCTTGCAGATTCAGCAACAATAATCATTGAATTGGTGACTATTTCTACTAAAGGATTCCGTAATCAGTGAAATTTCCAAAGAAAGAAAGAAAGAAAGGAGGAAGAAGAAGGAGAAAGAAATCGAAATAGAAATAGAAGAATCACCTTCACAAACGGACGGGACTAGTGACTGAACCTTGATTCTTTGCCTCACCACGCAGCCCCATTCACTGTGTCGTACCCCAGAAAAATATTAAAAATAAAAAACAAAAAAGCCCTAACAGGGTTTATAAAGACCAAACAGGACAGGTTTATCTTGTGTAAAAGCATTTGAAGATGGACATTTTTGTCAATTAGCTTCTGCAGCGAAAAATGCCGCCTCATTTAAACCCATTGAGAATTTATTAATTATTAAATTTTTATATACTTTTAGTAATCCAAAAATCTTTTTTATATGTATATCACTTCCGGTAATAAAAAAAATACCTTATATGAAATATTTTAATAATATTTATTTTTTTATAAAAAAATACATATAATATTTCAATTTAAATTATTAAAACAATTCTTAATGTACTTTTGAACTAAATATGTTATATTTTCTATTATTTTTATGTCATAATTCTTTTACTTATAATACTTTTATTTTAATTATGTAGAATTAATAAATATTATTTATCAAGATATTTTATAAGTGAAATAAATATAACTATATATATATATATGTGTGTGTGTGTGTGTGATTATTTCATCTCTCTTATTATTAATATTATAAAGATTTTTTTGAAAGGTATTAATTATTTACGGTAGAACTAAGTAGTTTCCTTAAAAATTTATTAATTATTAGACATCATTAACTTATTAAATATTAATTATAAAATAGGTCAATTGTACTCTTAAAAAATAAGATTTTCTCCTAAGATAATATCGGCAAAAAAAAATTATAATCGTATATATCAAAATCTGACATGTAAAATAAGTGATTGCATCTCTTTGTTATAATATAAAAGATATGGCATATTTTAGATTTTGATATGCTCAACTAAATGTTAACCTAATTATTTGGTGTCGGTTATATAAATTTTGTCTCCACATTTTACTTTACTTAAGACTATTCCCGTAATTAAATTACATATTATCATATATATTTTTACTATCTTTATTAGAGTTATCTTTAATCACTCCCGACTCTTAGAATGACTCATCAATATGAACTATGTCACTATTTTTTACTAATGCATTTATTTGTCTTCAATTTTTTTATCAGTGCATTTATTAGTTTTCATTGTACATAACCACACCACTCTAATCAATATTCTCTCCTTTTACATCCTATAGGTGCTATTTATACCATCACATGAATGTATTTATTTTTAATTTTATCTTTTCTTATCTTACCACACATCTACATCAACATACTTGTTTCGGTCATATTTATTTTATTGACATGATATTTTTTAATATTTTATTCTATACAATATTTCTAGTCTAATAGTTATTTTATACAATTTATCTTTAAATTTTAAAAATTTATGTCAATCACCATATGTCATTTTCCACGTACCTATATTACTGTAGCTTTATGAGTAACATCATTTTTAATTTCTTCCTCGTTGAACTTAGATAACAAAATAATAAAAATTTTCATTTTTTATTAAGTATTGATTTTCAATATTTACTAAAATCTTGATTATATTTCTAATTTTATTAAAGTCATACTTAAGATATTAAATTTTTATTGCACTTATTTTAAATCATTTTGATTTTAATGAATCTCTCCGAACCTATAATTAATATTTATTCATCTTTTAATTTCATAAGATAGAATAATATCATCAACAAAAAATATATACTAAGAAACTCCATCTTATATTCGCTTAGTCAACACATTATTTACAAAAATAGAAAAGCAAATGACTTAATACTATCCGTCGATGCAAGTTTATTGTGATTAAAAATTTATTTGTTTTTCTAACAATTGTTCTTATTATAGTTACAGTCTTACAATACATATCATTTGTCGTTTTGATATGTTACTGTGTAATTTTTTTTTTTTTGGAACTCGTTGTATTAGATCTCAAGAGATCCTGTCATATGCTTTACCTAAATCAATAAATATCATATGAAGATCTTTCTTCTTATTTTTTTAATATTTTTTCATAAGTTTTCTTAATAAATAAATAGCTTTCATTGTTATTCTCCTTAACATAAATTCAAATTAATTTTCTGATACAATTGTCTCAAGTTTTAATCAGTGTTCAATTACTTTCTTCCAAAATTTCATAGTTTGACCCATTAATTTAATACCACAATAATTTGTACAATATTAAATATCTCCATTACTTTTATATATAAGTACTAAAATATTTTTTCAATACTCATCAGGATTTTTCTTAGTTATTATAATCTTATTAAATAAATAAGTAAATTATACTAATCTCCCTTGAGATTTATTGATATTACACATATTTTTTCTATAATTTGAAAATTTTCATTGACTTTCATTCTGTTTTAATATTAGTAACAAAAGTTTCTCTTTTATTAGCGAATTGTCAATTAACCTAACGAATTGTGATGATGTCAGTTTAAATATTTTTTCTAATACAAAGTTTAACCTTATTGTCATTTGAAAATGAAAAAATAAAACTTAACTCAACAGTCCAAGTTTCTTTTTTAAAGTTAGTTAACCAAACTGACTTTGTTAACTCAACAACCAAATTATCAATACTCAAAAAATATATAAATATCCGACTCTGAGTTGTAGTTGGGTCTTTTGATCTCCACCATCATGAGCATGTACCCAACAAAAAGAGGTTCAAGTAGATCCAAATGATGGGTTTGGAATCGTTTGGCATCCGACCCATTTGAGATTGAGGTGTGAAGAGAAAAACCCAGAAATGATTTTTGTGTTATTTGGTCTATGAATGAGGTTTTGGGAGTCTTTGACCTGAGAAACACAACAATGAAAAGTCTGAAATTGAAGTCTTTTTGTTATCATAACAAGTCTACCTTCTCTAAACACTTCTTAATCCCAATAAAAATACCATTTGGTCTTAAAATCTTTTTGATTTTTATCTTTCTGAATACATTTTTTTTTAAACCTCAAGTATCCAAATCTTACGAAAAAAATCTATTTTCTCTATTACTTTTAAAATTCTCTACACGTAAATTTTTTATATAATTTTTATTTAATAACTTTACAAAACTTTTTCATTTACGTTTAATTTCATCATCATTCATTAAACCTCTTAAAATTTCACTATTTATGTACTTAATATATTTAAAACTTTTAGTTTTCTTATCCCTTAACTTAACAAGTTTGTATATATTCTTCTTTTCATTTTTTGCAGCGGATTTGGAATTCAAATTATTGTATTTCCTTGTTTGTATTTTTATATGTTTCTCAACTTACTTTAGTTCTAATTTTTTGTCAAGTTTTATAACCTTTTTTTTTTTTTTGTACTTTCTCACTCCACCACCAACCTATATTACATAGTGGTCATATTCTTTTTGATTTTCCAAGAACTTCTTTTACTATTTTTTAAGAAAACATTGCACTTCACATGAAATCTGAATGACAAATTATAAGCAGACTTAATAATTTTAAAAAATTACACTTAACTTGACATAAAAAATAATAAATTACATTTTTTTCTTTGATAGAGGAAGTTTACTTTTCCTTACTATATATTCTTAACAGGATTTTAATACTTATATAAGCCAAATCAAGGCTCCTCTTAATTTTCAATTTACATCGATTCTTTTTTTATTTGAGTAATGCTACGATTTCTATTTTCTATCTATTTTTTTTTACTCTCACCTTAGTCCACATTAATATTAACTTTTTATGGAGTGAAAATTTCATTTTGTGCCAAATCGCGTAAAATTCATCTTGAGTTCTCTAATCCCAACGTAAATGGTTTGCATTTAATTAGATCGTAAAAAAAATTTAGTCTAATACATATAAATTATTTTAAAATATCTATAACCGCTAGTTAAAAACCATTTTATGACTAGTGATTGACTTTAACATTAATTGAACGAGAATTGATTGGCACTACAACTATGAATTTTTTTAAAAATAAATTCCTTATAGAAACTATATTATAGTTTCTTACACAACACACATGACACTGCCAGTGAGAGGCAGCTTCTCATTGTCAATACATCACATTAGTTTGTATCTATACAATCACGGATAAACCCAAACTATATCACGGGTTTTCAACACTAACCAGGTGCTTTTATCCCCAAGTATCACGGGCTCAGAATGGAAATGATATGTTATACTAGTTTAATCAAACCCCTCTCTCTCTCTCTCTCTCTCTCTACACACACACACACACACACACACACACACACACACACATATATATATATATATATATATATATATATATAGAATTGAGGTTATGCTGCTAGCTGGTAAAACACCACCTTACATAAAGGACAAGAATGTTTCCCTTACATTAGTATCAGATGATCTAGCCTTGATAACTGAAATGTAATCTCAAAAACAGGGATGATGAGGAGTACTTTAAAGGTAATTGTCTTCTAATTCCATAATTTGTTTTGACCACAAGCAAATAAGAGTGAACCTATTATAAATTGAATGGTTGTGATTTTTTTGATTTGGTGGTACTTTGTCTCCGAAAATACTTAAATGGGTTTGGTACCATCGAATTTTTTTAAATGAAATTAGTACAATAACGTGACAATATATTTTTTTATTAATATTTTGTCAAATACAAAATAATTTATTTTTTTTAAGTAAAATATAAGACACATGAAAAAATATTATTAGAACATCTTCTCACGCATACTTTAAATACTCTCTAAAATCAGCATACTACCAAAAGACAAACTAATCTCTTCACATGTGAGCACTCTTTGGAGTATATAGACTTTAGGGTACCATCAAACCAACACAATTATTTCAAACTCCACCACCAGCCTGTCCTTTTTGTTTGTTTTTTTGGTAGACAAAAAATTCTGTAATCATAGTCACCTTTTTTTCTTTACAAGAAAAGCATAAAAGGCAAAGAACATCTCATCAAACCATCCTCTCTTTCTTTCTCTCTCTCTTTCTCTTTCTCTTTCTCTTTCTACATTGCAATGGAATCGAAATATGTGACTGTGGGACTATCATTGATGCTATTGTTCTTGATGTTGGTTGGTTTTGCAAAGTCAGATTTAGCCAAAGATAGAGAAGAATGTGCAGATCAATTAGTGGGGCTGGCCACTTGTCTTCCCTACGTGAGCGGTGACGCAAAAGCTCCCACCCTAGATTGCTGCACTGGCCTCAAACAAGTCCTGCAGAAGAGCAAGATATGCCTCTGCATCTTGGTTAAGGATCGAAATGATCCCAACCTGGGCCTTAAGATCAATGCCACACTCGCATTAAGCCTTCCCACTGCCTGTCATGCACCCACCAACGTATCAGACTGCGCCAGTAAGTGTACACAATACACATGCATATTTGTATGTCTTTATATGCATATATATATATATATATATGTGTGTGTGTGTGTGTGTATTAACCCATCACCATTTTTGGTGTTTCTTAATTTTGGATCACTGATTGATTATGATTATGCTAATGGATGCAGCTCTCTTGCACTTAGCCCCTAACTCACCAGATGCTAAGGTATTTGAAGAATTTGCAAACAGTACCAAAGCGAGTAATAGTACCGCAGGTGCTACTGGTAACAAAATTTAACATTCCATTTTAATTTGTAGAACATTGATTTCATTCTGCATTCGTAGGATAATTAATGTTGTTATATTTTTAATTACAGGTCTTAGTGCATTGGTAATATTGCTCTCTATTAATGTAACTTGGAAGTAATGAATTAGAGTCGCAAAAATAGTCTCATCCCGCCGTGACTCTGAGCCAACCCTTTATATTTGTAATTGTGTGTGTATATATATACACACACACATACATACATTATCTATTATCTATTTCTATTACTTATATATAAGAAAAAGTTGATCATCACAGTAAAATGACAATTTTATTCTTTAGTTATTAATCTATTATTATTTATTTCGTTTATACTCTTATCTTATCTAATTTTCAATTTTGTAATATTATGTCTAATTTACGCCTTTTTACTTCATTTATTAATCTATTATTATTATTTTTACGAGATTATCAGTTGGTCTTTTTTTTATAAACATTTTATTCATTTTTTATTACTTATATTTATAGATTTGTCATTTATTTTTAAATAGAATGTTTTATTCATTTTTTATTACTTATTTATAAACTTAACATTCATTTATTTATGTAATTTTTTTATGAGATGGAAGAAAGATTAAGCCTACATATATACACACGTGTCTTTATTTGTTTACTTTTGTGGTGTGTTAGCTAAAGGGAATTCGACTAGCAATGGATCAAGTGCAGAGATAAAGAGTGATGGAGGAAAGGGAAAGAGATGGTTGGGAATAGAAATGGGCTGGGGACTCCCTTTAATAACAGCGGTGCTTCACATCATACCTATTCTTTCATGTTGATGAATAGGTTTACATATATGGCCACACACTTGTTTCTAAATTTCGTGTCGCCTACTTTTATTTTGTAATCCACACACTAGTATTATATGAATCTCTCTCTCTCTCTCTCTCTCTCTCACAGGTTTCAATTGAGCTACAAGGTTCATGAATTTTTTTTGCTAATCTATAGGGCCCATTTGTGACTTTTGAAACTGGTGATTATCAAATTTTTCAAAGAATTGATCATGTTTTTTTTGTTGGTTTTTTTATCAATGTTAAAATTGAAAATGTAGGCCACAATTGCAGCGAAGAAAAATTATACAAATATAGTCCAAGGGAACTGCAACTGGTTTTGATAATAAGACTTTAAAATGAACCAAGTTATTTAAGTTCGATTTGTGATCAGTTCGCCAGATAAACCAATCAAGCTTGAATATATTTTGAGACTCGTTAATTTATTGAGTTCAATTCGATAAGTCAATAAATAAACTAATACTGTATAAAAAATTAAGTTACTTTAATTCAGTCAGTGATTGGCTCGTGGGGTCTCGTTCGAGATCAATTGAAAAAATTAACAAATTAAGCTTAGACACAATTTGAAACTAGTTTATTTTAACAAATTTAATTTGAATAATTTACTGCTTGACTCGACTCGATTCATTTATAATCCTATTTTAATTTTTCAATTACAATGAACCAAAACCAAAGCGATCAATAAATCAAGTACTCACTACTCAGTTAATGGGTTATTGTTAGAGCAAATATTGGACTAGTAAAACAGATGTACTAATTTCTTTTGTGATTATACATTAAGGTCCATTTAAGACAGTTTTTGTATATCATTTTTGCATTTGCAACAAAAACGTGCTTGGTAAATGCGAAGAGTTCATTTTAAAGAAAAGAATAATATTCAAGCCTTCACAGGACAAGAATAACGGGGTTAGTATGGATTTAGAATCACAGTTCAGTTACTAGCAATTGTCTAGACTTCTTAAAGATAAAACAAGAGAAAAGAAAACTAACCCAAATATCCATTAGTTAGATAAAAGTCAATTCTACAAGACATTATGGATGAGTAATATTCGAAAGATAATGTTTTGTTGTCAATGAATTGGTGCTGATATGGTATTCATATATTCACATGACGTAAGTTTCGTTAGTATAATTTATAATGATGGATCTTATCTTATGCGAATATATGAATACTAATACATGAGTTATGAATTATTATTTTTTCAAAGAGTATGAGCTCGACTCAATCACTTGTCTTAAGTGGGTGTTTATAATGAGTTGTGAATCATTATTCTTTCAAAGAGTATGAGTTTGACTCAACCACTTGTTTTAAGGGGTGTTTATAAAGAACAGACGTTCTATTTTGACTCAAGTGTCACTTTCCAAATATGTGTTGGACACCCGACAATAGAGTATCTAATTTATTTATTTTTTCTAAACTTCAAATACATTTGAGACATATTTTCTAGTTTTTTCTTCTTTTTTTGGACTTTCTTTCTTTTTCTCCTGTTTTTCTCGGTTTTTTTTTTATAGTTATACACACACACAAATGTTCCATGTAATAATTAATAAAAAAAACTTAAAACTTAAATCATGAATGTTGATGATTAAATGAAGAAGTTTTTAAATTTTTATTTAATCATTTTGTTATTGTAATATCTTAATAATATTTTGTGATTTGTGTGTTTTATGCCAATTTTAATTGAAATAAAATTATATATTTATTATATAGTCATATAAAAATGTTTATATATTCAATGTGTTCCTAACGTGTTCGTATCTTACTTTTTTTAAAGATAACGTGTTTGTATGTCCGTGTCGTATCCATGACACGTCACCGTATTCCTACTTCTTAGGTGGGTGTTTTTGTATTATTTTTCTTAAAGTACATTTGAAAAATAAAAACAACATTTTTTTTTTCAAATGCACTTTTATAGATTTGAAAAGACAAATTCAATATATATATTAAAAAAAAATTAAACTTTTTGGCCAAAATGATCAAACGTAGTTCTCGAGACAGCATTTTCATTAATGGGATACAAAAATTACCCCCAAACAAATCTTAAGAATGTATTCAGCAAACTCAGCTTTGGACTTTACTAGTTGATTACTTGATTTGCCTTGAATCAATTGAACTTAAGGCTCGGCTTAGTTATTATCTATCTAAAAAAAAGGGCAGGGGGGGATATACGAGACTATCAAGACTAAAAAAGAATAATAAATTGTTCTAAAAATTGTCTTCTCAGCCTAAATAATGACAATTAATTAAGAAAAAAAGAACTAATTAAATGATTAATTTTGGGTTTAATTATAAATAATGAATATTTGAATAGTAAACATGATTAGAGTCAAATTAACAATGGTTTGATTTAGAAGAAAGTTTTTGAATAGTCATGATTATTGTAATTGTTGCATCTGAAATACGAGCCATTACACGCACGATTCAAATGCGACAATCACAACTATTACCACCATCAATAACATATTTCTACCTACAATTTCTGAATTTGTCACTAATAATTGTAATGTATATATCATCAATTTGGCTGAGTTAAGTTTGCGGGTTTAAAACCAGTCAGCCCCAATATATGAGCCCCTTTGGTCCCATGGGTGCATGAAAATGAAAATGAAAATGAAAATTGTAGGCTGCACCCCTCAAAATGACCCTGCTACAAATACTTCTGTCCCAAAATCGCAAGTTACACTTGTTAAAATGTCCCTTTTCCGTTCCGCCAAACACTATCTAATTATCTACCCGTTGAATGTTGACGCTAAAACTTAAAAGAAGTAGATATTAGACAAGTATGAAAGACAAATTTTTCAATCTCACATGTTGAACGATGTTCACACTTGGCCGGTCAAATACTGACAGAAGTGGTATAAATACAGTAACACGTTTTTCGTTATATCTATTTATATATATTATGCCCAAATAAAGCCTAAAAATAATTAATTCCGAAAGGCAAAAGATGGGCAATAAAATAAGGATAATCTCAGCCTTTTCTTCTCGATCTCACGAGCACAAGCACAGAAATGCCTTTCACTCGTCAACACGCATATGTTAACAACACTCTTTATCTAACTTCTTTGGTCTTTCCCAGGTTTCCTTTGCCTTTATGCACGCAAAACTCATGCTTCAAGATTGATATTATGTATATATTTACTTAGGCCATCTCTCTCTCTCTCTCTAAATATAGGAGAATGCTGTTCTGCAACTATCACTAACATCTCTAGTCTCTCCTGAATACCTGGAGTAATGGATCATCATCAAGAAATTTCTTCCAAGGGTAGTTGCAGGATGAATAAAACGGAGAATGAAGCCGAGAGGAGACGGGGGATGGCAATGCAAAGAGTTCTGGAGGATGAGAAAGGAGACATAAACAAACTGGCTGATGCTTTCATCAAGAACTTTCGCAATCAGCTCAAGATTCAGCGGGAAGAGTCATTCAAACGATTCCATGAAATGATAGCTCGAGGGACCTGAATATACATGCCCATAACACTACTTTTTAAGAATGTTGGTTGCTGTTACAAATATTCAATTTTATATGGGTTGACATCAATTTAAAAAATAACTATTACTAGTATTTGATTGGATTATATCAGGAATGGAATTGTTTTTCAGTTATTATGAAAGTCTTGTTAACTTGGTATAATTTAAGTCATGATATATTGCAGATTTTTAGTGTTTCATATATTTAATATTCATCAACTTAGTATAATGGTCCATCATGATCACATATTTTCTAAGGCGAATTTCAACATATATATATATATATATATGACAACCAATACAAGCAGCTAAGATAAGAAAAAGTTAAATTGATTTGAAGCACAATGATGTAACGTAAATTTTCATTATACTTAATAACCCATGTATATTCACAAAACACCTCCAAAGTTAACATCCTTACAAAGATAAGATCCAAGCAAGCAAAGGCGCACCTTCCCGGGTCCACGGATCCAAATGACAATGATATACAAGTTTGAAAGCCACTTGTTCTCTTCATGAACGTAAAGAAATGGCCTCACAATTCTATTGCAAATGCATATCTACTATCTGACCATGGAAACGCTTATCAAACCAAAATTCAACTTTATATAAGAGCTGCCAAAGAAATTCAACTAGAGCTTCCTCTTTTGCCTTACTTTTTGAAACACCCCAAAAATTCAATTCTCCATTTTCAACTTCTTGAAGTCTCACCATTTCTAAAACCTTCTGTAGTGTGACAATTAAATCCACTGCTGCGGAAGATCACTGTTTGATTCATTGTCCACAAGTACAAAGATCAGAAAATAGTGAATAGATGCCACCTCTGGTTTAAAACGTGCAGAAACCTAACATCGATGAACTGCAACTGATTTAACTTCTACGATGTAACAACAGTCCATGACAGAATGGACACAATAGAGCAATTTTGTCGAGCAATATGAATGCCCATTTTCATGCTTGAAGCACCTGACAATGTACAATATGACTTTTCAATCCACTTCCCAAAGGTGAGGGTTACTCTCCACTTGCTTATCAGGACTCGAGACATTGACAATACTGATGCTCATGTTGTTACGGATGATGTAAAGTTTCCCATTAAGGGGAACAAGAGCAGCAGCCTTCAGAGCATGAGAGCTCCCTAGATGGAGTTTGCTGTCTATAAATCTGTTCCACGAATTTGTAGCTTCATCATAAACCCTAAGCTTGCACCCATCATGGCAATCCAAGGCATAGAGCTTTCCATTCATAGAGATGCTAAGGGTGCGCCAACCAGCAATCATCCCATCACTGATTGGTGTCCAGGCATTAGATTCTGGGATATAAGCTTCGCTCAAGATCTCTCGGTGGGGTCCAAGTCCTTTTAAGAACCACTTACCACTATAAACTATCCTAATTAAGGGAACCATTAATGTGCTCATGTCTGCTATAACGCTCCAACGATTTACGTTGGGATCATAAACTTCAGCAGAACGGAGAGTCCTCTGGATTCCTTCACATTGTCCACCGGCCACATAAAGGCAGTTTTTTATGACACAAGAACCAAAAAAATACCGTTTCCGATGCATGTCTGGTGTCCTATGCCATTTATTTGTCAGAGCACAGTAGAAAATGACCTGTCTCATACACCCTTTCAGGGGATCTTTTCCTCCAAGTAAGTACAAGTGGCATCCACTCAGAACAGCACAGCCAAATCCAAGGGCTTCCTTATATTCTCCAGGAACAGGCGGAAGTGGCTGCCAAAGCTGGTAGGTGGAGTCAAAAGCATGCCATGCAAGCCTTCCATGACGGTCTCTTTTGATGACGTAAACCCACTCTTCTGCCATTCCAAGCCTTTTCCTAAGTGAATAAAAGAAGTTTCCTGCCAGAAGGTAATGCCATCTCTTGCAAACTAGCCGAAGCTTATTATGTTCAACATGAGGGACTCGGATCAGACAAGCAATGGCAAGATCGTCAGGAAGACCGGGCAAGAGGGGCGGCTGAAAGCTGGATCTCATACTCTTGTGTGCGTGAGGATTGATATCAGGCTGGATGCAAAGTTTCCATCCTGAAACAAATTTCCTTGCTCCAGCAACTGTTTTTAAGCCAGAGTCTACTTTGCAATAGCACATTACAGAATCAACCTGCAAAATTTCCCACGTTGGAATATATAAAATATCATGATTTACACACACAAGCACTAATAAAAAGTAAACAAAAACAAGTATGAGACAATGGATATATCAAACTCTCAAATAATTAATGTCCTCAATCTTGCTCCCATGAATACACACGTCGACACGAGATATCGACATTTACTCCAACCAGGAAAAAGGGGAAGCAAAATAATCTTAGCATGGTGACCTTCTTAGGCTTTACATGCCCACTTTGGGTGGCATGTTTGGGGTTACTTTATGGGTATCTTGATGTCCTGAAGAAGGGCAATAGATTCGCCTCCATAAAATATCTTCAAATTTAACAGCAATTGGCTCAAAAAGACATTTATATATATGGTGAATTTCAATGTTTTCAAAGGCAAAAGCGCAAAGTGAGACATTTGACCCCCTTACAAGGCGAAGCGTTAAGCCTCAAGGCGTTGAGACCTAAGCTTTTTAGGACTTCAATTTTCTTTTAAGAATTTTATTTTATCAGTAAAAGAAAATTAAATATTATTATTAGTTAAAAAATGATATTTTTATTATTTTGAAATTTGGGTTATCATTATAATTTCAAAATTATGAGGCATGTTAGAAATATTGACTAATACTCCTCTAAAAAAAACACTACTTGGACAGTATTTTTATACCCAAAAACTCATTGCACAATAATTTCAATGGCACAATATTATTTTGAAAGCGCCTTTTGAAAAGACGTCTTTATAAGCATCTTTTGAAAATATGCCTCTATTTTGGCTTAACATGTCCCAGCTTGTTACACACTTTTAATCATAAGCATCTTTTCAAAAGACGTTTCTGTTACAAAATAAGCCTTAGAAGCATATTTTCAAGAGATGCTTATAAGAAATGCATGGTGCGGTGAATAACGAAAAAATTGAAAAAAAAATGCATGAGTGGAGTAAAAAATTCAGGAAACAAAGACATATAATATGCAAGAAGACATCCCAACGTACTTTAATTATCCTACGCTTTCCCTTTTTAAACAAGTATTGTTTCTTCCACCTGGCTAGGCCTTTTGGAATCTATCCACCACCGGATCCCTGGAAAAGAAATTTGGGAGAGTAAGTCTCCATCAAAAGTGGAGTTCCTTGGATGAACAATGTGCATGGAAAGATTCTTACTATAGATAATTTAATCTTGAGAGGCAAAGTTGTTCCTTATTTGGATCTCTGTATGTGCTATAGGGATGGAAAATTGGTGGATCATCTTCTAATTGATTGTAAAGTTGCTAGGGAACTATGGTCATGTGTTCTTTTGCTGTTTGAGATTTCTTGGGTTTTCCCGATGTCAGTACAGGATCCTTTTAGTCGGAGTGGAGAAATTAAGCTGAGGAGGAAGAAGATACCCCACTGCCTTGTCTGGTGCATATTGGGAGAAGGAAACGACATTTTTAGGGGAATGAGGAATCAACACAGTAGATAAAGGGTCGAATTTTGAGTTTCTCAAAGATTGCACATTTATAAAGAATTTCATCAAGTGTCTCCAAAATCTCTCTCTCTCTCTCTCTCTCTCTCTCTCTCTCTCTCTCTCTCTCTCTCTCTCTCTCTCTCTCTCTCTCTCACACACACACACACACACACACACACATATCCCAAAACAATGATTGCAAGAAAACCGAAAGTATTGACTATACACACATCATCATAAGCCAGAAATTTCGGCAACGATTGCAGATTGATAAAAAATTTCACCTGGGAATCTTTAGAAAGACACGAATTAAAGAAATTAATAGACAAAAAAGATCAAAGATCATGAGGGCGTACCAGTGGAGCTTGAACTCGAAAACCCTTCTGCGCATTTGGAGACCGTTCAATGGGTTGGTCCATCTCACGAGTACAGTTTCATACACTGAATTTTGTTCACACCCAGAATCAGAATTAACGTTAAATTCGCTTCACAGACGCGGATCGAGAACTCTTCAAGCTTCAATCCTTATAACTGATCTCAAAATAAAATACAAAAAGAGGACCCCAAACACAAAGAAGAGCTTTCCGTTTTTCGTTTTTTTTTTTTCAATCCCAGCAAATGCAAACAAGAAACAAACAACAAAAAGAGCTTAGAATTAAGAGCTGCAGCAACTTCAAAATGTGAGAGCCAGTGTCTTAACCGTCATTAAGAGCCTTAATAATTAATTCTTTTCTTTTTAATTTTTTTTTTTTTATAATATTAAGCGTTGGAGAAATAAATTTATAAATATACATACACATAGACTATTTATAAATGTCTTGATTATTATATTTATAATAATATTTAAAAATAAAATAAATAAAATAAATAAAAACTCATTTCATAAATCATTTAATAATTAAAATTTTTAGTGTCACTTATGCATTTTATTTTGTAATTAATAAAATTTTTAGTTATTTCTTGAACCCATCACTTTTTAAAGAAAAATGTACTTTTGAATTAAATTTAAAAAAAAAGTTTTTAATCTTTTCAAAATATGCTTTTGGACAAAAAAAAATGAAAGATTTGTATAAAAATGATTTCTTTAATAAAAAATGCTTCTAAAATTACATTGAGTTATAAAATTACAAAATAAAATACATGATTGAGATTTTAAAAAATAATAATAATTATTGTCTTTAGATAGACTTACGTGAACGGTGAAGTGATTAGGACAATTTCTTTATTTAAAATATATTATATTGGTATTAATTAATATAATTTTTATTATGATTAGAAAAACCATGATATTAGTTCCCACTATCATAACTCTCTTGGGCAAGGCCAAAAGTTCAATAGTTAAATATTCATAAAATTCATTACCAAATGACACATACATACATACATACATACATACATACATACATACATTTTGTTTCGTTTGTGAATAACTTTTTAAAATAAACTTTATCCAAATATTACTAATTAATAAATAGTAAAATTATTAACTATACACCATTCCTAAAAAAGTATTATTTTTTAGAGATATAATTATTAGATGAAGATTTAAGGTTGTCAATGTCCTCATATTCATCCTGCTGCAAAACTAAATGCCTGTTTGATAATATTAATATTTCAAGAAAAATAATGAGAATCAACCATGAAGCCTTGTTTGCCTAATTTTTTTAAAAGCTATTTCATTAGCTTTTTCTTTAAAACATAAAATTTTAAAAAATTTAATTGGTTGGAACAATATCTAATTTTTAGAATGTATTTAACATGGGTCAATACATGCTTGGACTTTACTAGTTGATTTGCCTTCAATCAATAGAACTTAAGGCTCAACTTAGTTATTATCCACCTTAGAAAAAGGGAGGGGAGGGGAGGGGAGGGGAGGGGGGGGGGGGAAAGAAATTGTTTTTAAAATTGTCTACTCGGCCTCAGTCTATGAAAATTGGGGAAAAAAAACTAAATTAAATGATTAAATTTTGGATTTAATTATAAATAATGAATATTTGAAGAGTGAACATCACCGTGTGATTTTGATTCCAATCAAATTAACAATGGTTTGATTTATGATGAAGCTTTTGAACAGTTGAAATAGTTGTGACTGTCGTATTTAAAACGTGAATCATCTTACACGTAATTGTCACAAATAAAATACATGCACAGTTCAAATGCGACAATTACAATTATCATCACCATCAATGACACTTCTTTTAAGTACAATTTTTGAATCCCCCACTAATAATTATAATGTATATATTAGCTTCTACTACATGACAGCAATTTGGTTGAGTTGATTTTGCAGGCCTAAAGCCAGTCAACCCCAAACTAATTGTAATGTATATGTATGAAGTCGATTTTTTCAATCTCACATGTCCAAATGCAGTCATACTTGGCCGGTTGGCCGGCCTATACCTGGACACACACACACACACACACATATATATATATATATATATATATATATTATGCCCAGACAAAACCTAAAAATAATTAATTCCAAAAGACAAAAGATGGGCAATAAAATAAGGATAAACTCAGCCTTTTCTTCTGGACCTCACGAGCACAAGCACAGAAATGCCTTTCACTCGTCAACACGCATATGTTTACAACACTCTTTATCTAACTTCTTTGCTCTCTCCCAGGTTTCCTATGCTTTATGCAAGCAAAACTCATGCTTCAAGATTGATATTATGAATATATATATATATATATATATATATATTTATTTAGTTAGGCCATCTCTCTCTCTATAAATATAGGAGAATGCTGTTCTGCAACCATCACTAACCTCTCTAGTCTCTCCTGAATACCTGGAGTAATGGATCATCATCAAGAAATTTCTTCCAAGGGTAGTTGCAGGATGAATAAAATGGAGAATGAAGCTGAGAGGAGACGGGGGATGGCAATGCGAAGAGTTCTGGAGGATGAGAAAGGAGACATAAACAAACTGGCAGATGCTTTCATCAAGAACTTTCGCAATCAGCTCAAGATTCAGCGGGAAGAGTCATTCAAACGATTCCACGAAATGATAGCTCGAGGGACCTGAATATACATGTCCATAACAATACTTTTTAAGAATGTTAGTTGCTGTTACAAATATGCAATCTTATATGGGTTGAAATCAATTTAAAAAATAACTATTACTAGTATTTAATTGGATTATATCAGGAATGGAATTGTTTTTCAATTATTATGAAATTCTTATCAACTTAGGTCATGATTTATTGCAGATTTTTAGTGTCTCATATATTTAATATTTATCAACTTAGTATAACGGTCCATGATGATCACTTATTTCCCAAGGCTATCAATTTCAACATATATATATATATATATATATATATATATATATATATCAACCCCAAAACTTAGGTAGGTATTAGAAAAAAGTGTGAAGTTGAAACAATCTCAAACTGTCATACTTTTCTTTTTTTTATTTTTTTTGAAAGTTAGCCAATTGATACGATCAATGATATTAAATTTTTACTAATTTCTTCCTTTTTATCATTTTGAATGCGGATCTTTCCTCTAAAATGAGCAAATAGTGTCATTGATTCACTGCCCACTCCAGCCCGGTGGTCATATTTGGCCGGTCAATACGTGTAAACAATAATCATACATGTTCATTGATAATATTTAGAACAAAAAATGCGTTATTGTATTTAGGTTTCTTTTAATTGGCTTTCTGCTGTTTGCTTGTGCAATTCTCTATGAATATATTGTATGCCCAAACAAAGCCTAAAAATAATTACTTCCAAAAGGCAAAAGTTGGGCAATAAAATAAGGATTATGTACAAGCCTTTTCTTCCCAACCTCACAAGCACAAGCACAGGAATGCCTTTCACTCATCAACAACTACAAGCATATGTTAACAACACTCTTTATCTAACCTCTTTACTCTTTCCCAAGTTTCCTTTGCTTTTATGCACGCAAAACTCGTGCTTCAAGATTGAGATTGTATATATTTATTTAGGCCATCTCTTTCACTCTCTCTCTCTCTCTCTCTATAAATATACGAGAGAACACTGTTCTGCAACCATCACTAGCCTTTCTCGCTAATACCTGGACTAATGGACCATCATCAAGAGGTTTCTGCTTCTTCTTCCAAGGGTAGCTGCAGGATGAATGGCAATTATGGCATGGAGAAGGAGGCCGCCAAGAGGAGATGGGGGATGGCAATGCGCAGGGTGGTTATGGTGGATGAGAGAGGAGATATAAACAAAATGGCTGATGCTTTCATTAAGAACTTTCGCAATCAGCTCAAGATTCAGCCAGAAGAGTAATTCAAATGATTCCACGAAATGATAGCTCGAGGGACCTGAATATACATGTCTATAACAATACTTTTTAAGAATGCTGGTTGCTGTTACAAATATGCAATTTTATATGGGTTGACATCAATTAATAAAATAATTATTACTACTATTTGATTGGATTATATCAGGAATGGAATTGTTTTACAGTTATTATGAAAGTCTTACTAACTTTGTATAATTTAGGTCATGATATATTGCAGATTTTTAGTGTTTCTTATATTTAATATTTGTTGACAAACCCCGGTCCATGATGGTCACTTATTTCCTAAGGCTATCAATTTCAACACACACACACACACACACACACACACACATATATAACCAATACAAGCAGCTAAGATAAGAAATGGAAGATTTGATTCGAAGCACAATGATGTAACCGAAAATGTTCATTATATTTAATAACCCATGTATATTCACAAAACACCTCCAAAGTTACATACTACAAAGATAAGATCGAAGCAAGCAAAGACGCACCTCCCCGGATCCAAATGACAACGATGTACACAAGTTTGAAAGGCATCTGCTCTCTTCATGAATGCAAAGAAATGGCCGTGCAATTCTATTGCCGGAACTGACAGTAGAACACCCTCACCTTATAAATGCACGTCTACTATCTGAACAATGGAAACGCCATCAGATCAAAATTCAACTTTTATACAAGAGATGCTAAAGAAATTCAGCTAGAGCTCCTTTTGCCTTAATTTCTTATATTTTGAAACACAACAAAAATTCTATTCCCCATTTTCAACTTCTTCAAGTCTCGCCATTTCCAAAAGCTTCTGTAATGTGAGAACTAAATCCACTCCTGCAGCAGATCACTGTTTGATTCATAGTCCACAAGTACAAAGATCGGAAAATCACAATGAAATAAAAGCCACCGCTCGTTCAGAGCATGCAGAAACCCATCATTGATGAACTGTAACTGATTTAACTTCTTGGGATGTAAGAACAGTCCGTGAGAGAATGAACACAACGAAGCAATTTTGTTGGCAAGCATGAGCAATATGAATGCCAGTTTTCATGCTTGAAGCAACTAAAAAAGTGCAGAACATCATGCTTGAAGCACCTGACAGTGTAAAATATGACTTTTCAATCCACTACGGCCAGCTATACTTGACCACAAATTTGTGAAGAGAGTCCTAAAGGGACCTTTCCCAGCAATATTTTCCCAAAGGTGAGGGTTACTCTCCAGTTGCTTATTAGGACTCGAGACATCGACAATACTGATGCTCATGTTGTTACGGATGATGCAAAGTTTCCCATTAAGGGGAACAAGAGCAGCAGCCTCCAGAGCACGAGAGCTCCCTAGATGGAGTTTGCTATCTATAAATCTGTTCCACGAATTTGTAGCTTCATCATAAACCCTAAGCTTGCACCCATCATGGCAATCCAACGCATAGAGCATTCCATTCATAGAGATGCTAGGGTTGCGCCAACCAGCAATCATTCCATCACTGATTGGTGTCCAGACATTAGATTCTGGGATATAAGCTTCACTCAAGACCTCTCGGTGGGGCCCAAGTCCTTTTAAGAACCACTTACCATTATAAACTACCCCAATAAAGGGAACCATAGCTGTGCTCATGTCTGCTATAAAGTTCCAACGATTCTTGTTGGGATCATAAACTTCAGCTGAACGGAGAGTGCTCTGGATTCCTTCACATTCTCCACCGGCTACATAAAGGCAGTTATTTATGACACAACAACCAAACAAATGCCGCTTCCGAAGCATGTGTGGTGCCCTGTGCCATTTATTTGTCCGAGCACTGTAGAAAATGACCCGTCCTGTACACCCTTTCAGTGGATCTTTTCCTCCAAATAAGTACAAGTGGCATCCACTCAGAACAGCACAGCCAAATCCAAGGGCTTCACTATATTCTCCAGGAACAGGCGGAAGTGGCCGCCAGAGCTGGTAGGTGGGGTCAAAAGCATGCCATGCAATCCTTCCATCACGGTCTCTTTTGATAACGTAAACCCACTCTTCTGCCATTCCAAGACTTTTCCTAAGTGAAAAAAAGAAGTTTCCTGCCAGAAGGCGATGCCATCTCTTGCAAACTAGACGAAGCTTATTATGTTCAACACGGGGGACTCGGATCAGACAAGCAATGGCAAGATCATCAGGAAGACCAGGCAAGAGGGGCGGCTGAAATCTGGATCTCTCCCTGCGGGAGATTTTCCTCTTTTGTGCGTGAGGATTGATATCAGGCTGGATGCAAAGTTTTGATCCTGGAACAAATTTCCTTGCTCCAGCGACTGTTTTTAAGCCAGAGTCTACTCTGCAATAGCATGATACAGAATCAACCTGCAAAATTTCCCATGTTGGAATATAGAAAACATCATGATTTACACATAGAAACATTAATAAAAGCAAACAAAAAAAAAATGAGACAATGGAGCGGAAGGTTCAATTAGTGAATTGGCAAAATTTGTGTTGTCCTCATAAGTCAATGGATCTAAGCATAAAGAGGTTAAGGAGTTCAATCAAACTTTGTCGGGGAAATGGCTCTTGCGCTTTGCAGTGGAAGGGGATACTTTGGCACTTAGTCATTTCTTGTAAATATGGGAGTGGATGGGGTAGTTGGACTTTGAGCAACGTTGAGATTTCTAACTGGATTGGTCTCTAGAAAGGCACCGTGATGGGCTGGAAGGATTTTGCTATCCATGTTAGTTTTGCTGTGGGGGAGGGGCACTTTGTGGAGTTTTGGCATGTTGTGTGGTGTGTGTGAGATGCGTTGAAGGAGCAGTTCCCAATTTTATTTCGGTTTACCATTGATGTTAATTGTGGATTTTCTTTTGTTTCCAAGAAGGGGGTGGTATGGAGCCCCCACCTTTCAGCGATCATTTCAAGATTAGGAGGTGAGGGCCGTGATAGAGCTACTAACACTTCTTTATAGGAAGACTGGTGTGGGTCTGGAGGCATATTCCATGTACGGAAGATCTCAAAGCTGATAATGCACCATGGCGTGCCTTTTCCATGGATGATCATTTGGAAAGCTAGAATGACGTTGAAGGTGGGTTTTTTATTTATTTCATGGACAACGGCTTGGAAGGCCATCCTCACTGCAGATAATTTAAGGAGAGATCTTAGTTTGGCCAATAGATGCAGTTTGTGCAAAATGGAAGAGGAGTCCCCTCATCTTCTTCTATTTTGCTTAGTGGGTAGAGAACTATAGACCTTACTATTCGCTCTTTTTGGTAATGAATTGGTTATGCCAAGGACTACTTAGACTTTTTTAATATTTGGGGAGGGGGCAGGAATAGGGAAGCTAGAGAAACGTGGGGTTGGTCCTGCCACTCCTTCTAAACATTACATTTTACCCTTGCACCTTGCTACATCTTCAACAAATCTCCCAACCAACCAAGGAATCACCCAAGAGCATCCAAATAGAGAAAGGAAGAAGTTCTAAACCTCCCTAGCAACCGAACAATGAATAAAAAATGATTAATGGACTCTTCTCTCTCCAAACACATAGAACACCTATTTTCCATGTGAAAACCTCTTCTTTGCAAATTGTCCAAGGTTAATTTAGCTCTCCATGCCACAATACAACAACAACAAAAAAAAAAAAAAAAAGACACTTTCGACCACTCCTCTTTCGGCTAATTGTGAATACAAGGATTTAACCGAGGATTTCCCATTACATCCCCCTTTCCAATATATAGAATCTTCCTTTCCTTGGTTCATGTGAAAGTTATGAAGAACAACCATCAAACACGACTTCGTCCACTTTCCAATCAAATAAATTCCTGCGAAAACAAGGGGCCCATACAAATCTATTCTCATTGAATATTGCCAATTTCATGGAAGTTCTTCAGGGATAGTAAGTAATCATTTGTTTTGCTTCAATAGTTGGAATTTGATATGAAGGATGTCAATCCTTGTAGTCAAGAGATGGTTAGAAAATTTTCAATTCCACCTCATTCACCATCATTTTCTCATCAAAATGGATATGTCATCTTTTCCCAAGACAGTAGCAATGCATGTGTGCTAGAAGCAATTGGGAATTGATGCTCCAAAGCAGCATTGTCACACCAAAGATCCTTCCAAAATTTAACCTCCTTCCATTACCCACCACAAATGATGTGTACTTGAAGAATTCCTCAGCTCCTCTTCTAATTGCCTTCCAAAAATCCACACCATAAGGACCCTCCACCACTTTAGTACACCACCTACCCTCTTCACACCCCACTTTAGCTCCTATTATTGCTTTCCACTTTGCTTCCGGCTCATCTACAAACCTCCAAAGCCATTTCCCAAGAAGAGCGCTATTAAAACTCTTCAAATCCTTCACTCCCAAACCACCCCCCTTCAATGTATATCTCAACTTTTCCCAACTAAACAAACGAGGGCCCGTTTCTTCCTCATTTCTTTCCCATAAATAGTCGTGTTGCAACTTATCAAGAGTGTTAGCCACCTAAATTGGCATGGGAATAACGACCATAATACATGGAAAGACTTCCAAATGTACTTTTAATTAACGCAAGTTTTTCCCCTTTGGAAAAATATTGTTTCTTCCACCCGGCTAGGTATTTTTGGAATCTACCCACCACCGGATCCCTAGAAAGAAATTTGGGAGGGTAAGGCTCCATCAAAAGTGGAGTACCTTGGATGAACAATGTGCATGGAAAGATTCTTACTATAGATAATTTAATCTTGAGAGAGTGGTTCCTTATTTGGATTTGTGTGTGTGATATAGGGATGGAAAATCAGTGGATCATCTTCTAATTCATTGTAGAGGTGCTAGGGAACTATGGCCATATGTTCTTTTTCTGTTTGAGATTTCTTGGGTTTTCCCAATGTTGGTACAAGATCCTTTTAGTCGGAGTGGAGAAATTAAGCTGAGGAGGAAGAAGATTGCCCAAGGCCTTTATGTGGTGCATATGGGGAGAAGGAATCGACGACTTTTGTAGGTGACTGAGGAACATACACAGAAGATAACCGGTAGATTTTTGAGTTTGTCAAAGATTGCAAGTTCATACAGAATTTCATCAGCTATCCCCAAAATCTCACGCGCACACACACATATGTATATCTCAAAATAATGATTGCAAGAAAACCAAAACTATTGACTATACACACATCATCATAAGCCAAAAATTTCTGCAAAGATTGAACAGTTGTCAAAAAAATTCACCTGGGAATCTTTAGAAAGGAATGAAATGAAGAAATTAATAGACAAGAAAGATGAAAGATCATGGGGGCGTACCAGTGGAGCTTGAACTCGAAAACCCCTATGTGCATTTGGAGACCGTTCAACGGGTTGGTCCATCTCACGATTACAGTTTCATACACTGAATTTTGGTCACACCCAGAATCAGAATTAACGCTAAATTCGCTTCACAGACTCGGATCGAGAGCTCTACAAGCTTCAATCCTTATATCTGATCCGGAATATAAAAAAAATTTACAAGAGGACCCCAAACCCAAAGAAGAGCTTTTCGTTTCCTTTTTTTTTTTTTTATCCCTCAAGTGCAAACAAGAAACAAGAAACAAGAACATAAAAAAGAGCTTAGCATTTAGAGCTACAGCAACTTCAAAATCACAAATGTGAGAGGCATCGACTCACTCGTAGCTTCTTAATTATAGTCTTTGATTTGGACATAAAAACAAGTAGAAACCAACAAAACCCACAAGCCAAATGAATAAAAAATACGAAGCTACTGTTCCCACAATAAGTACTTTTGACAAATCAATACTTTGACAAGTAATTTTATTGACAAATTTGCTGTATATTCATAGGTCGCAGAAAATTTGATAGATGACATTTTTTTTTTCCTAATTTTGACCCAATACACGTTCTTTTGAATTAAGATTTTTAAAATTCTATAACTTCTAAATTCATGTTTTCAAGTCATAAGCATCTCCGGAATACATTTCTTAAAAAAAATTTAGAAAAAAAAAAGTAATTTTTTATTAAAGTTATAGTCTTATACAAAAATAAATTCTTTGTAATTTAAAAATTATTTATTAAAAAAGACGCTCGTATCAAAAAGATTGATTTAAAACTCTAAATATAATCATAACTCTATGTTGAAATTCGTTACATGGCCAGCCATAATACGATAGGCTAGTACAACTCAACTCAATACAAAAGCCATCAAATATTTTTCTTAATCCTTGTTTCTTTTTTTTTCTTTCCAAGTTTTTATTTATAACATCATATGTTATTTTATTTTAGTCGAACTACAGATCGCCTGAGTTACTTTATTCATGTTCTCATAATGCCCTAATCCGAATGAAAACAATATTTAATTACAAGTAATTGATATTTATATCTAAAACTTTTATAACTGTAGGTTTTTAAACTCGTTATTTATTTATAAGTCAATGGTTCGTCTTTAGGTAGAGAGTTTAGTGAAGTGATTTAAGGACAATTTTTCTATTAAAAATATAATATATATATATATATATACACACATATTGGTATTAATTTATATAGTCATTATTACGATTAGAAAAACATTATATAAGGTCCCACTATCATAAGTCTTCCTACGTGAGGTCAAACAATCCGCCGTTATATGTACAATTCATGACCACATATAAATATATACGAAGTTTTTTTTTTTGTTTTTAGTGAAATACCAACTGGCATTATCTCCACACAGCTAGTGCATGATGCATCATTACTATTGTCAACAAACGTTCCTTCAAAATTATTAGAATTAGAAGAGGATTTTGGGTTATCAATGTCTTCATATTCATCCTGCTGCCAAACCGATGGCCAATTTGGTAAAAGTAATGTATCAAGAACAACCTTACTTTTTCAAAATAATTTCTGTCATTAACTTTTTCTTTAAATGAGAATATTTCTACAAACTCTTAGGAGGGAAAAGAAAACGCAAAGAGGAAAACAGGGGAAATTTAAATTTAAATAAAAGGAAAATAAATAGAAACGATACTACACCAACCTATAAACCAACTATGAGATTCACCAACCAGCATTTATTTGAGTCAACACCAGATTACAATTTACAACAGCTTAAAAATTAATAATAATAAATTTAGAGGTAAAAAGAAAAAACTGTGAAAAGAACACATACCATCACCAAAATGGGTTGAAAAGAAAATGTCCAGATTAATGCTGCCAATAACAGAACTCTCTTCCCCCTCCCACTATGTATTCCACAACCCATCATCACTCACCATAAATTAACCAGAATAGGAAAAACAAAAAATTATATTAAAAAAAAAAAAAGGACAAAGTAAAACCCTACTCTGTTAGTAGTTATTCAACACCACCCGCCAACATTACACACCACCATCCTCCAGGTGCCAATACCAGACATTCATCCCTCACTCCATAATAGTGAAACTTCTAGAGTATAGGACTTCACACATTAACACAAGGACAAAAAATTTACCCTATAAAATAAGTGAAAAGTTTGCTACCATAAACTGATAATTAAATTTCAAAATGGAATAAGTGTGGTAAAGCGTGGGGATGTTAGTCCCATGCACTGGTGACCCCCGGACCATATCCTCCACTGTACCCACCAGAAGCCCCATACGCACTGCTATTGCTCCCGCCATAGTAATCTGCACCACCCCTGTTGAAAGAGGAGTCCCTTCGAAAATCACGACCGCCAAACCGACCTCCCCCACGACGACTCTTCCCTCCAACATAGGAAGATCGAGCTGCATAGCGGGAGAGCCAAGCAGGTACTTCTTGATTTGATTCTTGCATTAACTCAGCTAATGACCTGGCCAATGATGAATTATTCTCATTGAAGAAGGCAGTAGCCAACCCTGTTTTCCCAGCTCGCCCTGTCCGTCCTATCCGGTGTACATAATCATCGATGTCATTTGGAAGGTCAAAGTTGACCACGTGTGCAACATGAGGGATATCAAGACCGCGCGCTGCCACATCTGTTGCAACCAAAATTGGAGTATTACCACTTTTGAAGGATCTCAGTGCCTGTTCTCTTTCCTGCAGACATGTCAGAATAGACAACTTTCAACAGCATGGAAGCAGAGTTCCATGAGAAAACACACACACACACACACAGAGCATAAACTCAAGTGATATCTATTGGTGGAAAATGCTAATGCAAGATATAGCACGGCCAGACTTCACGAGGAGTTACTTTGCTGGAATTTGGAATTCCACCATAGAGGTTCCTATACTAGTCAAATCAGCAGTGGTGAATTTACCACCAACAAAAAAAAAAAAACAGCAATGATGACAAGATACAGGACCCAATAAAAACTATGCATGGCAATCACTAAACCTCATAATAAGTCACTTGTGAAACTTATTGCCCAAAGTGAGAACCCAAAGATCATTAATAGATAAGGCAATTCAAGGCACCTCTAAAACCATATATTTTGAATCCAATTCCTAAATTATGCTCAAAGCTGGTAAAATTTATGGGAAGACAGCACAAGAATCAATAAGACGAGACATGTTTAACCATTGACAACAAGATTTGAAGAACGCACATGTTGGAATCATTTCTTAATTATGCAAGCTCCAAAGCCACATTTCCAGTTTGACCATCCAAATAAACACATTTCTTCCTGCATGTTAAGGGATGGAATGTGAAAAAACACGACCATTACCAAAATATACACCCAATGCACTACATCATCATTTATTATTTTCCCTGCTCCACACATGGAGAGTAGAAACCATACTAGCAACTTCCTCAAGAACCTGATTCTGAAACTAAAAGAAAAAAAAATCAATAGATTTTTGGGACTTGCTCCTAAGTCGTTTTTTTTTTCCACCGATTCAAATGTTCAAGAAACATTAATTACAATGAAAATCGTCTCCAACACTGTTAAAAAGGGGCCTCCGAAAGTTACGAAAAAAAATTCTTGAACATCTAGGTAAAATTTACATTAAGGTTGCACATAGCTTTTAAGTTCTCATTTGAAGTGTGAAAGCATTAAATACTTTGTCCCCTCAAAGTTGGGTTCTTCAAAAGGAACTCTTATATGGGTCAGAAAAAGTAACAAGGACATAGCCTGACAACACCAAGCACCCAACCACATCTCAGCACTACCTCATACTATGGTACATGTGTGTGTTTGGGTGTGTGCATATTTACATGGACAACTCAAAATGAGTGGGGTACCCATGTTGGACAAGCGATGTGAAGAGTAGAATCCCAAAGGGGCAAGAGCATAGTCCTGAGTGAAAACCAGCCCAGGAATGGCGTTCAAAATCAACAGCCCAAATTCAAATTTCCAAGCGGATCTGGTTCCAGACCCAAAGGGAACAGCTTTAATCTTTCGAACTGTGAGGAAGTGGGCCTGTTAGAGACAGATGTAGAGCAGCCTGATCCTCCTGGCCCGAGACAGACGGTGATTTTAGATAAGCCCATATCTAGCTCTGCTCCTTCAAAGGCCTTGGTTAAAGATACAGCAACGGAACACCAGAAAAGAAATCCAGATAATCTGACGAATGGGTCAAAGAGAAGTGTAGGGCACTGCCGCGAGGTAGGATCTTCTTTCGGTCTTCATCGATCCACACCACCTTGTTCAAGTAATTACAGTCAGCCTTCCAAATGCTCAGCAGATAAACCTGTCACAGAGGGAGATATTGGAGAGGGGGAGCACCTGGTGGCATTGAAAGAGAGTAATAAGGTAGTGTTTACTCCCACACAAATAGAAAATATTATAAAGAAGTGCCATTCCAGGGAGAGGAATCAGGGATATAGTAGCAAGGAAGATTGACAGCACAAGGAAGAGATATAACAACAGGGTCCATGAAGCACGGATAGCTCTCAGAGCCAGAGTGCCGGTATTGGACAAGTTTGGAACATAAAAACACTTCGGAAATGCTCAACATGTATTCGACTCGGGGGAAACTTTAATGTGGTGAGTTATCCCCACGAAAGATTAAGGTGTGAAAGGATAAACTCAGCAGAGTTTTCAGATTTTATTGATGCAAACAGACTTATGGATATTCATCTAGAAGGAGCAGGGCTCACCTGGGGTGAATAGTAGGAAGTGGCTACTGATTGGGATGAGCATTTCTAGAACAAGACTCAAACATCCTTGCCGAGGCCAGTATGACATGGTGAAAACTTGTTGGCAAGGGTATTCTGGTGGATGGTTAATCGAGCTTTATCATAGCCAAAAGGCTAAAACTTCTAAAAATGGATTTGAAGAAATGAAACAAAGAGGTATTAATTAGTGTTCATGAGGCTAGGATGTTTAGGGAAATACATTACTTGGATTCTAAAGAAAGGGAAAGGAGCCTTTTTTCTCGAGGAAATTTCTATTAGGGAGGAGAAAAAGGCCAAGGGGGGAAATTAGTTGGCGGCAAAAAGTTAAGGGCCATTTGGTTAAAGGTAAGGGATGACAATACCAAGTTCTTCCATAGATTGGCCAATGCCCATAGCATATCAAACCAGGTTGGCAACTTATTGATTGATGGCGTAGAGAGGACTCAAGAACATGAGGTTCAAAGAGGGAATTATTCACTTTCGTGAGAATATTTACACAAAATCCTTAGAAAGAGGACCGTGCATTGAAGGAATGGAGATGGCTAATATTGAGGGCAGGAACAAGGCATGGGTTGAGAGTCTGCTTTTTGAAGAAGAGGTGGTTGTAGCTCTAAGGAGCTGTGATGGAAACAAAGTGTCCAGTCCAGATCGATTTACAATGGTTTTCTTTCATCATTGCTGGAGCGTGGTTCTGGAAGATATTATGAACATGATGCATGAATTCCACAAGTTTGGTGACTATGAGAATTTTTTAAATGCTTCTTTCATTGTGATCCCCCAAAAAAAAAGGGAGGGCATGTGACATGTGGGATTTTAAGTGTACAATATGTTGGGTTGGGCTTGGGCAAGACTCTGACCAATCGGCTGAAAACCATAGTAGGACGCCTTATCTTGTCTTCTCAAAATGCTTTTGCTAGAGGAAAACAAAGTCTAGATGCAGCGCTCATTGCAAATGAATGGTTGCTAGAGTTAAGAGTCGGAAGAATGTGTTGATCTGCAAGCTAGATATAGAATAGGCTTATGATCATGTTAATTAGGAATTCCTCAGACACGTTATGGAGTGCATGGGTTCCAGGGTTCAATGGCAGAAATGGCACCAAGAATATTAGATTCTCAATTTGGTGAACGGCACTCCATCAGGCTTCTTTGCTTTGCTCGAGAGGCTTGTAGCAGGGTGATCCCAAATTTCCGCTACTATTCATCTTAGTGATAACAAGGCTGTGGATGGGGGTTTTATTTATGCTTTCAGACTGGTACCATTGATAGGAGGTACATTTTTGTGTCTCATCTTTTACTTACAGATGATACAATTGTCTTTTGTACAACTAAGGAGAGACAACTAAGATATCTCAGTTGTGTTCTGATGCATTCCAGGTTGTATCAGGTTTGAAAGTCAATCTTGCTAAGAGCGTGATTATTCCGGTTGGGCCAGTGGAGTGGATGACTGGGTTAGCAGGAACTCTGGAGTGAAAAGTAAGCTCTCCTCCCTTTACTTATTTGGGTCTTCCACTGAAGGCGTCTTTCAAAGCCACTTCAGCTCGGACTCAACGGTGGAAAGGTTTGAAAGAAGACTAGCTAATTGGAAAAAACAGTACTTGTCCAAAGGAGGAAGACTGGCCTTGCTAAAAATTACACCATCTAGTTCGCCACTTATATAATGTTTGTTTTTGTCATCCTAGCATCAGTTGCTAGAATGTTGGAAAAGATTAAAAGGGATTTCCTTTGGGTGGTTTGTCCCATGAGCCAAAACATCAACTTGTGGCGTGGAATAAGATTTGCCCCGCCATGTATGTTGAGAATCTCGAGATTAGATCGCTTTGTTAAGCAAGTGGCTTTAGAGTTTTGCCACAGAGCGCAACAGCGTAGGGAGGCAGGTGGTTGTGAGCAAGTTTGGAGCTTCTGCCAGGGATAGATGTGCCTGTGATTTCAACTCCTCGTGGTGTTGGGTTATGGAAAGGAATTGGGAACGGGTGACAGGAGTTTTCCAAGCATTATGAGTACATAAGTGGGAAACAGTGTCAAAGTAAGATTTTAGCATGATGTATAGTGTCAAGACAGCCCTCTTAAGGATAGATTCCTATAATTATTCAGCAATAGTGCAATACTTCTAATAGAGAAGTGTTGGTGGCAAACTTTCTGAGTTTTCAAGGAGGGAATGTCACTTGAAGCCCAGATTCTTTCGACCATTGCAAGATTGGGGGCTTGAGTCTGTGGAAACCTTTTTCGAGGTGTTATATAGCCCCCAGATTCAAGGATAAAGGGAAGTTATTTTGCATTGGCTTCCTTCTAGTCATGGTAGGTTCGGAGTGCAGATTTATTATAAAAATCTTTGTAGGAGAAATGCTTTGGACTTCCCTTGGCAAGGTATTTGGAGAGTTAAAGCTCCTTTAAAGGTGTCCTTTTTTGTTTTGGGCAGCCACGTGGAAAGCAATATTAACTCTTGATAATTTGGGTACAAGGGAAAAGCTCATGCCTAATTGGTATTGCATGTGCAAGAAGACAGGAAAATCTCCTAATCATCTATTGCTTCACTTTAAGGTTGCTGGGGAGATGTGGTCTCCAATTCTTTCTATTTTCAGCATGCAATGGACTATGTCAGCCTCGATTTGCAAGTTATTTGGCATGTTGGGGGAGGGAAGATGCCAGTTGATGAGAGTCCATAGGGTGTGGTCAGTGGTGCCGCATTGTTCAATGTGGAGTATATGGAGAGAATGAAATAAACGCACTTTTGATGATAGTGAGAGTGCCACCCACCCAAAAAAAAAAATCATTATGCTTCACTTTTGGACTTAAGCGAGTTACCCCAATTTTTCATACGCTTTTGTAGAATTTTTTGGAGGACCCTAATTTTTATTGGAGCTAATCTTCAGCTCCTATTCTTTTGTAAATGTGTTGCACCCTTTATTAATATACACTTACAGTTTACCTAAAAAAAAGGCCAGGCCAACCCAGGGAATCAGGGACAGCAAGGGCACAGCATGATTAAGGGTAGGCATGGCCCCAGGGCAAACACAGCACAAAGCTCATGCAATGCTAGGCCTACCCTTCTGGCCCATTAGTGTCGGCCCATGACTAGCACCAGCACGTGATGGACATCGGCAAGTGACAACACAACACAGGCCCGACATAAAGCACAAACCGTCCCACTCCCATGGGTCGTGTCGTGCCCGGGATCAATAATTGTATGTTGTGACAAGCCGACCCATTTATAGTCCATGTGCCAAGCTCGTCCCAAGTATGATTAGGCACAATTACAACTATGTCGTGCTGGCCAGGCACAACCCATTTGACACATCTACACTCAATAGGTATCCACCAAAAGAATTGAGGAATCTATACCTAGTTCACTTGAAGTTTCAAAGGATAACTTTTAAATCTTTACCTCTGTAAATATATAAAACTGAGCATAAGTATTTGCAGAGAAATTTCAGTTTTCCGTCAAGAGGGGAAAATATTAAAATGACAAGTCCCGTAGCCCTAGATTTAGGGATTAAATAAATCTAACCCTGTACAGTGTACCCACGTCCATAGCCAACATGCATACCAGAGTCCGTGTAACATAAACTGCAACAAACATGAAACCGCAACAAAGCAAGAACACACCAAACTTACAGATGTCGGCAATAAAAATATGATATTATCCATACAGCACCAGTATCAAAATAAATGCCCCAGCATAAGAGAATGCCTAAGAGTAAGACAAATGTACCTGCTGTGTTCTATCACCATGAATAGTGGTAGCAGAGAAGCCATTTATACACAACCAGTGTTCTAGTGAATCGGCACCCTTTTTTGTCTCCACAAAAACGAGAGTCAGAGCTTGCTGCAAAACCAAAAGCATGATAGGTACAATCACATAACTAGATAGTAAAGATCAAGTATTTTGAAATTAGCTTATCAACTGGGGAACACTAAAAATTTAAGAGTGTAACTTTCCATACGAACAAACAAGGTTAAGGACAAGAATCAAAATTTGTTTGTCTCTATTGAAACAGTCGAAACAATTCCATTTCCCAATTTACCAAAACAAAACACAAATGAAAAATCCAAACTCACATACTACATACTTTTTTTTTGATAGGTAAATAAAAAAAAAATCACATACTTAAAGTAGTTTCTTCGAAACATACTGAAAAATGGTTGGAAATTAACCAAAAAAATCAAGAAAATTGCTTCATGTTAACAAAAATTATAAACACTAGTGAAAGGTATCATCAATTTTTTCTTTTTCAAATAAATGGGAAAATTGAAGGATTATAAATAGTGAAAAATAATGAGGTAGGAAAAGTGCTTATTGGAATATTTAGTTGCCAACTATAGCCAAACATGCTATTTGTTTTTATTATGTTATTATTTTAAATATAATTTGAGTCAAACTGTTTGCTTCGTGTATATTACCTAACAAACGTGTCTATCACTATTCTTGTCTTTAACTATAATAATTGAATAATGTTTTAGAAAATTAGTTCTAAAATCTTTTATACCAGTTTTTTTTATAAGTTTCTATAATACTTTTTTACTAGTGAAAATTTGTTTAGAATTATATTCACATTTAGGTTTACTCCTCGATTCTACTCCAACATCTTTTGTAAGCCTAAAACATTTTTAATTATTAGCTATTTTGTTTAATCTTCCTTCATTGCTTTATATTTCCAAGTGTTTTCAATATTTTAATTATTTTCATTGTGTTTCTTAAATATTTCTGAAACAATTCAATTTCCTAGTTGACCAAAACAACACTCCAAAATGAAATTTTGATCCTTGTTAAGGCAACAGACACATGTGCATATTTAGGATAAATGACTTCCCACTACAAAATTATACTAAACTCCATCTTTATTTCTAGTATGCACTAAGATTTCGATATAATCCTTACTCTTTAATTTATTGTCATGCCATAAATATAGGTAGGCAAATCACGCCATTTTTATTGAAGGATTGCTCTCATCGATTACAATTCACTTTCACTTCAAAAGCCTTTTTTGAAACCGTTTTCCCAATATTTTGCCATTATACATAAAGAAATAAAAAATAACCATACTGAATCACTACTATTAAAACAATGCAAATATCATAATTTTGTTGATAAGCATCAATGCAAATATCATAATGACACTCACGCACTAGTTCAATATATAGTTAAAAAAAAGTTGCAAGAGTGACTTTCTCAAATTCATTCCTCTCCAAACACTCCAATTTACATGCACATATTGATCATCAAAAGAAAACAGATCCAGACTATTTTTTGCGGGGGTGGGGGGGGGGGGGGGGGGGGGGGGTGTTGTCTCTCTAGTGTTACCTTGCCATGAACACCATTTGCCCTCTGTGCATGAAGAAGGTCCATTAGGTGGCTTCTCTTATCAGACTCGTGAACAAATTCAACTCTTTGGACAATCAAATCAGTACTTGAACCAACTCTTCCAACAGCCAGAAAAATGTAATTTGAAAGAAAATCAGTGGCCAATCTCTGTATGTCAACCAAAAGTCAATGTATCACAAAGAAGTAACTGAAATAACAATGCCATCCATTGCAAAACTGTCTAATTGCCTCTATTTTACATGACAGGAAGTGTGTCAAAACACAGTCTAAATGGATGTCAAAAATTACAATCAATATGCAACAACAATACAGAATGAGGTTTGCAGTGTTATACTTGTGTGTGCATCTGATGATAATCAGAATTGACAAGAGTTAAATTTCCTAGATTTTATTTTATAGGTAAATTTCCTAGAATTGCATCACTGTGCAGCATCAAGTGGATTTATATTCAATAAAGAGCATTATATTTGCATCACTGGTTGTTATATAAAACTTTATGTCTAAGCAGAAAAGAGGCCCAAAAATTTCAAATCAAATATAACAAAAATGAATATGGGAAGTAAAAGAAATGTTTAAAAAAAGAAACCAAACCTGTATCTCTTTCGGAAAGGTGGCACTGAACAGCATTGTCTGTCTTATACCTGGTGGAGGCATGTCCATCTGTTGCACAATTTTCCTTATTTGAGGTTCAAACCCCATATCCAGCATTCGATCCGCCTCATCTAGAGCTAAATACCTGATCATCTCTAATGAAACTCTTGCCCTCTCCAGCAAATCTACCAACCGTCCAGGGGTAGCCACGAGTATATCAACACCTCTTTCCAGATCACGAAGCTAACAAATACAACAAATCATCAGTTGCTGACAATGGGAGATAAAATTATTACAACAATAACAATGCTGCAAACAAAAACCTAGCATCGTAATACATTCATGAAAGTGAATACAATTACTGAATTACAATATAATCCTATTTCCAAATAACTTTAAATATAAAGCAGGTATCACAATATCACAACATGATGTTCCACCTATGCTCTTGGATAATCAATCTATTGAATCTTTAGATTTTATTGCGTACTACTTTAATTTAAATGTTGTATTTGTAATTTACTGTCGAAGTTCATGGTCCTGCTCACAACTTGCACTATTGTGTTTGAAATGGATATATGATAGCGAATTAATTACTTCACACCTGCAAGTCCAACAATAACAGTGGCAGTCCACATGCTACTGTCTTCATGTTTATTGATTCGAGATTAAAAGAGGGCAGCTACAATCAACACCACATACTTTGTACTAGCCCATCTCACTAGGCCGTGCTAAAACAATACACACACAAAAAAAGCAAATGATTGATGCTGAACTTTTGGACAAGTAAATGACCGGTGTTGAATTTTGCAAATTATTGAATATTGTAGGCATATTGGATGTCGTGTCCTCCCTTTTATTCATTCAAAAAATATTGAAATTACCCATAGTAGCATGCAATTAAACTAGTAATCTACCTATACAGTATACGGTGTTGTTGAATTTTTTGATTCTACTGTCTTTGTGATCAAATTCATATTATGTAGCTCATAATCTATGAACTGTAATTCATATTTCATACCCACAAAATGAATACCGCATAAGACAAGAACCCTATCTAATGCAGCACGAAAACGTGAAGGAGAATCGAACAAGTAAGATTCCTTAAAAACCAAGTAAATTGGGGACTCCTCACCCCTGAATAATAAGAATCCAATACATCATATTTGTAGAGCTAAAACTACTAGTCCTAATAAGCTACTAATTCTTTCTACTAATATAATTAGGAAACTACTAATTCTAATTCCTTACACTTGCGGAACAAGGAACTACTAATACTAATCCGAGCACAATTAGAAAACTGAAAAATTCAAGGAAATGGGTCAAAATTGGTGAGTCAAAATTAGGTTAAAAAAAATTTCCCAGGAATTGTTTTCAGCCCTAAACGCACACCCGTTAGTAAACTTTCACATTTTCATTTACCAAAACCCGATTCACATGAACCAATAGCTCTTCTATTAGCAGTGCGGCTTGTGCCACATTGTCTTTGACCACCAACCAATTTTTTGTTTCAAATTTTTTTCTTTTGTTAAGTAAGATGCACACTTAAATTGGGACTTCAACCCTCAACATCCCATTTGGGAGGTGAAAGAGATAAAATTAAAGTTAATGCATACGGGTTTTCAATGTAAAATTTGAATTTTTCAATGTAAACCCCCACCCTCCAACCTTTCCAACCCAAGGGAGTAGGGTTATGAATGAAACAAGCCAAGCTTAAGAAGGGAGTGCTCATTTATCTCTTAAAAACTTATTCAAGCATGGTTCATTTTATCTCTTCAGCCTTCTCAAATAAGACTTTAACGAGCCAATTATGAGTTGAGCTCAAGTACTTGAGTCTTTATTACTATAGGAATATTTATTAACTATCAAGTCAAGTTTGAATAGATCTCAATAGATTACCAAACTTTAAAATACGATCAAGCTTAGTCCGTTTATCTCACGAGTTGGTTTTAAACAAGTCCCTACCAAGCCAACATCAAGAGCTTAGTTTGTGTTACAGCCCTACTGAGGAGCCCCACAAAACCAAAGCATTTTTCCAAAAGAAAAATATTCACTTGAAAATTTCATGTCATTTTTGCGACATAAAACCTACCCATTCATCATAACATATTTGAGTGAACAATTAAAAATTTTTGAAGCACATGCATACCAATTGTACATACGTATATTTTTCTGTGTAATACATAAAGGATGTATATGTAATTTGTGTGTAATACATAAAGTACGCACGCGCACATATGTACCAAATGTACATATTATATGTCTGTGTGTAATACATTAAGAATATGGTAGAAGCCTACACTCAATCATTTAAGTCTGGGCTCCTAACTCAGCAAAAAGAGCATCCAAATGCACCCACAAGTTAGATTAAAATTTGCTAGCTCAGATCATTTTCAGGCATGATGAGGGTAAATTTTTATTTTTTTTATCGTTAGCATGATGAGGGTAATTAATGCCGCAAACAATCTCCCTTGACCATAAGTTGCATTAAAAAGGATTGTATTCTAAATTCACAAAAACCTATGAGCTTGTCTAGGTCAGAAGAAAATTTAATTACACCTTTGCCAGCGGGAAGGCAGTTTGTAATGGAAGAGTTTCATGTCTTTCCAGTGGGAAGCACTGCCAGGGGCCATCAATACTATACAAGAGTCAACAAGCTGGAAAAAAACAAAAGCATGTGCACATGCAACATGCACACACCACACAGACAGATTCCTACATATATTATGACACATTTCCACGTTTAAACATAAAAAGAAAATGTTTCTTATATATAGATGGTCTTAATCATATAAATACATACGACATTAACAGTTTAGGTTGTTTCCAAAACAGCCCAAAGAATCGTTACACTCGAATGATTTAAACAAAGATCACATAACACGTAGAAAAAAGAGGATGTTTGTGCAAATCAATGTTACCTGGAATTTAGATCGTTATGGTACAGAAAACGGGAACAGGAACGTAGATCGTCACTTGTTATAAAACATGGTACGTCAGGAGTAGGCTTTATTGGATTGCTTTGTTGAAACGAAATATGTTTATTTAAAACGTGATATATTTTTTTTATTGTATTTGTAATAATATTGGTATGTATATATAAACACAAAAAGATTTAAACGAATTTAAGCCATTATAAAATAAAATTTTAATGATGTGTGAATTTTGTATGATTTTTTCGGGACTTTCAATATTTTATATTGAAATGCTAAATTTTGCGTTCCAAATCGCTAATGATTCATGTTTTTTATGTGCGATCCCAATTCGCAATTCACTCAGAGAAGAGTGAATTGGGATAACCAATCTGCAAATCAAGACACAACCAAATACAAATATTTTCAATAATTAAAATACACAATTTTCTATGCTTATAGAGGGACAAGCCATCAGTTCAATACCAGCTAAACAACTGAAGATATACAGGAAGTTGTATGCATTTAATGACGTCATAAGCCAAGGTATGACAACTGATGTATCAACAGACAGTTCAAGTAATTAACAAACTAAAGATTCAGAAAAATGAATGAGGACCTGTTGGTTAATGGGGGCTCCACCATAGGCAACCACCGCCCTAACACCAGTTTGATAAGAAAATTTCTTGGCTTCTTCATGAATCTGCAAGTTAAATCACACAGTATAAGATTTCCTTCAATAGAAATTAGCAAAAAGGTGGAGCATATAACATATATACAGTCAAGTTTCAGATTCCGACTTGGCAGGATAGCTCCCTTGTTGGAGAGAGAATAAGAGCAAGTGGGTACACCATTCGTCTCCCATGAGGCGGTCTCTGTATGAACTGACCCTTCATAATTCCACTGATAATTGGGAAGCAGAAAGCAGCCGTCTTGCCAGACCCAGTCTGGGCACAGGCCATCAAATCCCGTCCTCCAAGAGAGATTGGTATGGCATGCCGCTGCACAGGTGTTGGCTTCACATACTTGCACCTCCTAATATTTAGATTCAGTGCTTCACCTAAGTCAATCTCTGCAAAAGTATTCACTGGAGGTGGCACATTATCCCCACTTGTCTCCACTGGAATATCTTCATAGGCATCAAAGTTAATCCCAGTGTTCTCATGTTCACCAAATGGTTGTTCTGTCTCATCATCGTCTGCAAAAGGATTGACTTCCCGTTCCCTCCCCCGATCCCAACCACCAGTTCTGTTGTTCCAACCACCACCACCACCATGGCTACCACTACTAAAACCAGATCGATTATGGTCAATCCTAGGACCAACCCATCCAGATCGCTCGTTGCCGGATGAAGGTGGAGCTGGCGGGTCAGAGGAAGGTGGCCGATTACGGAGATGTGGAGGAACGTATGATGATCGCGTCGGAGCCGAAGTGGTTCCAACACCTCCGTTATTAGCAGAATAACCACCACCAGCAGCAGCGTTCTCAGCTGCGGCAACCGAATCAGCCCATGATGTTCGCATAGTCAAACACAATTACACTTTTTGTTTCCACGATTCCTGATAAATTTCAATTCAAACGCTTATTTTGGAAAAACGTTTAAAACCCCTGATGGCGAAAAAAAACCTCTGTTTATAGGAAATTTTTTAATTAAATTCCACAATTCTCATTACTATCAAACGCAATAATTTCAAATAACTTCTCTCTTCGGCAACAAAATCAAAGCCCTGCAAAAAAAATAAAATTTATTCAGAAAATAATATATTAACGAAATGCAGCAATGCAAACCGCAACATGAATAAAAAAAAACCTCAAATAACCGTTCATGATCTGTAATGGCAATAAAAGACCAATTTATTGAGAAAAAAATATGACCAACAACCACAATGATGAACAAAATGAAACATCATTTCATTCTAACCATAGACGCATAATCGTAAGAAAATATAGATATATAGAGCACAAACGGGAGTTATTTCCATATAGAGAGAAAAGTAAATACATAGACAGAGAAAGAATGTAGAGAAACCTGCGATAAGAAAGCCCTATAGTCGTTGTAGACAACACGGTTAAAAACCCTAATTTGCTGATGGAGCTGATACTGCGATTAGATGCGATCCAAAATAAAAATCCTCTCTAAATGCTTTTCTCACTCTATGGTGCGTTTGGTTGGATTTAAAATACAATATTTCTCTTCTCATAGCAAGCACGAGAAAGTAGTAATTCCCTTTCTCTTCTTTTTCTCTAAATTTATTTTCCTTTTCCTTTTCCTCTCTCTTTATACCAAGCAATATAAGAAATTAAACAATCTTCCCGCTTTATCCTTACATGTGTACCCTTTCGTTAATTTATTTTTTCTTATTTTGTTTATTATTTATTTCCAACTGGGTCATTTTTTTTTTCTTTCGATTAGTGTGCTTGTATCATCTCTTATAAATATTATTTTAGTATATATAATGAAAATATATATATATATAATACGTGATTTATTTAAAAATTGATCTTGTGTGTATAAATAATATGACAATGCCCTACAAAATTGACATAAAATACATTAAATTGTGTGTAAATTCCTTTGTATTAATATTGAAAAACGATGAATTAATATGTGTTGGACTTTTTTATGTAAAGTTTGATGCAAAGTGCCTGTATTGTGCACATGTATAATAATTTGAAATGACTGATAAAAATGTAATTATTGTAAGCAAAAAAACTAACCTTGTTAATATGCTAGGATTAATTTGTTTGAGAAGTAATACAATACATGATTGACTACTTGACACATTAGCAGAAAATTGGAAATGAAATGAGAGTGTTGCGGTCACTTATAAAAGTCTAATATTATCTCATCTAATATTGTACGCTAGGAGATTTTCTAGTACCTAAATAATTATTCGGGAATGATATTATCTCTATAACATATAATTTATAATATCATAGCTTCACAAGTAACCAAAGAAATACTCGAGATGATATTATCTACCTGTGTCATTTAGTTAGGATTATAAAATGAGTCGAGTTGTTTAAACTTGACTCGTGATTGACTCACAAAATAGAGAAGCCAAGCTCTAATATATTATAAAAATTATTACAGTAATGTTATGTTGACTCAATAATTCTATCAAAAATATTTACACAGTTGACATGACAACATTATATTAGTTTTATATCACATTATGATGTGATGGAATGTGATGTAAAACTAATATAATGCTGCTACATCATCTGTGTAAATACTTTTAGTAAAAATTTTAAGTCAGTATAGTATTACTCAAATTATTAATTTATTAAAATCGATTCGATCTCAACTCATTAAATTAAAAATAAATTTATGCTATATAAAAAATAAAATTACTAAAATTTAACATGTGAGTAGTATGATTAGAAATAGTTTTGAAATGAAATATTAATAAATATAATTTATATTTTATTAATTTTAATAAAATAAGTTTAAATAACTCACAACCGGACTAAACTAATTTGGAACCGAATGTCTAACCTTCTAAACGCACGACAAATGGGCTGTGGCCCCGCGCCGGGGTGTGTTCGGTTTTCGGCCCCATTTTCGTGGTTTGAAAACAAAGTTAAAAGGAAGGCCTATTTTTTATTTTTTTTACTTTAATAATTAAATTTTAATTGCAAATATAGAAACCGAGTGGATATATAGGTCGACGCATATATACAATAAAAACAATCAGGAGAAAGAGAAGGAAGCAGAAGATGATGTCTACCGTTCTTAATTCTCCCGCATCGTGTTCCGTGGTGAGCTCTCTCTGCCGCATCAAAATTTTTTTACTGATTTTTATTTAATTTTTTATATGGAAAAAGTCGTTTGGTTTTGATTTATCTGATTGAATGGCTCTTCTCTCCCTGCTTAAATGTTTTCTTGGCAGTTGATAACTATTCAGCTTCATCTTCGTCATTTTCTTATCATTCATCTTCTTTTCCTTGCCAATTATTTGTTTATTATTATTATTTTCACGAGTGAACTTGTTAGTTATCAGTTTATTTACCATATCTGACAATAAAAATTAGTCTAACGGTCGAACCACTGTTATTTACATTTAAAGATTTAATCGAGCATATTTGCCTACCCTGGTAGATAACGATATAGTCTTCACTCTGAACACGAGTAACAAATTCTAAATAAAGGGTTGACAAGACTTGTGAATTTTTTTTTTTTTTTTGGGGTAATTACCAAGACTTGGATTTAAAAGTTAAAATAAGTAAAAGTAAATTAACGAAATTTAATATTCAGATGTACGTTTCTAACCAGGTAACACACTACGTTGAAGGAAAAATCTTTTGTCACGTTTGAAGCATTGGTTGTGAAGTTGTGAGAGCTTTGGCTCATCAAGTCATAAGACATTTTAAAGAAACTATATGCGATGAAGTTGGTTGTGAAAAGATAGATTTTTTGGAGTTGGGAAAGATTTCATCAGCATGTACGCTCTATTTAATAAAAAGCAAGTGTGCAATAATCAAATTAGGTAATTCGATTATGCTTATTCTTAGATCATATCTAATTTGATTATTAGGTAATTTAATTATGTTTATTATTTAAATCAGAGCTAGTGTAGAATGGCGAGACATGAATCATGTAGCCAACTCCAAAAGTTGGGATAACACTTTGTAGTTAAATTGAACATTAGATCAAACCTAATAGAATTCCCTTTGTAAAACATACCTCTAGCCTCTTTTGTAATTATTCTTATATTATGCAAAGAAAAGGAACGGCATTTATCCTTGAGTTGATGTTAAAAAATAAAATGATGAATTGATTCAATCTATTACGGAGTGCATCAAAGATTCTTTTGTAGGTTTGTATTGTGTGACTAAGTTGTTACAATGACAGATATCACTAAAAAAAGAAAATTTGAATGTATATTTGTGTGGGGATAATTACTCGGTTGATTAAAATTATGGCGGATGGATGGAATTTATGTTATCCAACTTGCCTACAAAGGTTGGAAAAGCTCTAGAGGGATTTCTCATTAGAAGGCATAGGGGAGGAATTTAAATACTAGTTGGTGGACTAGAACATTTGTTGCTTCCAGTGCTGGAAGGAAGATTAGGGGTGCACAATCTGGGATTGTTTAAGCAAGTCCAGTGTTGTCAAAGGCGATTGCCACATTGCCTAGGCGATTTTCAGTGATATCGCTTTAACATGTTTCAGGTCAGGCATCTTCAAAGAGGCAATGTCTAGGCTATCGTCTTACGATACCCTTAAGTAAGGTAAGAGGCGATCGGGCGATGGCCTTTTTAGTTGTAACGTATTTTACTTGTATGCTCCTTATATTTATAATGTTATATACACTTATTTAACAATTCTATCAATTTTGTGAAAGGCATGTCAATATAAAAGAACATAGTTGTAGTTTAGTAGTATTATTACCCGATCTATTATAGTAATGAAATTATTATTATCAAACGTAAAACTAGCTTAATAAACAGTTAGATTATTCGAGATTCTACTAAAAATTTAAAATTTTGGGGAAAGTAACACTTCCAACATATAAAAAATTTCAAGGATTGACATTTCATCTTTTATAACTTATCGGCTATCATCATTCTCATAAAATCTGACCTCCATCAACCAAATTGATCATCTATATGGGAAGTCTTCCCAACATAGACCTGATTTTTTTGAGAATTAGTTTAGATGTCTATGAGATTGGACCTATAATGTCTTCCATATTATTAGGACTAGCAAATAAGACTTGCATATATGACAAAACTTTGAATATTAATTTAGAAAAAAAACGTACTAAAGCTTAAAATAGTTATATCACTTGCATACATTATATGTAACTTTTAGATTGAACTTTTTAGTGTTATTATAATGATAAGATATTATTTAACTTAGAATGAATTAATTTTTAATGTGTAATATATATTTTTGATTATTTTTATTAGTTAGCGCCTTACTTCACTCAGGCTAGCAGTTTTTTGTCGCCTCGCTTTTCGGGTAATATGAGACCTTAGTGCCTTAAGGGCACCTTTCGCCTTTAACTACATTGAGTAAGTCCTCTTGGAAAAATGGTTGTGAAGGTAAAGGGGCAAAAAGTAATAGGTTATGGTGGAAGGAATATATTAGAGTGAGAAGGGTGACTAGCATACGAGGGAGGTTAGGACTTAGGAGTTGTTATGGGGAGGGTGTGTGTAAGAGCACCCGAAACCGTTTGGACAAATTCTTGAAACATGACTAAAGGTGGGAGTAGCACGGTTAGACTATGGCTTGATCATTGGTACAGTATTGTTAAATATATATAAATATATAGACATTCTTGGGTGGTATATGATTGCAGTTAATAAGCAGTTTGTGGTTGTATGTCTCAGGTTTCCAGAGAGAGGAATTGTTTGGTATGTTCTTTCTCATAGGTCGTTTCAAGATTTGGGCATTGTTGAGGGAAAAGAGGATGCATTGAGATGGGTCTTTTTTTTTTTTTTTATTGTGGCGGCGGGGGGTCCTTTGAGATGATTCTATCTACCACTGGGAAGGAGTTGGCAAGGATTTCGTTAGAAAGCTATTTCTTGTATGAAATCGTCTCCCATTTTTTTTATTTTTATAAAATATTTTTTTGTGTATTAGATATGAATTATTGGGAAGATCTTAATCATTCATAATCTTTTTTTTTTGTTGATAACTCGGTATCCGACCCTTTGCGACGACTAATCCAGGGGACCGATCCCACCGTCCACTAGCAGGAGGCTCGATTAAAGTCGGGGCAGCACCCTGTATAAACTGGCCCCAAGAGAAAAATCATTGATAACCTTTTGTAGGCAAATGGGGGTGAAGGGGCAATTTGACTTTTACTGTTACATTGTTTGGTTTCCTGGGACTTAATGGCCCTCCTATTTTGTCTTTTCGGGATTCGCTAGGTGATACCTAGTTCCACGGGAGAAGGTGATTTTTAGTTGGCATGGATGTAAAGTAGAGGAGGATGAGAGCAGTTTGGCAAATGGCTCTATTATATCCTTGGTGAAGTTGTTGGGGGAAAGGAATCGTGAATTGTTTGAAACAGTGGAGTCCCTTATTTGGGCTTTTATTATATTTTATTTCTCGGTCCTAAGTAGAGAAACAAAACAAACTAGTGCAGGGCTTCTCAAAGGCTACTCCAGCCATATCTGCCAGCAACGAGGTCATCTCCAAAGGAGTGTGGTTGATCAACACTCCACCTTCCCTTTGTTCACCCCCTTTGTTGGCAAGAAAGCTTGTGCTGTTGATTCCTATGATGATATGCTTGGATGATCTCACAGTTGCATGTTTATTAGGAATTTGCAATCCTTGATTAAGGCTCTGTCGGGATTATTTGGATTTGATGAGCTTGTGAGGAGTTACAACACCAGCCTGGAATCAGTTTTGACAATCACTTAAGTTGTGTTTGTTACGCAAGAATGGATACAAGAATGGAACTGTCATTTCCAAACTCATTCCATTTCCGTGTTTGGTACAACAAATTCAACCGTAATAAAGTAGTTTTATTCTTAAGAAATGTGCTCAAAAAACAAAAAAAAACATCGGTATAAAAAGCATACATAACATTTAAACATATACATATACATACACATACATACATATGTATACATACTATTGTTAATCAATTGGAATTGTTGGTTGTTACCCAACAAAGGAATAGAATGGACTAAGGAATGACCACTCCTATTACATTCCCACCGTAGGTCATTCCTTAGTTCATTGCATTCTAGCATACTAAATGTGACATTAGAGAATTGTTTTATTTTGGACTTTGCACAAGCCTTTGTAAACACTCCAGTGTTCCATGGCCTGATTGGTTTTGTTTTTGAGTCCTACATAATACATAATATCCACTATTTACAAATATCAGGCAACCTTTGCTACTCAGAACAAGATTTTATTTTGCCTCCTTTTTTTTTAAGCTTGAATTTACCTGCAGGGAAGGTCCATTTGATCAGTATGGCAGTTTTGATTTCGTTAATGGGAAGTTTAAGCTCAAAAGCTGATGCAATATCCTATCAAAGAAAAAAAAAAGCTGATGCAATATCCTGAGCATATTCCCCCTATTTTGGCTTTTAAGCATAGCATTTTGAGCTCTCTCGTTCTTTGGTTCACTGGTAGGTCTTCTTTATTTATTGATTCTTTTGTAGACTTTATAGGAGATAAGAGAATATAATTTCGTATAGTTTATGGTGTATAAATTGTCTGTTAAAAAAAGCTATAAGCAGAGTTTGAAATAATATATGATGCAAATGAAAAAAAATGTGGATCTATCTATATTGCTATAGAAAGTGATAATGAGCGGAACTATAATAGTAACCCCTTCCAATTATAAGAATCGTGCATGCACTACTTCTAGTTGTAAAAATAAAGTATTGTGGGATTCTATTTTTATTAATATGAAATTATGTAGTATTTATGTGGCAAGATAATGAGAAATGAACTTGTAAGTGGAGAAGAAATAGTTACATTAGTGAAAGATGAGGGCGGCCGTAGGTGCAATGGTAAGGTTGCTCCCTTATAACATGGAGTTCACGGCTTTGAGTTATGAAAACAGTCTCTCCCCTTGATGGGGGCTGGTAACACTCCCTAGACTCTGCAATGGTGGAACCTTGTGCATTGGGATTGCCCCTTTTAGTAACATATATTGCTCAATAAATTGAGGAAATTGATAGAATTACAGCATCTGGAAACTGAAATTCACCTTAAAAAGAAATATATTGGGTGACCAGAGCAAGTTCATGCACCGGGCTCAGGGAATTGAATTGTCCTTGCATCCCAAAAATCAAATAAAACCTTCAAAGAAAGATATAAATAAATTTACAAATTGTGAAGAGGTTGCTCAAGGAAGATGGCCTCATTTTCCAGGATGTCAACCACATGTGGGTGATGAAGATTTTATGTTTGTTGTTCTCTACACTAGCACCATAAAAAGGTATATGATTTTTGTTCTGAATTCTCCCACATCATGTGCACTGGTGATGCCCCCTCCCTTTGTCTCTCTCTATCTCCTTTACTGTTGATTGCTCCATTTTATTCACTATTCCATAAATATAGAACCACACACCCATCTTGTTTTTCATCCATTTCCTCTTTAAATCTTCTTTTTTCTTTTCCTTCCTTTCAATTAGTTGTTAGTTATCGCTTAATCCACTATCTGTACTAATACATGAATGATTTTATGACAGTGGAAATCCAAGGCTGTAGTGAAACGGCTATCATCATCGTCGTTGTTACCAAAGCGTAGTGTTCGGGTTAAAGCATTTTTCTTTAATCCCACTAATGAACCTATTCTCAGAGAAGCTTTTAAGGTAAAATGATAGAAAATAAAGAAAACACTTCTCTATTGACTTTTTGATGTGTGTATAATTGAATTGTCTACTGCCCTATTTGTTTGGTGAGAGAAGAGAAGGAAAAATAGAAACAAATAAACTTTGACAGTATCTATTACCTTTCACAAAGTATATATATTCTGGGAATCTAAAATATTTAACATGTATGATTAAAAATTGTATTATCTTTCATTTTCCTCAGTTTTCTCAGCAATCTGAAAGTGCGATGTAATGAAACTATTCACTTAATTACTGTGTCAATTCTCACTGTCAGTTCATTCCACTATATTCTCTGATATATATATGTATATTTATAATATAATGAGAAAATTGTATGATCATTTTATTGCTTGTGCTAATGAAATTCAACTCCATCAATCTGCTCCCCTTGGAGGACTATATGGTGCTCGAGCTCCACCTATGTCATCTACATAAGCTTATCTCCCATTGTACCACATTTAGATTACGTAGCATATTGTGATCCCTTTCCCATTAGTGTGCCGTAACAATCCGTGTTCCATATAACATTAAATCAACTTATATAATCTAGAAAAACAGCACAATCTCATTGCTCATGCTTACTAATGTTTTTTTTTTTAATTGGAATATGACACTTCCACACCCAAGTTTGTATTATCTTAAAATTTTAAACATCACAGAACATGAACTGAGGACGGGGCCTGACACTCTTATCAATAGATGGTTCGTACAGAAGTATAGGAAATCACCATGATTGACTTCTTTTATAATATTTACATGTGTTTATATATATATATTTGTATATTTATATGTACTTTGCCAAATTAATATAGCTTTTTGGACAATTGTATTTTGCCGGGGGTCTCAAACTTTGCAAGCAAAAGAATAAAAGAAGAAGAAATTGAATAAGAATAAGACATGAGAAATCCAATTTTGAGAACAACATTTTTAGGCAGTAACGCAGTCTCCACACCACCTTTGCCCTCCAATCATTTATTCTTGTGAAGCAGCAAAAACAAAATTCAAATTAATAGAGTAATTTACATAGTAGCGGAGTAATGTAAGTTGAAGGAATATGTGTGTGTGATTTGGTGTGAGATCAGTAAGGAACATTTATAATCTTCCTTTTCTAAATGCTCTGTGAATGAAGACACCAAAGAAAGAATTATGAAATACGGAAATTCTAGAGTTATGTATCAGTTTTGGGCTCGATCTGAAAATTTGGAGGTGTAGTAAGGAAAAGTAGGTAGCACATAACAATTGGGAATTGTAAGTAAATTTGTGTATTATTGAAGGGAATTTTTGGAATCACAAAAATAGGACGCAATTACTGCATTTTAGCGTATGTATAAGTATACTGTATAGATGAGGGGTGAATGAATTTTAGATTACTGCTTTTGGCATCTATTGCCATTTCTTTGAAATTTATAGTTCATCTTTGTCTTCTTGTTTAAAATTGTGATTCTTACAGATAATACCAATTGTTAAGCGTAATGGTAAAGGTTCCATTTGTGCAAATATTACTAGAGGTTATGTCTTTACCCACTCTACCCTTCCCAACACCCTACAGTGGTGGGACTTGACATTAGTTAATGTCCTTGAACTGCAATGCCAATGGAAAGCTCAATAGTTCATAAGAGAGTGAATGGAAGAGTACCCCCCCCCCCCACGCAGTACATATAGGTCATTTTTCTTTGCCTTTCTTCTATGTGTTGCATGATGCATAATGGTTTTGTTCTTCTTTCTCTGTGGTCTGATATCCGATGAGTACTCTGCACCAGAGTTAAAGAGTGATAGCTGTAATTGAGCGATGGATCACCATGGAATGACATTAGCCTTTAGCAGGAGGTTGTAAGATTGTTAAGCCACGTTCAATTAAAACACATGAAGCAAACAGACAATTAAAAACCCGAAGTCACCAGAACTTCTTGCTTATATGGTGCATTCCAAGTTAGTAGGTTGTGCGTGATTGGTTTGTTGCCCTATCTTGTAGTATCCTATATCTTGCATGGGTAAGTAGTAGATGGTTCCCTCCAATATTTCCTACTTATTTCCTGTGTAAACCATCTTAAGAAGAGGTCTTGGAGAGGATTTAGTCGATAATAGGTGATTCGAAACCTAATGAACTTGAACTCCATTTTACTTATATGGTACTTTTGGAGTATGTTGTCTTCCAATCATCAGGGTAATCTATGAGAAGCTTGTTTGTTGCAAACACAGGCCTAGAATACTGGCAATAGCAGTATAATTCATCTATTGAAAATGAACTTTTTAATCATTTGTTTGGGACACAGATAAACCTGAACTTAGTGCTAGCGGTAATGGGGTTTGGTTAGGTCTAGATTTTGAGTTTGTGTGGGGGTTTTTCTGCTTACCGTTGTACTTTGATCTATATATGTATATATATTTCTTATGAAGTTCTTCCTGGAGTAATATTTCTAAAGAAGCTGCATTCGATTATACTAAGGCCTTGTTTGGGCTTGCAAACTGAGGCTCATGTTTGGTGGTTCCGGGCCACAAATGCAATGGAAGGCTTAGCTGACTGTTTGGGCGTGTGGGCTGAGGCCTGGACAAGTGTTTCTCAGGCCAAGAAAACAGTGTTTCTCGTAAGCAAGGCTGGGTTGCTACTCGCGGCCAACCTTTCTGCTTATGAGATAGATATTCCGATAATGCCCCTGATTTTTTTGGAATATTAGGGACAAATAACAATGCTAATCCAAATGCCGAACTGCTTCTCCAAAAAGCACTTCTTACAATCATATTTCTCACATAATCACTTCTTTATCAGTTTTAGCAAACCCAAACGGGCACTAATTCTTTCATCAGCTATCTTTCACTCACCGTATTTCTTATGACCTGACTGAATGATTTGCCAGAAGCTCTTTTGTATGCAAAAATTGCAATATCTATTTCCAACATTTTCATTTGAATCTAGTTGTCTCTCTTTTCAGGAGCCCGTTGCCTTCATGGGTGGGATGTTTGCGGGTCTTTTGAGGCTTGATTTGAATGAAGATCCGTTAAAAGAATGGGTTGCTAGGACTGTGGAAGCCTCTGGGGTTACAGAGGAAGAAATTGATGGCAAACCCAAATCAGAAGAAGAAATCCCACAACAGATAGAGATTGAATGATAGTTGTATTAGCTGTCCCTTCATTGTTTCAGTCTGTGTACTTAACCTGCCTGCTTAATATTTGATAGTACACTGATTGATAAATGCACTCCTTTGGTGATGGATTGTATAAACTGCATCCTACTTATAGAAATTGGTAGAGATGGTTTGTGGCTGTTCTTCTACAGCTTTTGCTTTTAGTTTCATTTAGCTGTGAAAACCCCAACAAAACCCTTTTCTGCTTTAAAATTAATGTTGTAAAGCGAACAAAGCTATTTGAACTTGGTTTGTGATTGGCTCGGTTAGAGGGTCTTTCGAAATCGGTTCGCGAGATAAAACAGGTCAAGCGTTAACATATTTTGAATTCGATAAGTCAATAATTAGTTTAATGCTATATATAAAAGCAAGTTGTTCGAGTTCCGTTCACGATCAATTTGATTAGAGACTCATTTGAAATCGACTCGAGAATTTAACAAATCAAATTTGAATACAATTTGAAACTTATTTATTTTAAGGAGCCAAGATTAAACAACTCATCATTCTATTCAACTTGACAACATAATTTTTTTTAAATACATGTGCACAAAATTTAATACAGACATGTTTAGTGTATTGACTTGAAATTTTTTTTTAACAATACACACACATATATATATGTATGTATGTGTGTGTGTGTATTGGATCACCTCCCCTTATCCATGGGGATATTTTCACTTCCATGTTGGGGGAAACCCCTGAGTATCCCGACTTAGGGTTAGTTTCACTGACTATGCGATTTCGTCTGCTAACCGCACTGCAAAACATACACTTCTTAGTTGGTTCGGCTTGGTTGAATTCGAAAGTAATCTTCCTGATGGCTTTTATGGAGGGCAAGGGTGACTGAAGATGGAGAACATCTTTATAAACTATGAGATTCTGATCAAACTTCACTTCAAGCCTTTGTCTCTAATAAGTACAATAGAAAATTTATATATATTAATGAGCTACTAGAAGCACTTCCAAACAGTTACTTTTTTTTTTCCTTCAAATTTAATTAAGAATCATTTGAGAACTAAATATCAAATAATTTGAAACAAACATTTAAATCTTAACAGACAAAAGACAAGTCTTTATTAGAATTCAACTTTGGGCAAATATTTAATTGTGAATCACAAAGTTAAATAAAGAGAGATATTTATTATAGAATATTTTTTTCAATCTGAATTAGTAAGCCGATTAAATACAATAGCATATTATGTGGCTAGTTGGTTAATCACTTTGACTCGAATAGATATAATAGCATATCATGTAATTTATTATAAATTTATGGGTATTTTTTTTATGTGTTGATTTAGTTTATCACTTTGACTAGTTGAATTATATTAAAATTCATTTTTCATGAATACAATATTCGCTAATCTAACTTCAGGGATTGAAAATTAGGTTTTTAAAATGTGTAAAAAAAATTTCCATCACAAAAATCCAAAATTTCGATTAGACTTTGTCATCTTATCTCACTTGTATTAAATAATTATTGCAAATTTGCAATACTCCCTAAAATTATTTTATTTATTTTTATTTTTCACTTATCGGTGTGAAAGTTGTTTTGATCTTTGTTAGTATTAATTTTCGTCTTTTTATTTATCTTATAATTATAAAGAAAAATAATCCCTACTATGATCTACAAAATGTTTAGAGTTTGAATGATACGCAAATTATCGTAAATTTAAAAATTTCGAGTTCAATTCACTTTTGGATTTTCAAATTACCTCGTAGGCTGAGAGTGAATTAGTATGTGAAAGTACCTTTTCTTTTAACTTAAAAATGCGCATGATTAGTATGTGAAAGATTTATGAAAGACTAATATTATCCTTACCTCAACATTTTATCAAAAAGATTTACTTGCTGACATGGCTGCTCTTAGTACTAATGAATTTAGTCTCTTAGTACTAATGAATTCAGTCTCTTGGTATTAGTCATGTCAGGTGAGTTCAAGATACTTAATTGACTAACACCCGCATATACCAAGAAATATAATTGACTAGTACCATAACAGTCACGTTAATAGATAAAAAAATTTAATAAAATTTTATGATATAAATAACATTACTTTTTATGAAATGTTGTCCAAACATAGCTTTAACTCAACCAAAGACGCGTGATGGGGTAGTTTTGAGAATGCAAACTACCGATCGGGGTAAAGGAGTCAATTGACTCTAACCAAATTTATGCTGTTTGAATCAAAGGGCGAAACTTCAAACTCCTCATTGCCTAGAGGCTTTTTGTGTTGGAAATGTCCTCTTTATTTCAATAATAAATAAATAATTTAAATTCCTCATTGTCTGCTCTCTGCTTCTCCGTCCTTTGGCCGATTGAGAGAGTTCGGGGGTTAAGAACTTCAGAGAGCAGCCAATCGCCTTCTTATTGCAGTACATTTTTAGCTTATATATATATAATATATACACATAGACATATACACGCCCACTGTATACGAGCAGTGATGGATTTGGATCTGTGGATTTCGAAGGTTAAAGAGGGCCAGCACTTGTCCGAAGACGAGCTTCAACTTTTATGCGAATATGTATGTAATCTCTCTCTCGAATTTTATGTGTTAACGCATCTCATGTATGATTAGGGTTTTATAAACTATTATTTTTTTATTTGTAGGATTAATTAGGTTGTGAAAATATAGTTTTTTGTTTTTCTTGCGAAGAAGGTGGCTTCCCGTTGTTCATGCAGATTTCCATACCATATTTATTTATTTTGGGTTCTCCTGGCAGTTTCTATGTAGGGTATTTTCCTCTCCGCGTGTGTGTGAGGGCGTGCCATTGCCGGCTGGGGTTATCATACCAGCAGTACATTTTTGCTCTTTGAATTGGATTATGCATTAGATTTTTGATTCCATTTGCAGTGGTGGTGGTTACCAAAAGTGGTGATTGGTTTGTGTGGTGATGGTCGTTTTCAGTGTGTAGACATTGGCAGTGGTGGTTACGATGATGGGATTTTGAAATTGATGAAATGGTGGTGGTGACATTAAAACTAAGCATGGCATGTCAAGGTGCCCATATCAAATCATAATGATATAAACATGCAAAATACCCAAATATTATGGTAAATAACCAAAGCATTTACTATATATATTGTATGAGTCTAAGTTTTTACCATATCCGAATGGAAAGGTTGATGATAAGTCCAATCTGTAACATGGTTTTAAGAAGGCTAAGAATAAAGATATTCTAACCTCTTGGTGGAATGTGATTGTTTGAATGGTTAGGTGGGTAGTCTCGGGCAAAGGAGTAAGTTGGAATTTTTGCCCTTTTGCTTATAGAGGCTATCAAGATTTTTCATTTGGTGGCAAGGCCTACAATGTTGTTTTCCTTGCTCCAGAAATGGGGAGTAATATATTTTTGGTAAGAGGGTGCATCCTTCAATGAGGATTATGTTGGAGAGAGTATGCTGTTGTATTTTTTTTCCCCGAAAAAAAGGGTCTTTGTTATGGTTCCTCAGTTTGCTAACAGCACCTTTGTAATTCTTTCTTCCTTCAATTAAATTCTTCGTTTTAAACAGGAAATGAAACAAAGGATGAAAGGAAGATGTTAAATATGAGGAAAAAGTTGTCATTTATGCTTCATTATCATTCGTCTCAGATGCCATTTACCACTTATATATATATATATATATATATCAGATGACATGTACTGCAAACACAAGGCGCATATTCCATAACATTTACATTTTCAAGTAGACTGTCAGACAATACCAGTTTGTGTTAGATGGTACAGATTCCTCCAAGGGATGAATGCACTGACCTAAGTCAAATTAGGTCTTCCAACTCCTAGTCGCGTCTTGTCTCTTTTCTAGTCAACAGGAATTGTGTTGGTTTACTACTTGGTTGCATGAGTAACTGCATAATCAATAGGGTAATTTTCCCCACTGCCAACTGATGTTGATTTTGGTTCTTGGTGGGCCCCTTTCTTTTCACTGATTGGGTGTCTAGAATATGGCATCAATTGCATGATAGTTTATGCTAAGCTGAGAGCCAATCATAGAATAATCTCAAATCTTGAGAGTCATAGTTTGATCCATAAAATCGACAGCCAGTGGTTGGGATTAAGGCTTGCTGGTTCTAGTTCTGGTTCTATATGGGATATGTATTATCTTGCCTCAAAGATTTTTAACATCTAATTACTATTTGCGTTATATTTACTTCCTAGTTGTTATTTGATTTGCTTTTCAAAATTAACCACTAGTTCCACTTTCTGTCAGAATATTATTTGGCTTTTTGAGAGCATTGTGGTGGTTGTTTTATTTTTTAGTTTTATTTGTAATGTCATTGGGCATGTTCTGCACTAATATTGTATTAACTTGTCAGGTGAAGGAGATTCTGATTGAGGAGTCCAATGTGCAGCCTGTCAATAGTCCAGTTACCGTTTGTGGTGACATCCATGGCCAATTCCATGATTTAATGAAACTCTTCCAGACAGGAGGTCATGTACCGGAGACAAATTACATTTTTATGGTAAATTTTGTATTATCAGCTTCCATTTGTTGCATTTTGTCTAATCTTTCTGTTTTTAAGATAACCATCTACTCGATCTTTATTGCATTTTAAAACTTCTCAATCCTCAACAGGGAGATTTTGTTGATCGTGGGTACAACAGTCTCGAGGTTTTCACAATTCTTTTGCTTCTTAAAGCAAGGTATATATGAAAGCACGCGGATTGGTGTTTTTATGTGCATGTGCATATTTTAGTTGAGTATCACTTGCCACATCCTTTTCATGGTTGGATTAATTACTATAATCTGTTTGTATTCTACTTTTACTTAAAGCTTCTCAAATTGATGGCCATCCTAAGTAAGGTTTTGGACTGGTTATCAAATTCTGATGTAGAACAAGTGGCCTTTGACTTCCCGGATTCTTGATGACCTTATACAACCTGAAAAATTTTTTGACCCATCTTTTTGTTTTGTTTTTGTTTTTTTTTTTTGTGTGGGTATTTTCCTAGTTTCCTATTCGGATTAGTACTAATATAGAATTTAATAGTTTCTTATTTGGATTAATAGTCTTTTAGTTCTATAAATATCGTGTAATAGACTCTTATTAAACAACTTTTATCAATAATACATATAGTTTCGAATTTAGAGAGTTTTCTCTTATTGGGTGATTAATCTCCGTATTACTTGGTTTTCAAGGAAATTCGATGTGTTCGATTTTTTTTTTCGTGTTTTTGTGTTGCATTAAATTCGTAGCCTATTTATGAAAATGTTACATTTGCTTCTTATTAAGTAAAGATAGATATTATAAATTAGCAACAAAGGGGGCGTAACCTGTGTATATGCGAAGAATGAGGGCCCACCTATACAGCTTAAATCATTAAAAGAAGCTACAAAACAAAGAATAGAATATGGGAAATACCCAACTATCCAAAAATGAAATGAATCAAGCTGTCAAGCATCAAGATTTTAATCTATAAACAAGAAACACTACATCCTCAAAAGTGTGCCTGTTACATTCTCTTCTTATATACTATGTTAAATAGATCGATGCAGCTTACCAAGCCTAATGAGTCCTATGCCTAGGACATGCTCTCATCCAACCTCCTGTAAGGTACTCTACTGTCTTTGGCATAATCCAAACCACCTCAAGCAAAGAAAAAACCATCGACCACAATTCCTGTGTGACCTCACAATATACAAGGTTGTTGGAAGGGTCCTCAACTCTTTACACATGCAACACCAATTGGGGTGAACTTACCCCTCTTGCCGGAGTTATCTAGGGTCATAATAGTCTCCAGTGCAGTTGATCAAACGAAAAATGAAACTTCGAAAGGCAGTTTCACCTTCCAAACGCCTTTCTAAAGGAAATCCAAGACAATCATCCCATTATAGAACCCTATAATATGAGCGAACCCCACATATTTTTGGGAGGTTGGGAATCCAACACAGAGCGTCCTATCTATCCCCACAAATCGAAGATATATACAGGGCCTTTAACAGAGAATCCACCCAATCCAGGAAAGCTCTAATAGAATTGGGATTGCTAAACAATTCCACTCTTTGTAAACCAAACATAATTCGTGACGAGCACCCCTCTATCCTACACAATTCTAAAGTGATGGGGGAATCTAGTCTTAAGTGGGGTGTCATCATACAAGACATCATTCTCAAATCTAACTCCAGGCCCCTTTTCCATCACAAAACAATTGTATTTAGAGCACTCCCTCTACCCTTTCCTAATGCCCTTCCTTCACCCAACACCATACGAATGAACAACCTCTGTAGAAGCCCACCCCCTTGGATTTTCCAGAATGTTACCTCTGCGTACAATCTGACTCAATTGCATATTTCTAAACCCATTTCCCTGGAAGTGCCTGGTTCGACTGTTTAAGTAGGCTTGGCAAAATGGGCGGGTCACAAATGGGTTTGGTCAAATATGGGTTGAACCTAAATTCAACTCGCAATAAAATGGGTCAATACAAGTCGGGTCAAATATGGGTCGCGTTGGGTCGGGTCAGCCTAGATTTGACCCGCTTTTTGATTTTGAGTTTTTTTTTTTTGCCACCAACATCTTTTAGTTCACCCATTAGAAAAACAATAAATAAATAACAATAATTTTTTTTACACTGGTTTTTGTTTTTATGGTAAATGCAACTTTACCTCTTTTGTTGGCCTGTACCCATATTGAAGTTTGTGAAAAAAAACTTGATGAAGTCTCATTTGCAGTAATTAAATTTGTAAAATCACAAATTTACAATCAGGTCAATATATACAGGCTCTACATAATAAGGGGTCATTTACCATCAAATTACAAACAATAATTAGAAAGACAATCAACAATTAATACTAAGTAAAATTTGATTCTATATTTTTCATTATTTTGAACCCAATAAAACGACTAACTGATGCAATTAATCAACTTAGTTGCCTAATTCTTTTGTTCTTCTAAATTCCCAATAGAAAAAAGAACTTTGAGGCTCCATATTTTCATTTTCTTTTCTCCATTTAATTGGCAACTAAGCAGATGGTAAAGCATGACAGAATGCAAACTTAAAGCTGGAATGTAGAGATCAAGCTCATAACTTGAATCGAACTTGTCGAACTCTCCCCGAATTGCTCAAGATCCGGAGGGTTGGGAGTTTCATGAATACTACTCCCACCTCCAAATCCATTCACATCTACATTTGTACTAATAATAAGGAAAACCCAGGTTTTCAAAACCCTAGAAACAACAACCTGAACAGAAAAATTAAATCTAGAAAAGATAGAATATAGAAAACAATAGTGAATAAGAGAAGCCCACGACAGATGGTTTCTTAAGAGAAGATCTATACAGTGAATTGGATATTGGAATTCATGATAGGGATTCGCTTGGGTGAGAGGCTGAGAGATGGGGGAAGAAGAGTGAGCTGGCAACCGTCCGTCGAAAGGAGTGATTTGTTGGTGCAGTCACAGGGTGTCAACCATGAGAGACGTAGAGAGGGGCAAAGGCTGAGAGACAGAGAGAGGGGAGGCAACACAATATAACCCAACTCGATTTTCAACCCGTCTAAAACCCATTTTTAACACACTTAAGTGACGGGTTACTTCAACCCAACCCATTTTCAACCTATTTTTTAAATGAGTTATCCAAATCCAATAACTACTGGGCGGGTTGGTGGGTTTGGGTATGCTTTTCTAGGTCTAGTTTAAAGACCTCACTCCGAGTTCCCAGATTGAAGGGGAGAACACATTCTTCAACCCACAAGGTGCTATTTAAACTCATCCTCCTCGCCATCATATAAAAAAATCTGTCTTGAGTCTTCTCTAGCCTATCAGCAACTGAAGTTGTAACTGTGAGATAGATGTAAAATACATTGGCAAACTCGATAGAGTGCTCTTAATAAAGGTTCACTTTTCTCATATATATAAAAAATACCTCTTTCTTCTCTGCCCATCTCGGGCTTCTTAATGAAATTGCTCTACTTATATAAAAAAAGAATTTACCTCTTTAAATCTCGCAACTTCCTTTCAAACCTTTCCACCATAGAGTCTGATACCTACGTTGCTCTAAAAGATGCATTGAGAGGTGGCCCCAGATAGAAGGTAGGGAGAGATACCTCCTTGCATGCCAAATTTCCTGCCAAAGCATCCAAACCCTTCACATCTCCCACCAGAATAATTTCAGATTTAGCTATTGGATTTGTAAACCAGACACAATGTGAAAGCACATAAGAATGCATCTAGATACTGAATCTCTTCCGCCTGCAAAAAATAATGTTAACAGCTACAAAGAAAAGGTGAGAGACTGAAATAGGTGATCCCCTCACATTCCCAATCTCAAAACCTCCAACTACCCACCTTCTTAATCATTTTGGACAGAAATTCCGTCACCAAAATAAGGAGTAGAAATAGATCACTCTTGTCTCAGTCAGCTGCAGCTTGCCATGAAGCCTTTAGGAATGCCTTTGATTAAGATGGAAAACTGAACCATTGGGATACACCATTTGATCCAATTCCTCCATTTAGCCCCAAATCCCATACGCTTCAACACATGATTGTAGGCTTTCTCAATGTATTACTTACAAACGAGACGAGACCGGAAATCTTGCTCAACCGAGAATCCACACATTCATTAGCCATTTGAACAGGATCTAAAATCCGCCGACCTCAAACAAAAGCATTTTGAAAGTGCGAGACAACTAAGCCCACTATCTTCTTCAATTGATTTGTCAAGGTCTTTGCTTCCAACTCAAAGCTATATCAAGACATTCACACAACTAGAGAATAACTTCTCCCCCAATCTCACCGATCTGGTGACTCCTTATTTCTTAGTCAGGCTAAAACTTAGGTCCCCTTTCTTGCAACCTCAAATGTCTTCTAAGTTCTAACCCACATGAAAAATTACCATCTCTTTCATTGGCATTCCACTAAACATTTGGTGTTCACACTTCTGTATTGGATCCTTTGTGGGGACTGGAGACCTTCATAATCATAATTGAATATATCAATAATAAAAGTAACAAATTTTCTTAATAACCAATTCAAGAATTAAAAGCAATTATAGGCACACAACTTCAACGATTTAAAGTTGTAAAGATTATGGAAATGAATTAACGGATGCAACTGTTCCTGCATCCATCAACATTGTTGTTTCAGGTTTTCAATGATTTTCTGTATGCTAATCTAGGTTTTCCTCTGCAATTAACAGCTTGAAATTTCACGTCAGAGAGAGAGAGAGAGAGAGAGAGAGAGAACCTCTGGGTAGAATGAAAGTGTTACATTTACTGGTCAAGGTCATGGTTCCTACTTCCTAGCCATTATTTTTTTAATTGACTTTACACCCTTAAATCATTATTAATGAGGATCACCAAGAAATTCTTTTATCTCTAACTTTGCTTCTTCTTCTTCTGTTTTTTTTGTTTGTTGGTTACTCTTGTATAAATAATATGTGTGTGTGCGTGTGTGTATATATATATCAGTTATTTTCTTACAAGGATCCCTTAATTTGGCTTTGTTTAAATGGGTTTACGTTTCAATGTCTGTTTGGATGTCTTTCAATCTATAATTTGATATGATTTCTTTAGAAGTTGATGTTACTCTCTTTTATCTGAGTTTGTGTTTGCTCCAGATATCCTGCTAATATCACCCTTCTGCGTGGAAATCATGAAAGCAGGCAACTTACTCAGGTAAGGAATAAGTTTAATTTTCAAAGCACTTGCATTTAAGATGGTGACATTTCCCTTTCCAAGGGTTACAACCAGCGATCCATGTTTTCTAATGACCTAATATTTCTGGGTGATACATACCAACCTGGAAAATATGCATCACTTTACTAGTGCCCTTTTTTTTTGGGGGGGGGTTGAAATCTCCATCCCGTTGAGTGGAAATCTATCTTTTGCCTGTGAGGCAACTATGTTTCCTCTGCGATGTATAATTCCAATTTAGGCTTGCTAGACAAATATTCAATATCTTGATAATTTGTTTCATATCTGAAATGTATTAGTGTATCAAAAAAAATTTGCGAGTGTATTATTTAAGGTTTGATTTATTTTACCTGAAGTCCACACTTGCACATCCTGTTGTTATGTGTGCTAATCGTCCAATTAACCGAGTGAAAGTGGGAGTGTGAAAGCTCCAATTGCCCTGGATTTAGAGCATTACCGGAGCTCCTCAATATGCACACATATATATGAGCTCACTGTCACAAACATATGTGACACTTCCTTGTGGTTAGAGTCGTTAGACCCATGACACAACCCCCCAGATATTTAAAGGTGATACACTTCCTCCTAGGTTGGGACTAAAGTGCCAAATGTGACAGGGTTAAAGGAAGATATGAAATAACAAAAAATAATATTATTTTTATTTAAAGACGAGATCAAATTATAAAGGGAAAAGTAAAATTACATTTGAACCTCCTGTGGTTGTGCGTCTACTCCACACACTGTCTATTTGGATGGAACACCTAATGGTTCACTTAGAGGGTTCAATGTCGCTTTTGAGGGCCTCTTTTTTTTTTTGGCGTGGTGGTGGTGGGTGGGATTATGTGTTATTGGGTGGGTGCATCTACTCCGCACACTGTCTATTTGGATGAAACACCTAATGGTTCCACTTAGAGGGTTCAATGTCGCTTTTGAGGGCCTTTTTTTTTTTTTGGCGTGGTGGTGGTGGGTGGGATTATGTGTTATTGGGCTAACCGGAGTGCAAAGATGTATTTTTCGCTATCTTTTACAATGTATCCATGAAAATTGGCATGTACAAATTACATTTAACTTAATTTTTGCAGTAACGTTTCAGTTTGTCTTTGGAGAAGGGAATTATGAGATGTGCCAACCTTGTTAAACACGAGTTTGCCACTAGCCCTCAATTTGCACTTCTGTGAAGTTCTTCAATTTATAATCACAGTATTCTTCTTTTCTAGGTATATGGTTTCTATGATGAATGCCAAAGGAAGTATGGTAATGCTAATGCTTGGCGGTATTGTACAGATGTTTTTGATTATCTAACTCTGTCAGCAATTATTGATGGAACGGTATGCCATCTCTCTCTCCCTCTCGCACACACACGTACACACACAAAAACACACATACTCGCTCGTGTGTGTATATATATATATATATATATATATTTATATTCTTATCTATTTGCATGGTTTGTATTTATGTTGGACATAATCCCTTCTCTCTCATGCATGTGTGCACAAACACACATGCACACTCGCTCACACACACAAATATTAATATTTATATTCTTGTCTATTTGCATGGTTTGTATTTATGTTGAAGTTGAATACAACCCCTCCTTTGGAATTCCAGGTACTTTGTGTCCATGGTGGTCTTTCTCCTGATATTCGTACTATTGATCAGGTTTGCTTTGCTACTATATAACAATAACTAGGCACTTTGGATTCTTCAGTCTAATGTCCCTGAATTTCCTCAAGGACTCGACTGTGATTTATTTACAATTAAAACATTATTTTTTTGTGGTAATTTTTTATTATGTGTTGGATATCAGTTGCTTTATGTAGCATTTGTGCACATCTATCAAGAATATCAATTCTTGGGGCTTTTCTTAAAAATTATTTACTGAACATTTTGCATTGATACGTCGGGGCATTAATTGCTTGTACCATCACGAGCACATTGATCCTTTTGAGTTCATTTCACAAAATCTGACTTCCAAATGGCTGTTATTGGGGTACCAGAGTAATCCACTGGCTGACTTCATTTTTTTTTTTTGATTTGTTCATTTGATTTTGACTTGTTTGTATGATACTGCTCCATTGTGACTTAGATGTCAAGGGTTCAAGTCGTAGAAATAGCTTCTCCACTCATGGGGTACGGCTGTGTACATCTAACCCTCCCCCAGACCCCACAGTGACGGGAGCAATGTGCAGTAGAACTGACCCTCCTAATCTACTCCACTGTTATATATATAAACCCATTTTCGGCTTTTGGCTCAAGAATTGATTTGTATTTTAAGAAATTTCATTTGCCTCTTGTTTTGTTTTTCACTTAACAGATTAGGATCATTGAACGAAATTGTGAAATACCCCATGAAGGGCCCTTCTGTGACCTCATGTGGAGTGACCCTGAAGATATCGAGACGTGGGCCGTCAGTCCTCGGGGCGCAGGCTGGCTTTTTGGTTCCAGGGTTACTTCAGAGGTCAGTAAAAATTGTCATTTTAATTCTCTTAGGTATTTGATGCTAAAACTACTGCTTGTTCTGTTTTCTGCAGTTCAATCACATCAACAAACTTGATTTGGTTTGCCGGGCGCACCAACTTGTGCAAGAAGGTCTGAAATACATGTTTCAGGATAAAGGCCTTGTGACTGTGAGTTGCCAAGTCTCTATCATTTAGTTTATAACATCTCACCTTTGACACTAGAATGTTTGTGGTATTAAAATATTTTTTTACTGCTGCTGCTTGACTTATGCAGGTGTGGTCTGCACCAAATTATTGCTATCGCTGTGGTAATGTAGCTTCGATATTGAGCTTCAATGAGAATATGGTACTAGCATTCAACTTTTCATGCTTTGCAGTATTTTAGTTTCTATTTACAAGTTGGGTTGGTTACCATGCATACTAGTGTTTAGAAATTTCCCTTGTTAACACTGTTAGTAGAGGAAAACACCTATCTGCACTAACTTAATTAAGGATTGATTTTTCAGATAAAAATACATTTGGTGATTGTTTCTCTATGCAACTCCCCTCCCCCAGATATGATGAAACTATCGATGTGATGTTTGATTGTATTCTACTCGAGTCATTTGCTAAAAATTTCCATCCTACTTTGTGGTTTCTTTTATTTTTGGTCCTTCCAACAACTTTATATTAGTTTCTCGTTCAAATGCCTTCCTGGCGAGGTTATATATCATAATATAATGACGAGGACATATTTTAGGGTAGAAAGATGATTTTGTGGTATGCAATTAGAAGTTTCTATATTGTTATATTATGTAAATTGATTTTAAATTTCTAATTAAGTTCTGAATACTAAATCAGTCTCGATAAATCTCGATAAATTAGTGTCTTATTGCTGCTCCGTTCTACCTTTTGTTAATTCTAATAGGAAAGAGAGGTGAAATTCTTCACCGAAACGGAGGAGAACAACCAAATGAGAGGACCCAGAACAGGAGTACCGTATTTCTTATGAGGATTTGTTTGCGTCGTTGCTTGTGATACTAATTTGAAATTTGAAGCTTAGCTGTTCCAGTGGGGGAAAGAAGAAAGGCAAATATTGACTTAGAGGAACCCTGAATACGTGAATATTTACGAGTGGATTTTATTCTTACAAGATGGAAATGCATTTGAGCTCCACGGGGTACCCTGCCGCTTTTGAATACCTTGTTTGTGTATTAAAGACGCGCCAATTGTTTCCTTGTTGCTTCCCTTCTTATTTCATTGTAATTTGTTTTATGTCTAGGTTGAATTGTGATTTTATGTTGGATCCAAATTGTGAGCTTACCCATTATTAGGTGGCTAATGCTAGAGTATTGATTGCTTGGAACTTTCAGATTAAATCACTAATCCTGGATGATATAGATAATGATTATTTACATTTTTAGTGATCTCATCAGTTTTTCAAGGATCCATGCCAAGGCCAACCCCCCCCCCCCCCCCCTCCCTTTTTTTCCCCGCTTCCAATTCCAAGGTGCTAATCCCATGCTGCTAAACTGTCAGTTTTAATCCTGAAATCTCATTCCTGAATGATATAATGTTGTGTGTGTGTGTCTGTCAGTCTATATATACATTATTTCAATAGTTTAAGGATATAATGGTAAAATGCACTAGATTTCGTTTTCTTTCATGCTTCGCCAACAATAGAAGGTGATGCCTTACATTCATTTTCAATTTTCAACCAAACAAAAGGAGGGAAATGGTTTCCCTTTTCTAGGAATACCTTTTCCATCCCCTTCTCCTTGCTTCCAAATGGAGGATTAGGGCTGTAATAATTTGTCTTCCTATATTGTAATTTTTTCCTTTTAACTGCCTCTTTCTATCTAAAGCTCTCATAATCGATAATATTCCTTTGGCCTTGTGTTAGCTAATAAACTTCTTCAATTCCACTCAAAGAGTGAATATTTTTTATTCAATTAAAAAAATATATACTCTTTGAGTGGAATTGAAAAAGTTTATTAGCTAACATTCCTTTATCCTATGCAAATTTAGAAATTTATGGACAGCGGTAGTTTAGACACACAAAAATTTATTTTTCACTTTGATGCATTAACAACACACTCAAATTTTCATCCATATAATTTTTTTTTCCCTTTTTCTTTTATTTCGTTTACTTTACTTTCTATTTAGTTTCACTTTCTTGCACCTCTTTCTTTTAAACTAAACTCATCCTTTATCTACTTTTATTATTTTTACCCAACTTCTCTTCTTCTTCATAACTTGTTTCATACGTTAATTTAATATATATTATATTTTATTTAGATACTGATAAAGTTTTTTTTTTTTTTTTATAACATGCATAAGTTAGAGATTAAATCTCTTAAAAGACTTTTAAATTTACAAATATCAGTCTATAATGAGTCTATTTTTTTGCTCTTATAGTACGAAAATAAAAGAAGAAAATATATATAGACGAATTAATTTTAATCATTGTATGTGACCCGGATTATTAATAGTGGTGGTTAGGGGTCTTCCTTAGATATACATACGAATTTTGAATTTGAAAATATATAAATAAAGATAATTTAGACAAATAAAAAAATTTCTTTTCATTTTGCTGCTTTCCAAATCCAAATAACAAAATTCAATTTTCTATTACTTTGTTAATAAAATTTCATCCACAATCAAATGGATATATGAATTTTTTTCTTTCACTTTTTATTTGACTTCTTTTATTTTTTAGTATTTCTTTTTTGAATTGAAAGAAAGAAGGATGGAGACTACATTTCATTTTAGATGACAAATTGATATTTTAAAAGATAAATATATTTTTGTTTGTCGGCCCAGTTATAATATTTTCAAGAAATTTAATTTGAAATAAAAAAACAAATAAATTTTTATTAAAAATATAATTAATTAATCAAAGCAAAGTAGAGGATTGGGTTAAGGGTTAATTCCTGTATACTGGTGAGGCAAACGGTCTGTTCGACCACTCCCCAATTCGGACACGAACACAGATAGAACAGAGAAGAGAGAAGCAATCTCAGTGGTCAAACTTTTTATTAATGCCGTCGGTGAAACCCTAAACTATTCTTCAGTCTCTCGCGAAGACAGGCGGTTAGGTTTCACATTCGAAGAGGATCGTCTTTGCAAAGTTTGACAAGAATTCTTGAGAGGTTGTGGTTTTCTTTGTCTTTCTTCGAGGACCGCAGTTAACATGGCAGGAAGAGAAGTTCGAGAATACACCAATCTGACCGACCCTAAAGGTATCCACGCATATTCTATTTTTTCATTTCTACTTGTTAATTTGTTGGCTTTGATGGTTAATTGAGTGCTTCTATTTACAGATAAGAAATGGGGGAAGGGGAAAGATAGAATGGATGATGAAGACATCACTTTCCAACGCATGGTTGCCAAGGTTAGCGGATCGCTTCTCCTGTTTTATTATGCTATCCGGTTCTTCTTGGTTTTGAATAATTGAGATTTGAAAGTCAAAGAGTTTCGTTATGTGCTATTTAAATTTGGATATGTGCTGCAAAAGAATGGAACTCACGGTACTTGTATAAAGAGAAAAAGAAAGAAAGAAAGAATGGAACTTAAAGGCAAATACTTGTTGTCAATGGAAGCACAAGCAGAGGTGCTTTGGGCTAGGTTTATGAAGAACTGAGAGATGTTTCATTTATTGTTGTGGCTGGTGGGATTCCAGTAGGATGACATAAATGTGGTAGAGACGTGAAGGGTTTTGGTGAATATGTAGCTACAATATTTGTCAGGTTCAGATCTTTTTATGAAGACTTGGATTGGATTTTTTTTAACAATATATTCTTTACAATTATAGGAAAATATTTGATGTTTGGGAGGTTTGATACAATCTCGTATTTCACAATTGCCCATCATTTTCAGGCAGGATTCTTACATTATTCTCCTATTTCATTGAAAGGAAGAGGGTATTAGAATAAATAATGCATTAGGCTTTGTTGTTTTCGATGAGTTTCATGAGCTAAATTGTATTTACTTGAAGAATACTGCTTTTTCTTGGAAAACCATTGAAGGACCCATTGTGCTGCATGTTAAATGTTTCTCTCACTTTTTGATCCATCAATAGATCCCAAGGACTATGCATGTTCATCATCTTATGTTCCTTGCGTCGAGCTCTTTACTAGCTATGCCTCTCAGGTTCGAAAGTATATGGCTTATCCACCCATCTTGGTTGACGAGTTTATGTTTTTGTGAACGATTGTCTAGGGAGGGATGGGGGGAGAGATAAGTTAATGGAGAGGCTTAAGTTGCCAAGGATCAGATTTAAATTTGGAAGCCTAGTTGCAACAGCCTTTTATGTTAGGTGACACTTGGTGGTCCAATACTGCAATTTTGTGCTTCTCTCTTAGAAACTTAGGTTGTGTTTGGTAACGTTAACAGTTACCCCCTTTTCAGAGAACTGAAAACAGGAAACATGTTTCCAGTTTCCTTTCTTAAAAAATAGAAACCAGAAACATGTTTAGCACACTGGTTACCAAGTTGATGGTAAGTCAAATTGAAGCAGAGATGGAAAGAAGAAAGAAACCAAAAAAAGAAAAAAGAAAAAAAGAGGAGTAAAGAGAGAAAAAGAAGAGGACTGAATTTTTTGGGGTCCTTAAGGCTTTAATCTCAACGCCTTCTCTTGGATATACGGGTTGCCCCCCTTGGGATTTTTAATGCATATATTGCTTTTCATATCAAAAAAGAAAAAAAGAAAAAAAAGAAGAAGAGAAATACCTGGGATTGAGCATTGATGGTACCTCATGAAATTACTACCAAAATGAATGGTGTGCATGTTCTTGATAATCTCTATCTTTGTATCATCATTATATGATCTTTTATGTACTTTCCCAAAGAAATAGTTAGAACCTCTCACCTCCATTGATTTGCTACTGCTGCTAGAATCTTATGGTGGTGGTTGTTGCATATAATAACCATATCCATAAAGCATTGCCGGCCCAAAGATACTATATCCAAGAGTCTCTGCTTTTGAAGGAGGTGGAGGTAGAGGTGGAAGTGGAATTGTATATTGTGGTGGTGGTGGAGAAAGATAGTAATAAGGTTGGGGTTGGGGGTATGCTTGATGAGGTGGTGGATAGTAGTAATGTGACGGAGGTCGTAGGGGTCTTAGGGGATATTTTAAGGGTACATGGATTGTGGGTGGTTTTTCAACGTGTACACGGTGTCCAACTCTCATTACTATCGTCAATTGGTGCTAAGTTATGTGCACATCTCCTTTACCGACCCGTATCATGGTGATGGTTCGTGATGATAATGGGGGTGGATGAGGAGATGGAATTGGAATCTCTCCAATTTCTTCTTCAAGGTGTAAACCAGCAAGTCTATGTTTTCCATGATAAGGTGAACCATGATGACGACCACCTTCAGAAGATTCAGCTTCTGTTGTTCGGATTCGTCCACCACCACCTCCCCCATAGGAAAATTGGCCTCCACCACCCCCAGGACTTGAGCATCCATCATTTCCAGATTCTCCATTGTCTCTATCACTATTGCCACTATATGGAGTCAAACCAAGGCTATAGTCTGATTCATTATTGGAAGAATGTTTGAGTCCTTGATGAACAACTACATCCTCCTCCTCCTCATCATTAGAAAGGATCAACCTGTCAAAATTGTCTATATTAGTTCTTCTCTCTCTTGTAGCCATGGGATTAAAGGATCATCTTCTTCAAAAGTGAGGTTCAAAGTTGATGGGATTAAATTGCTCCTCTCTCTATCTTTGAGATCTCTTTTTAGCATGTTTGATCTTTAGTCAGTCTCGTGTTGTTATACACGCAGACAAGTCTGTTCAACTTAATATATCTTAGTCGATTCCTTGTCGTCAAATGTATAAAGCTAAAGGTACTCCAATTACGCTTATAGTTGGAGCATGTTGTGGTTTGGCTTAGGCGCTCAACACATTCTCAACTATCTGCTAAAGTTTAGGAGCTTATGTGCCATAGTGGATCCGCCATTCAACTCTATTATCAAATGGAAAAATTGAGTTATGATTTGATAACACTTTAGATAAAAAATTCTTCATTATGTAGCACTTCTAATTACCACTTGTTAGGGTTAGTTTGTGATACTGGTTCGGTTGGCCAATATTGTCCAAAGGAATGTTGTTAGTCACGAAATAGTAAAATCTGAAAATATTTAATAAATGATTACCCATTTTGGATTATTTGTATTTTTGATTTATATTAATATGATAAAGTCTAAATTGTCTAATTTAGAAATTTACTTGGTTGATGGTCTTCTTTGGTTATCAATGTTGGGCTCCAACCTCTGAACCACATTCTCATCCCTCGTTCACCATCTTTTATGGTTTGAAAGAGCTCCACCATACTAGAATTAGGGATTTAGAAAATAACCTGGCATGGAAATAGATATAAGCAACTTATTAAAAATGGAATAATGGATGCAACAAATTTAGTTGTGCACTTATACCCACTTACCAGCTGCATGCAAGTCATAATGTTACTAAAAATCCCATCGTTTGTCAATAATCTTCTAATACTTGGTAGCGATACTCTTTGAATGGCTAGTCGAAGGATCTTCACAAGTGGTTCTTATACCTTCAAGATGTCATTCGCTTTGCTTCAAAAATCATTTCCATGTATATTTTTTCCACTTTGTGAGCCTTTCCATATTTTCCCTTTCCCCATTGGGACCTCCTCCCCTCAGAATTAAACATATTTATCAGGCCTGACAATGCTCTTCAATGTAATGAAATTGGTGACAAAAACGCGTGATGGTAGGCATATTATTTTTCAATCATTAGTAAAGCACTTCATGAAATAAAAAACCCAATTAGAATTTTAAATGAAGCTAGGGATTTCCTTTGCCTAATACAACTTTTTCCCCATTTTTCTTCTTTCCAATATCATGCAACATAAGATTCATGTAATATGCTGTCCAATACAAAATTGGCTTTTTCAACATTAACTTCTTCAAGCAAGCTTCAATAGCTTGTTTATCAATTACAATTTGGACAATGTATTTCTCTCCAATTTCATCTACAATCTTGTCCATGAGAATAAAGTACTAATCTGCATTTTTGGGTTCATATCTCTAGCATCTATAGTGTTGTGAAAAACTCTATCCTGATTACTATATACTAGGAAATTGATTTAGTGTTAACTAGGAGGCACCGTCCACACATAATGGTAACACCTCTCTCCTCTCAAATAGGCTTGTGGGACTATCCATTTTCTCAAATAGTCCAAGTCTTTTTTTGAAAAAAACTTCGCTCACTTCATAAGGAGTGGGTGGTGGCACTCCTTTTCCCATCTCAATTGCAACATCCGACATTGGTTTGAACAAGGGAGAAGTAAAAACTAGTGCAGATGATTGAGTATATAGGACAAATTGGCTCACTGCAGTTCCTAATTTCTTCTTCAAAGTCGTTATCAATTTTGCAAAGATTTGTGCTGTTTGGTGCTTTTGGTCCGATGAATTGCAAGATCCATTTCATCCAATTGAACCTTGGGTTACTCGGATTAGTACATTGATGACCACTGCCACTAGCCTCACGAACACTAGCAGATCGATGGCTGAAACCCATAGCCTGCTACTACCACCAACCCCACTACTACTTCCAACATCTTAATGACCAAAAGCACGTGCTCTAAATATCTCTCTCCTCCTAATGATGGTGTTATCTTAATCTTTCCCATCGTGCTAGTGTCATTTTTTTAATTCAAACTCGTCACTAGAAGAGAGGACTACACCCTTGTATTCGTAATAATCCATATGAGGAAACCGAATTTTCAATCCAAACCACTCATCCAATGCATTCGCGTTCCCCATCAATTAGTATGCGTATATTATATACACACATGTAGACATTACATATAAACATAAATAATGTTGTGAAAGAAATTATACTAATTACTGATTAGTAATTAAGAAAGAAAAGGAGAACAAGATGAGGAGGAGAAGAAACATAAACAGTGGTTACATACTTAATGTACCTTTCAAGCTCCGCTATCCCGTAACAAGTCTAGGTGGGTGTAGGAGGAACGACGGAGCGATCCGAGCATTATTGGGAAAAAAAAGAAGAAAAAATCCTCAAGGGTGACGAGTGGAAGAAAACTTTCAAGACTCGGGATGGATTGTACGAGTGGCTGGTGATGCCCAAAGGGTTATCGAATGCACCTAGCACGTTTATGAGGATGATGAATCAGGTACTTCGTCAAAATATAGGAAAATTTTTTGTTGTTTATTTTGTCAACTTATAAGCAACTGGATCATTGGCTAAGGGTGGTTGGTAGCATGGCTCGGCTTAGCCGGCAATGGGCTTGCTTATGGGTCCAAATTGGGGTCTCGGTCTTGAGCTACTGCTTCAACAATCAACTGAGCTCAAGAAGTCAGGTTAAGACGTCGACTTATACAGGGTCTTGTTCAAGGAGATGAAAAATCAATTTTTTTTTTTTTTTTTTTTTTGTGGTTGATTCCATCGTCTTGTTGCTTCTTTCCGATTTCAATCGATGATGATGACGATTGTTGAGTGGGTTCGTTGTTAGGGGCTTCGGGGCACGACGAGTACACTTTATAAAGAACTGGAGGCTAGGGCTTGAATGTGGCGGTTCGTTTTAGAAGGAGATTTTCTTATTTTTTGATCAGTTTTGGTTGAGAATTTTAAGTTTAATTCTTTTTTTTAAAAAATTAAAATTGACTAAAAATGACTAATTTTATTTGTAAAATAATTTATAAATTGGATAATTTGGTTTTCTTGCGTATGTCACTAAAAAACTGTTCAGATCTCTCTGAACCATCTCGTTTGAACAGTTTAACCGGACCGGTTTGGGTTTGGTTCCTGTTTCAACCAGTTGAACTCACCGTTTTGGTCCGATTTTGAGAACTATTAGTCATGAGCCTATAAATCTTTGTTTGAAGTTTGAGCCAAAAGCATTGTCCTTTACTTTCCAATAAAATTGTGTGTTTTTCTTCTTACCTTGAGTTACAATCTCTCTGCTGTAGCACTAATATTAGTATGAGGTATGACCAGTGATGAAGGGGTGAATTGTCATGTGCTACAGTAGACAATGAGGTTGCTTCGAGCTTAGCTTATCCTACTCTTTTCTCCCTGTATATTTCATGTGAAAATTTTGGAGAGTATTCTGATAACATGCCCCGGCAGGGATATTGGCTTCTCCTATTGGGTGGTTGATACAGATGCAAGAGGTTGCAGGAGAACGTGGAGGCTATCTTCATGGACGAGGCGGTATAAATTCCCCCCTCCCCCCCAATGCACTCTATTTATTTCATTATACATGTTTATATATATATCTGGCGATAGCTTTTGAGCTTTGGTTAAGTTTAAATATGCAGCTTTGGACAGCGATGATCTGCTCTATCTCAAGGAGCAGATGGAAGCCGAGGAGGATGCAGAACGCCTTCTACGTCGAACTGAGAAACGGGCATTTGCTGCATTTAAAATATCCTTTTTCATGTATTAAAACTTACAATTGCAAAGTGTAACAAAAATGGGTAATTACTGAATTTTTTGATGAACAAGATAGATGTTGGTTAGCTTTTCCCACCAAGGCAGATTCCTAGTTAGTATTATTATTACAAGTGATTTCAGGGGTAAATCCTTATGCCTGCTTTCCCTGGTTTTCTTTACATGTAGAAAACAATGTGTGTGTGTATATATATATATATATATATATATATATATGTATAGGCTTTGTAAGAGTCAAAGGTTATTAGAAAGATAAAAAGAATTTTGTACAAAAAATTACCGAGGGCATTCCTTTTAAAGTCTAAACCTACTCTTCAACTAAAGAAACAAACTACTAACAAAACAATAAAAATTCCAACCCTGTAGAACCAACTTAGTACTACAAATCTGTCACAAGATAAAACAATAAGTTCTACAATATATTCATAACTTTCTTCCTGCTTCCACTCCTCCATTATACCCCAAGTGTCACGTATCTGAACAGCAAGAGATGACTCAACACCTTTTTAGTCCAGCCAATCTAACTTTGAACATCTCTAGCTATATATGACATATTTAACCCCTTGTCCTTGCAATCATTTCAAACGTTCTCCTATTTTTCTCTCAGTCAAATATGATATCTTAGGGCAGTAAAGACGAGCCTTTGTACTAGCTTTGGAAAATATTTACCTTTGAATTCAGTACTGGCCCAATGAACGGTTTTAAGCCAAGATTCTCTTGAGTTTCTGAGATTCCACACTCGCTCATTTTTTTTTTTAAATTTCAATTAGTGTCTTCATTTTTTAGGTTTCTGGGGGGTCTCTATTTGGAAACGAGAGGGCGTTAATGTTATTTTTCAGGAAAGTGGTGTACAATAAAGGGAGGCTGTTTCCCTTCATTTTGATTAGCAAACTAGGAATCATTCTTCATGTGCTGTTAACATTAGTCGTGCGAGTTCACTGTTGTCATTTATCTATTTCAGGTCAACTATACTACCAGCTGTCTAACTTTGGTGGTATCTCCTGCTTCCTTGGGTAAGGTGCAGGGTTAAGTCCTAATAGAGGGACACTGGGTTTTCTGGGTTTTTCTTTCCTTCTCCTCTTTCTCTCTTTAAGGTTTTTTTCCCCCCACCGTTTTTTTTGTTTGTTTTTTGTTTTTCTTTTTTTGGGGGTGTGGGGGGTGGGTGTGGGGTGTTGTGATTAGAGGAACCACGTTGTCGGACCTGAAACTTTATAGTTGGTTATTTCAATTTACATGTTGTCTAGGGCATCTTCTACTTTTGGCCCTTCAAAGCTATAGTTATTTATAACAGTGCAGTTGTTTTCCCCCCCTTTTCTGTTCTTTCTTTTCCTTGATCATTTGACACAAAGCTGCAAGTTTAGCTGATTCTTCACCTGCATCAGTTCCCCTACCGCTACGTGTTGAGCCCAAGCCAAAGAGTGGGATTAGGTACGTCTCGCCCCCCCCCCCCCCCCCCCCCCCCCAAAAAAAAAAAAAAAAGAGGAAAACCACACGCACACGGCAGAAAATCTGGGTCTCATGGACATTTACTGATGTGTAGACAACAAGATTTACTGAAAAAGATGGTGGAAGTTAAACCCAAGCGGCGGAAAGTTTCAAGCCCCTCTGATGAGAGTCATTCCATCCCAGTTTCTGATGCAGTGAATCTAAAGTCTAAGCCTGATCAGGAGAAGGAAAAAGAGTGTCCTCCATCCAGACCAGACAAAGCAGAAGATGAGGCCAAAGTGGAGAATCCTGTTAAAAGCTTACTAGCAGCATATGAAAGTTCTGATAGTGAGGAAGATTGACTGGAGAATATATTTTCATGTACTATTACAAATATTGTGATAATTTTGATATGTTTTTATTTGATAATTTTGATATGCTTTGTTATTTATTACAAATATTCCCATCATCTTGGAAAAAAGCCATAGAGTAACAAACAATAGGTGAATTCTTTATTGTGACAACTGCGAAGGTGCGAATTTAAATTTACTGTCCAGCTTGGTAACTACATATTTTGTCTCTATTTGCATAATAGGAGCTGCTATCTGTTATAATCATGTAGGGCACAGTCAGCATCTAGATGTTTTAGGGCACCGTAAAGCTCCAGATGATCGCGTCAATGTCCTTACTGATTTCGCGTCTGATACTTCGAATCTTTGTTCTTGGTTATAATGTGACTTTATACTGGCATCACCTGTCTCGGTGAAAGAAGCTCCATTTTCGAAAACATCTCTCTTAGATTGAAAATTCCATGGCAACCCATTCCCATTGTTCTTTATCCATGTTACCTGTTAACCAACAAACTTTATCACGAGTTTGCTAAGATCGCATTGACACACACACACACACACACCTTTCATTAGATGTTTTTTAAAGGAGATTCTTTTGTTACCTCCTTTTTCCCTGATTTTGGTGCTATAAAGAGGTTTGCTTCACTCTTTATGCTAGGGTTCATGCTTCCGCCGATTGCATACAGTCCCCATCCCTGGTATAGATTGTTGACAACATGTGCATACCCATAGCGAACTCTGCAAATTTTTTTTGGAGCTCTATCATTATTTCTTATAGATAAAGAGTTCGTGATTCATATACAGAATGCAAAAAAAAAAGATGTACCTTGGCATCCGTTGATGACAAGCAGGACCGAAATGGTTGAAGGCGACAGTCACCTTCATGTTCTTGTCACGCAAGAAACCATCATCATGACCCAGAAGCATCACCTTGTTGTGATTCCTGAACCTGTTGTTGGAGATGGTGACATCCGTGGAGCCACGAGTGACATCGATGAGACCATCATCGCACTCGAAGAGCGTATTATGGTCTATCCATACTTTGGATGATGAAACCAGTCTGATTGCATCACCATCGACGTTAGCCAGAGTCTCTATCTTTCTGTCTGGACCCATCACCGTCCCAGCCACTTGGGGTCGACAATGGTGGATTTTTAAACCATGGATTATTACATTGCTCACCTGTTGAATGTTGATCATATGTATCAATATTATTACACATTGTAAAATGGATAGTGACTGAAGAAAATGAAGAGTGAAAATACCTTGTGTAGCACTAAACATGCACCACCTGCTATGTGAATGGTGACGCCTCGCCCATCAATGGTGGTGAAACTACTAACAAGAAGTGGTTTCTCAAGTTTGATTTTCATGTCCCTTTGAAATGTGATCCACACCTTTCCTCTGATGTTGGTCATGCCATACCTCAAAGTTCCTTCCTGGGGATTCAAGGGGTTGTCACTTGGATCAGTTACTTTGTAGTGTGTCATGCCGGTACCAATGTTGTTGGTCATCTTCCCGGCAAAACCCACCGAGCAGGTGGCGAGCTGCTGTCTGTGGCTCCGCCATTTAGGGTTCCACCTCCAACATTTATCGATAGCGTTCATGGTTTTGATAGATTTCTTTGATGTCTTGGCAAGAATGGTGCGTTGAGTGAAGAGGATGGCAATGGAAAGAGCTAATGTGAGGCGCCAAAAAGTGGCTTGGAGGATTCGTGAAGTCATGTCTAAGAACTTTTTTGTTCTTGATTTTAATGGAAGACAGAGACAGAGACAGAGACAGAGACAGAGACAGAGACAGAGACAGAGACAGAGACAGAGGCAGAGAGATATAGAGAGATGTGTTTATTGTATGAGGGAGAATTGGTGTAGGGAGATATATAGATGCATGGGGGAAGTTAGTTGGTTGAGTTAGTTTTGATGTTAGTGATTTTGCGGGAGTTTTTGATAAAGATAATGCCAATGAATGGTGGTACTATTGCTATTTTTTGTTAAAACCTGAAGTGATTAGCTGTATTTTTACACAATGTAAATGGTTTAAGAGAGACAGAGAACGCTGTTATTAACATATATTAATTCTTCTAAGTTTAGAATAGCGTGTTTCCTACATAGAGGGGATCAACTAAATCTGTTGTTGCTAGAGTGGTATTGCAATTGTAAAAGTGTTGGCATAGAGAAATTATTTAGTAAGACCGTTACACCACATTATTATGTGACGGTTTCAAAAATTTCTCGTTAACATGATACATACACACAAAAAGAGAGAGAGAGATACGTGTATGTATGTATGTATGTATGTATCAACCATTCATTATATCTTATAATTATGTGAGGAAATTTTGTAGTCAAGGGCTTTCTTAGGCAAAGAAAATCTTTAATTGCAGCCCTAAATTTTGAGTGGGAAGTAATGTACAATAAGTAGGGTAGGGATGACAATTTAACTTGCCTCGTTGGGAACTCGCCCACTCCGCTCTTAATGGGACGGGTTTGGAGAAAGTTTTTTTCTACCGCAATAGAGTTTGGGGAGAAGTCACCCCGTCCCGATTATATAAAATAAAATAAAATAATAAATGAGTTTTGTGTTACATAATCAATGTTTATAATGATATTTTTTAGTTACCCTTTTGAAATTTTATATAAACTTGATAAAGTTATATGTTTGAAAAAGAAAATAATTTTATTCTAATTCTCTATTAACATGCATATTTCTTATTTTAACACATGTAACATTTTGTTTAAAATATATTAATTATAGTTAATTTAATAAAATAAATAAATAAATAAAAGTTAAAAAAAAATGGAGACCTCGATAGGGACCCGGCCCCTGCTTATTATAGGGTTTAAATGAATTTGGGAGAAAACCTTTTTTCACGTGGCAGGGTTGAGGAGGGGTCCCCGCACCATTGTCATCTCTAAGAATAAGTGGCCTTTGATTTCTTGCATCAACGAGAGAATTCAAATACCGTTTTAAGCCAAAGTAGTAGCTAGATTCTAGATTACCCGAAATGACCCGATACAATCCTTAAATTAGGCAAAGTGTTCTAGGAAAATATTTTGACTTGTTTTTGGAAATGTTTTGAGTTTCTTAATTTTGTTTAGACTAGTATTAATAATTTCTTGTCTTACAAGTCAAAGAAATTAATAATTTCTTCTTCGAATTGATAGTCTTTTAGTCTTATAAATATGATGTATTCGGTTATTATTATATATCTTATTTCAATTTTAAAATTAAAGAGCTCTCATCTTGTCAAGTGAGTAATTTCCATATTACTTGTGTTCGATTCATTTTCGCATTTTCATGCTTACGTTAGTTAGCTTGATTACTAATCAACTTTTGCCGATCAATATTTGTTGTATAAATCTACTTTATGCTGAGATTCATTATTCATTATTTGGTTCCGTTTCGGCTATACTAAAGAATATATGTATTTGGTTCATTTTGCATAAATCTGGGATAAATAACAATTTCTATCACTTTTAGTGCCTCTCACTCTCCCATCTTCTACAACATAGAGTTTCTACATACAATAACTCTCTAAGGAATTAGATGAGATTGCGTTGGACCTCTAGTTTAGGGTTTATTATTTCAAGTTCATCTCGCTAGTAATTCTTGAGGTCACCTCACCCCACGTGCAACGACTGTGAGAGGGGCGACTGTGAGAGGGGCTATAGGCTCTTCTTGAATTCTTTGAGCTCTTGAATAAAACCTTCTTGATCTTTTAAATTTTGAAGTAAAGATTTGTCCAAATGTACAAGCTGGCTCATCACAATTTAAGGCTTAAAAGTGAAAATTCTAAATAAGGCATTTTTATTTTTCAATATGAATGTAAGTTTTTTTATTTAAGATTTATTCTTCTCATTTTTGAATTACGAGAAGAATAAATTTTAAATAAAAAATAGATATTGATTTAAAATAATGTTAAACACCTTATACAATTTGCATTCGAGATTTTTTTCCTCGTCAAAGAGAAAGATGGTAGGAGATCTTTTTTTCCTTCTCAAATTGAAGAAATTTTACATATAAATATTTTTTTTTTCGAAGAGAAAAATGATAGGGAATTAACGGATTATAGGTAATAAGTTGTGTTGACTTAAAATTAAAATTGAGCCAAAATAGATTTATGGTAAATTCTATATTATTACTTGTTAATTGATGAATGATTAATTAAAAATTTATTATTTTGTTCAAATATGATAATGAAATGAGATTAGTTCCATTTGAGAGTCCATTCTGACACTAAACACCAATTATATATATATATATATATATATATATATATATATTCCAACAATTGAACACAACATTATTCATGTGTAATGCTATTGTCATAAAACAAACAAAGACAAGCAACCAGAATAGCATTGTCAATGGCCTTAGATAATGATAATATTTTAGATAATCAATGTATGAAGAATGATATCAAAATACAACGTGCAACAGGACACCGGAAAGTAGGGATTGAGACTCACTTAAAGCTAGCTGAATTGTTCTAATTCAGTAATGTGCATTCATTCCCACTTTTTATGATAAAGAAAAATATGTGACCATGTTTCATTTTTTCTCAATATTTAACGATTTGTGATAGAAATAAATTTACATGCAAAATCGATATGATGAGAGTACAAAACACTTGGATACATATGTATTATAGGTAATAGAGATATAAATAATAAATATATATATATATATATATATATATACATATTTAAATTTATATATATAAAAATATTTAATAAAATATAAAAATATTAAAAAATATTTATTTAATTTAAATATATAATCTTGGTGATTTGTGTCGAATTTTATTATTATTTTTAATTTTTATCACACTCAGTTTATTTTCTTTCCGGACTCCTTCCAATATTAAGATCAGAACAGGGCAAATTGCCATGTCTGTACCACAGCTCGAGTTTGAGAATTCGGAGAGATTAAGTAAAATTTAGCGGTGGGCAAGCAAAATCTAGGGGTGATAAGGCTAGAAAGAAGTTCACGGACTAGGAAACACGATAGTTTGCAATGGGAAAGAGGATTTGGATTCAGCAGCCAACACATCCCTACGTGTCACTATTCCTGCACTTGATCTCCCAAGTGTCCACACAAAATCCAAACCCATTTTGTCTAATTTAAGCTCTAACCCATCTTCATCCATTCTCCCCATCTTCCCAAGGAAACCCATCTGTACGTTCTTCCATTTTTTCATCTTCTTCATTTGCTTAGATATCTTTACAAATTAATATCCAAGAAGATCGAACAGCTTAGGCACAACCAGCAGCAAGTGTAGCAAAAGTCAGTTAACTTCACAAGAAAGAGATATCTGTTGGAGCTGCTAGCTTGGCGATCTCACTGACTGATCACTTTGACTGTGTGTGTGAGAGAGAGAAAGAACAGTACTGAAGCCATGCCACCTCGTAGATATGCGTTTGGGAGGGCCGAAGATGCCACCCACCCGGACTCCATGCGAGCCACCTTGTCTGAGTTCATCTCCACTTGCATCTTCGTCTTTGCCGGCGAAGGCTCTGTCCTTGCTCTCGGTATGATTACGCATACATGCATATGCTTGGATTGTTTACATATGATGTTCTCTTTCTTAATATATATATATATATATATATATATATATATATATATATGCAGGTAAGATGTACAGGGAGACGGCTGTAGCAGCATCAGGGCTGTTGCTAATTGCACTTGCACACGGACTCTCTCTGTTTGCGGCAGTGGCCTCCAGCATGAACGTGTCAGGGGGGCATGTGAATCCGGCCGTCACCTTCGGCGCCCTTGTGGGAGGGAGGATCTCCCTCCTGCGTGCCTTCTTGTACTGGATTGCTCAGCTCTTGGGTGCGGTTGTTGCCTCTCTCCTGTTGAGGCTCGCCACTGATGGCATGGTAAAACATAGACAACTTTCCTTGCCTATTCATTGAATTATTTTCTCTTGTTTATACATACATAATATATATACATACACATACTTAAGAAAGTCTTACCCCCACTACTTGTATTCTTAATTTGAATGGAGAACTTTAAAAAATCATCTGTAACTTAAACTCATATCAAATTTATTTTTAATAAATCAGTATAATATTAATATTCATAGATTCAAATCAGCAAATTTAAAATTTTTCATGACTGGATGGATTTTTTTTAAAAAAATTCTAAGTAACAGCTAAGTGATTGTGGGAGAGTATTAGTCAAATGAGGCTTGACATTCCAGTGCCTATATATATATATAGAAGTTTTTTGTCTTAACGACTCATGGGTTGTGGTTACTTTGTGACTATATATGAATATGATTTTACAGAGACCAGTGGGGTTCGCGGTGTCGGCCGGTGAGGGGGAGTGGAATGCGCTACTGATGGAGATAGTGATGACATTCGGGCTGGTCTACACGGTGTATGCAACCGCCATTGATCCGAGAAGGGGAACCTTGGCGACCATTGCGCCGCTGGCCATTGCCTTCATCGTTGGGGCGAACATCCTGGTGGGGGGACCGTTCGAGGGAGCGTCGATGAACCCAGCGAGAGCTTTCGGGCCAGCACTGGTGGGTTGGAGGTGGAGAAGCCAGTGGATCTACTGGGTGGGTCCTTTCGTGGGTGCAGGTCTGGCAGGCCTCATATATGAATATGGTTTCATACATGCTGAGGCCCCTCCCCATACCCACCAGCCTTTGGCACCAGAAGATTACTAGTTTTAGTAATCATCAATGAATAATACAAGTGTTTGTGTTTGTTTTTGTTTTGGGTTTGTGTTGTGTTGTGTTGTCTTCTTCTTGTTAATGGGTTTGTTTAGTGTCTGTATAGATCTGCAACAGAATAAATTCAGCAGCAACGACAATAAAGCTACCTTTAATTTTTCTGGTGGTCACATTTTTTTGTTTGGTTATATTTCGTGTTAAATATAATTGAATTAATGAGTTCGTTATAATTTGATAAGTTAAATAATTGTTTCATTCGAGTTTATATTGGACAATTTTTGCTATATGGCCTTAAATAGGCTCCAAGAGCTCGGTATAGCAAAGTTGATGCTTATTTAACAAATTGTGGATTTGTTAGAAGTGAAAATGAAGCTACATTGTATGTGAAGGCTGCTGAAAAGAGTAAGGTGATCATTGTGTCATTATATGTGGATGATTTGCTTGTTACTGGAAGCTGTCAAAGGCTGGTTGCTGAATTCAAAAGAAAAATGGAGGAGATGTTTGAAATGTCAAACCTTGGGCAAATGATGTACTTTTTAGGAATGAAAATTGATCAATCAAGTGCTGGTATTTTTGTTTCTCAAAAGAAATATGCCAAAGATTTGTTAAAAAAATTTAAAATGGAGAATTGCAAATCAGTTGCTACTTCATTAGTTCCAAGCCATAAACTAACAAAGGAAGATAAGGGTGAAAGTGTTGTTGCTACGCAATATAGAAGTTTGGTGGGAAGTTTGCTCTATCTCACAGTCTCAAGACCTGACCTATTGTTTGCTACAAGTGTTCTTTCAAGGTTCATGTAAGATCCTGGCCAAAAGCACCTTACAGCAGCAAAAAGGGTCCTGAGATATGTTAAAGGGACTGTAGACTATGATATCATGTATTCAGAGGCTGAAAATGGTATCTTGGAGGGGTATTCTGACAGTGATTGGGTTGGATGCCTTGATGATTTCAAAAGCACTAATGGTTTTCTCTTTACAATTAGTTCAAGAGCATTTTCTTGGATGTCTAAAAAGCAAGAAGTGGTTGCACAATCAACAGCAGAAGCAGAGTACATTGCTGCTGCTGCTGCTGCAAATCAGGCCATCTGGTTAAGAAAAATCATGGGAGACCTATTGCAATCTCAATCAAATTCAACAAGGATCAATGTAGATAATCAATCAGCTCTTGCCATGTCCAAGAATCCTGTAAACCATGGCCGAACTAAGCACATTTTGGTCAAGTTTCATGCAATCAGACAGGCTCAAAAGGAAAAGGAAATTGAACTGATTAATTGCAGTTCAGAAAATCAGGTTGCTGATATTTTGACAAAAGCTCTGTCCAAAGGAAGGTTTGAAGATTTAAGGGTCAAGCTAGGCATATCTAAGCAAATACTTAAGGAGGAGTGTTGATGTATTAAGTCTTTTCTTAGATATGCAGCAGATTTTACTTTTTGTCATGTCATGTATTAGTTAAAAGTTGTGGTGTAGCTAAATTTAAGGATCTAATCCTTCACCTAACATTGATATGTACTTGTGTTAGGTTGGCAAGAAATCTTCTCATACATCTATGTAATTTTGTATTTTTGGATATGTAGATCAATGTTAAAAAAAAATAGAGCATCACGTCTCTGGTTTGCTGCTGCTGTCATTTTTCTTCTTTCTATTTTCTATCAAACATAATTGAATTAATGAGTTTGTTATAATTTGATAAGTTAAATAATTGTTTCATTCGAGTTTATATTGGACAATTTTTGCTATATTTTGATTATAATAAGTGAATTAACTCCTGTAAAAAAACATAAAATGATATATATTTATATATATATATATATATATCCATTAACAAGTGTATTTTTTTATTTTTTTTATTTTGGGATAGAACCTGAGGATTGTTTATGAACAGGTATCTTCCTATTTAAAATAAAATAGCTAGCAAGGTTCATTTGTGTGTCTTTACATGGTGGACTCTCCCCATCTTGAAACCAAACCAAACCCAACTTCCCCGCAATCTGCAAAATGTCTTCCACAGACTAAAGAAATCCTAAGAAAGCTATTCAAATCAAGGTTCTTCTTCGTCAAACTCACCACACTAAATAATCCCAATTCTTCTTTCATTTCCTGACCTTCATCTACATGGCTTCCAACTTTTATCTTCATCCATGCTCTCAATTTCCCTTACCAAACACACCTTAACAAACTCCCAAGAAAACCCAAATTTTTCGCACTCTTTACTCATCCAAAAACTCCTTGTTTCTCTCCCTAGAACTAGAAGCATCAAGGTCGTTCTGGATATCTTCTTTTTTCTGTCCATTCCTAGTTCATCAATGTTTCTCAATTAACTCATCTTCCCCATCTCTCAAAGACACCTCGAGACCATGAAGCTCCCACGAAGACTGTCTCTATCGCCGGATACTTCTTCAATAGCCTCTACAAGATCAACGTTGTGCTTCAGAGCTTCGTCCTTTTGCTGCCTCATGCCTCATTCCCGCCATGTCCAAGTCAAAATGGATGATATTTGTCTTATTTGAATATTTAAGAGAAAAATGAAAAAAGAATTATTATTTTTTGTTTAAATAATTAGTAGAAGAGTAAAAAGAAAAAAAAAAAGGTGTATACAACTTATTATTTAAGGAGTATTGCTCCCATTGCTTGGTGTGTGATAAGACTTTCCTTCCACGTATTAAGATGTATAAAGTATGAGAGGATAAAGAAACGAGAAATTACTTATTAATATCTATTTTAAAATGAAATAATTAGAAAAAGTTAAATACTCATGTTTTTTTTTTTTATTTGTTTGTGTTTTCAATAATTAAAGTGATGAGAATTTTAAAAACATATGTCTTTTTTTTTTTGTTTTAATTTTGAAAGTTCAAAAATACCAAAAATGAGTTTTAGTTGTTTCTTAAAAAGGAACTACTTTAAGAAAAGATATTAAAACAATTTTTGAAAATGTCTTGTAAGATACATTTTCTATTAGTTTTTTTTTTAAGAAAAAAAATTTTTAAAAAAATTTTCAAATAAAGAAATTATATATTTTTAATATAATAATGAAATGATCACCCTCGTGGTTATCTATATGGCCTGTTAGGCAAACCTAATTGAGCCAAACGAATATATATATATATATTACCAGTGGTGGTTGAATTTTCCTTCTTACAGACGTATGAACAAATTATCTGATTTCACCCAACTTCGGTTCATGGTGGTGGGACTCAAAATCCACAATTAGAATACCATTACATAATAATACAAAAATCGATAAATTGCATTCATTTTTTATAATTCATGAGATTTTTAAATTTTTTAAATTATACTCATCTCTTATTTTTTACCTGACAATACATAGATATTATTTCTAATTAATTTTCTCTCTTTTCAAAATGACAAAATTTCTCTACTCATATTTGTTTTCTTTTAAATTTTGACCATTTTTTTTCATTTTTCAAATAAATATTAATAAAAAATTTTAAATTTATTTTTATATAAAATCAAAATAAGTTATTATCTTAAATTTATTTTAAAATAAAATAATAAAAAATTCTTTAAAAATTTGATCAAAATAGAAAAATAAATAAATAAATAAAAAATGATTGTCTTGTCATTTTGAAAAAAAAAATTAACTGAAATGAGGTATTGTCAAGTAAAAAATAGGAGGTCAATGTAATTGTCAGAATTTAAAAAAAGATCAGTTTAATTTACTCTACAAAAATTAATAATATGACATCAAAATTAAGTTATATTGAAAGAACTATTTTAACGATTTTTTATTTCTTTTAAAATGAGAAACTGAAAAAAAATTATTAGAATTTTTAATGTATAAGAAAATAATTTATTAATCAAATTGAAATTGATAATTGAAATTGTTAAAAATTTATCAGACTTTGATTCAATGCGATACTTAATAAATTTTATTTTACGTCAGACTAGAACTGAGTTGTTCAAATTTAAAATTGAATTTAAATTAAGTTTGAACATGACTCAGTTCAAGTGGTTCAATTTACTCAAATTATAACCCGAGTAAAATAAAAGTTTCCTTCTAAAAAAATAATAACAAAATGAATAATTATTAACACTAATCCTTTCCTTTCATCTTCTTTTCACTATTAAACGAGATCAATCCTTCTGTTTTTTTTTTAAGTCATTCATTTATTACTCTCTAACCTTATTTTTAAACCAAATATAAATTAACTACTCATTCCTCTTCCTTTCTTTTCGGTTTCTTCTTATGGGGAGTTGCATTTTGGGGTGCCAAATCACCCATTTACAACCTTGAATAGTATTTTGGCACCCCTGAATTAAAAATCTGCTCCAATGACGGGTGCTAAAATGGGGTGCCATTTTAATATTTTAATATTTTTTATTAAAAAATATAATTAAACTTAACGGTTATATTTGAACATGTATAGTTTTCATAACGATCGCAATTTAAAAAATATATTTTTATAATAAAAATTTTAAATTTCACCCTAAATTAACAAAACTAAATAAATAAAATAAAATTAAAACATTCAATTTAAATTAAAAAATTAATTTAATTATAAAATCAATTTAAATTCTAAATAACAATTAACTAAAATAGAAAAAACTTCATAAATTAAAAAAATTAGCTAAATAAATAAATTCACCCTAAATTAACAAAACTAAATAAATAAACTAAAATTAAAACATTCAATTTAAATTACAAAATTAATTAAATTCTAAAATCAATTTAAATTCTAAATAACAATTAACTAAAATAGAAAAAACTTCATAAATTAAAAAAATTAGCTAAATAAATAAATTCACCCTAAATTAACAAAACTAAATAAATAAAATAAAATTAAAACATTCAATTTAAATTAATTTAATTATAAAATCAATTTAAATTCTAAATAACAATTAACTAAAATAGAAAAAAATTCTTCAATTATAAAAATTAACTAAATAAATAAATTCACCCTAAATTAACAAAAATACATACATAAATAAATAAACAAACTAAAATTAAAACATTTAATTTAAATTCTACCAATTAACTAAAATAAAAACATTTATTTCAAATTCAAATCAATTATATATATATATATATATATAAATATATAGGGAAAGGAGGCAGAGAAACTTTTCCCCACCCCCAGCCGTCTCTGGTTTTTCCCCTTCGTCACTGCGCCTGCGCCTCCTCCTCCTCCTCCTCCTCCTCCTCCTTCCCCTTCCCCTCTGCACCTCCTTCCCCTTCCCCTCTCTCTGTGCCTCTGCCATCAACAACCACACAAAGTTTGAAGAAAAAAATAGTGGAAACTTACGGTGGCCGGCGATTTTCACGGCGAATTTCACGGCGATTTTCAGACAATTTCCGGCCTTTGGTAAGTTTTATCTTTCAAAATCTCATATTTATAGAATTTTTTTGGTTCAATATAGCTGTTGAAAGTGGAAAGAGAGTGGAACAATAAAATCGGAAAAGCCAGAACGGCTCTTTGCAACCTTTCTATTTCTCTCTCCAGAGTTTGCAAAATTGCCACCCCAACACCATTGCTACCATTTTCCAACCCTTGATGCCACCCCCGTTAGAGTTCAAAACAGTAAAATTTGGGGTGGCATTTTGACGGTTACAGGTCGTTACCTGTTTGTCACCCCATATGCAACTCCCCGTTGGAGTTGCTCTACTTATTATTGAACCCAAACGCATCTGTATGCAATTCAAAGAAACAGCCCAATGAATACCCGCCCAAAGCCACAGTGCTACCCTCTCTCTCTCTCTCTCTCTCTCTCTCTCTCTCTCTCTCTCTCTCCCCCCCCCTCTGTTAGACTGAATTAGCATTGTATAACGCAGAAGAAAGAAAGATGCAATACTGTGGCCAGGGGAAGTTGAAAAGAGCGCTTTACCGATGGAACTTAATGCTTCGGACATCCATCGAAGATGGCTTCTTCACTGAGACTCTGAAAATCTACTCGTCATTAGTCAAGTCAGAGGTTCACGGCTGCAATTTCACATTCCCTTCGGTCCTGAAGGCCTGCGCGAAGCTCGGTTGTCTTCAAGATGGGAAAAAGCTCCACACCCATGTACTCCGCACGGGGTTTCAGGCTGAAGTCTTCGTGCAAACGTCTCTGATCGATATGTACTCCAAGTGTTCTGATTTAGCATCTTCTCGTCAAATTTTCGATGAAATGCCCCACAGAAGCCTCATCTCCTGGAATTCCATAATTGCTGCTTATTGCCGTGATTCCCGAATCAACGAATCGTTTTGGCTCTTAAATCAAATGCAATATCTGGGTTTGGAACCGAGCTCAGCCACGTTCGTTAGCATTGTGTCTAGTTGCTGGCTTTGCAGTCTTCAACAAGGCTTATCGATTCACTCTTGTGTAATTAAACTTGGTCTCCACTCTGAATTACCCCTATCTAATGCAGTTATGAGTATGTATTTTCATTTTGGTCAAATTGAAGTTGCTCGCTGCATTTTCGATTCCATGGGTGAAAGATCAATTATTTCTTGGACTACTATACTCGGCGGGTATGCAAGTATTGGGGAAGTTACACAAGCATTTGGTATATTTAACCAAATGCGACGAGAAAGTGTCAGCCCAGACTCCATTGTATTTGTAAGCATCATTTCGGGCTGTGTACAGGCTAGGAATCTATTGTTAGCTTTGTCAGTTCATTCTGTTATACTCAAGAGTGGATGGGATCATGATGACCCAATTGACAACTTGCTTGTTAGCATGTATGCAAAATGTGGTGACCTTGCATCTGCTCGAAGGGTATTTGATATGGTCCATGAAAAGAGTGTGTTTGTGTGGACATCACTGATCAGCGGATATACTCATTTTGGTAATCCTGATGAAGCAGTGGAACTATTCAAGAAGTTGTTGAGGACAAAGATTAGACCAAATGAAATTACACTAGCTACAATACTTTCAGCATGTGCTAATTTTGGGTCACTTAGCATGGGAGTGGAGATTGAAGAGTACATTTTGAGGAATGGGTTAGGTTCAGATTTTCGGGTTCAGACCTCATTAATACATATGTATTACAAATGTGGAAGCATAAAGAAAGCAGAAGAAGTGTTCAAGAGGGTGTTGACAAAAGATTTAGCTGTTTGGAGTTCCATGATAAATGGTTATGCCATCCATGGGATGGGCGAAGATGCTCTTAGTCTCTTTCATAAGATGCTGCATGAGGAAGGAATTAAACCAGATGGCATCGTATACACGAGCATATTATTGGCTTGCAGCCATTCAGGATTAGTGGAAGATGGACTACAGTATTTTGAAAGCATGCAGAGGGATTTCGGAATAGAACCCACTATAGTACATCTTTCGTGCTTGGTGGATCTGCTTGGACGAGCTGGTGATCTAGACTTGGCTTTAAAAGTCATCCTGGAGATGCCCGGCCAACTACAAGCTCAAGTTTGGGCTCCATTTCTTAGTGCATGCAGAACACACCGCAACATTGAGCTAGGGGAGTTTGCAGCTAAGAAGTTAATAGATTCGAATCCTGGAATCACCACCAGTTATGTATCAGTTTCTAATTTTTATACATCTGTTGGGATGTGGAAGGAAGCAGCTGTTACCAGGAGGTTAATAAATGATCAAGGACTGGTGAAAGAACCTGGTTGGAGCCAGATTGAGATCAATGGTTCCTTCCATGTTTTTATTGCTGGAGATCGAGCCCACCATCAGTCAGTTGATATCTATGCAAAGCTAGAGGAGCTTAATGCTAAGCTTCTAGAAGCTGGCTATATTGCAGAAATAGAGAATGGTGATTCATGACTTGGAAAAGGAAGAGAAGGTGAAAGCTCTAAAGGTTCATAGTGAGAGATTGGCTGTTGCATTTGGTCTAATTAGTTCTGAAGATGGCTAATGAGATGCTACGCTGAGGATAATAAAGAACCTGTGAACTTGTGGTGATTGTCACACTGCTTTGAGTTTGAAGTCATCTTAGAGATGAGCTGCATTTTCCGCCATTTTGATTCCAGTTTGTGTTCAGGCAAGGATTATTGGTGATTTTGTCTGCCTGTACTCTGGCGTAGGGGAAGGCTATATTATCTCATTTGCTTATTGGCAGGTTGAAGAAGCTGCTAATGCATTGATGCTAATCCTTCTCCAAGTCAAGGAGTAGGTGTTACCATGCTATTTCTCCTGTCCGATGGAGAAAGCTCAACATAGATGGTAGCCCAAAAGGCACTCCGGGAAGGGCTGTTATTTGAGGTTTACTTCAAGGTGACTCGAGCTAATAGCTTTGGGCATTGTTCATACGTTGGAACCTGCACAAACTTTGCAGCGGAGCTATGTGCCATTTACCAAGATTTAGATCTGGCTCTAAACAGAGGTGCAAGGAAAATCACCATGGAGGCATGCTCTACCCTCCATATACTTGTCAAATGTGGATATTATTACCCCAAAGCGAAGAGTGTGGATGAAGATGCATTATAGAAAAATTGCTGCGAACGTTCTGCAATCCTCAACCAGAGCAGCAAAATTGCTGTCTTCCTCCAGCTGGGATGTCAACATCTTGATTGCAACCTCACAATCTGTTTCAATAATGGCTTTGGGATGTTCCATTTGTCTCAAGATTGTGAGGCCTTCCCAGATTGCCCATAGTTCTGCAAACAAACTGGTACCAGCATCAATGTACCTCACGAAGCCCTTGATTCATTACCTCTAGTCCTTCAAAACTCGCTCCGCCTGGGTTTCCTCTAGCACTATTATCAGTGTTCGTCTTTCAAAAACCTATAAAGGGAAAATTTCATTTCAGTAGTTTGTTTTATTTAGATTTAGTACCACTAGCTGGAGGAGTAAATGCATTAAAAGTATACAGAAAGACCTTAGAGTAGTGGATAAAGGAAAGGAACAGTTGAAAGGTACTTGATCAAAGACACACCAGTTCCTTGCTTTCCATATTTTCCAGAAAACAGAGGTAAATATAATGCCCCATGGGATATCCATGCAGCTATTAGCATTTTTAATGGAATTACTCCTCAACCAATCTAAAAGGGATTTACCATTTTCATGTTGCAGATCAATATTCTTGAGCTTATAAATATAGACCTTTTGGCCCATCCTCCCTAGAGCAACAACATTACAACATATTTATAAGTGGAAGACCTAAAATATGCTTTAATTTCATATATTTTTGAGCTTATAAATATAGACCTTAATGCGTTTTGAAGGGCTCATTAAGTACTTAATTCATCAGTTCACTTGGTTGAGTTGTGAAAAAGTATTGTTTGAATTAAGTGATTCTATAAAAATATTGTTTGAGTTAAGTAGTTGAATGTTTTGATAGACTGTTAAAAAAATGATTAACATTTATCAAATGGAAGGCATTTATAATAAACTCACCAACTTAATTAAAAAAATATTTGACTTATCAACTTAATCCAAATCATATATAATAAAAAAGTCATGCCAACAAGTATAATTTGAAACAGCCCAATTTGTATTCCTTGTGTATATTAAGGAAAACTACAAAGATGAGAGGCTGAATTATTGTCTTAAAGGCAACTTGTCATTCCTACTGCACTGAATCGTCTTGAAAAGAGTGACCTAGTATGTATGCACTTTAACCAAAGCCATGAACGCATTACAAATTTTAAAGCAAATTCAAGCACATAAAACCGAATTGAAAAAACATAATCAAAACAAAAAAGAAGTGTGTAACAACACCACTTGCTTGTGTAAATATCCTCCTATTTATTGCTACTGCACTGTTCGTTCTAGTTCCTACTATTTTTCTGTTTATCATTCACAAAAAAAGTCGAAATGATTAATTAATTTCAATGGAACTTTACTTCCTGAGTTCTGATCAATGATTGAATCAGTACAAGCTGGAACTCCCAATGGATCTGTGCAACAAAGCACAGTATTTCAATACATATTTAAGGATCCCCCAGAAACTGTTCATAAGCCATCAACACTACACATATCCTTGATTGCATTTTCACTGTGGAACAATGATATTTTTGCTTCAAATTCCATGCAACTTCCCATCTGTATTCAATAGTTTGTCCACTTTTAAGGTCCTCGCATCCTTTCAACGATTTGTCTGCTCTTCTCTTCAATATTACGCCTCTTCTCTTCAAGTTTTTCCCCCACTTTCTTCGTCAATCCAAGCATCCTTGCTCTTGTTCCCATTCTCTTTGGCATTGCATCATCTTCTTCCATCTGTTCCTCTGTCAAACTTAGCGATCGAGATGTTGACTGAGACTCTGGGATCTCCTCTTTCCTCCACTGGTAGGTCTCTTGTGGTTCATTCTTTAACAAATGGGTTGTCAAATCTTGCAAAGGTTTGCTGTTCCAAGTAGACGGATTGGTGGAACCAGATGAAAGCACATGTGCATCAGAGGATTCACTGACTTCTTGCTGGACGCATTCTACTCGCTTTGCTTTGTCATGCTTGTCTTCTGGGTAATTACTTGTGGATCCCCTACTAGCTTCAATCATGCTTGTTGCTTCACCAGGTTGGTAGCCACGTACTTCACGTACAGTGGCGGGTTCAGTAACAGCTTCCTGACGAATCCATATGAATGGAGCTACTTTGCGTGGTACCCAGTCATCCTTTTCTGCTAACATCCATGGAACACATACACTTTCAACATTTGGAAGTACTAGAGTTTCCCGAATCGCTGTCTGCATGAATGACACTAACATCAACTGGAGCTCCCAAGAAATTTTCGTTCCTAATATTCAATTTTGCTATATAAAAAAAAAAGAAGCAAACAGATTGTTCACTATCATTCTGAATATGGTTCCAATCATCCAAGAAGCCTAAGATAACATAAGAGAGAGAAAGAGAGGTACAGATCTGCAGGTAAGAGGAAGAGGTATGTTTTCATTTCCCCAAATATTTTTTTCAGGATTTTTTTTACAGACCTGAAAAATCCCCTCAAGGAGACCATAAAAATCGTATAGGCTCATATCACTATTACTAGGTGAAAGAATATTTCCTTTCATATTTCCATCCGTCATTAGAAAACCCAAGCAGGACTGATGCTTCTACAGATGAGCCATGTCCACAGGCGCACATGGCCTAGACATGGATGGAACAAGTACACTCCCTATTCCCTAAGGGTGTCTGATATTAGTATATAAAAAATTTGGAGACGGTGTAGAAGCATTGCAACATAATTTTTTTATTACAAGAGTATAATTGTTTTTCTTATGTATTCAGTTTGCTTGTCCAGAAAAAAGAAAAAAAAAAACTTTTTCTAGAAATCATCACAAGAATTGGGCCATTTTTCAACTTGACCAATATGTCAAAAGTCCCTGGACTAATGGAATGAATGAAATTAGGATTGTAACAAACCACCACGCTTCTAAGTTGAGGTCCACAATGACGGCCCACACTATCGATCAAGGGTGGAAGGATGTTGGGGGCTGGGCTGGGCTGGGCTACAGCTCCCCCAGAACTTTTCTTTTTATATGTAAAATTTTGGCCTTTACAAAATTTTATCCATTATTTCTCTCATTTCTCATCCAAAATTTTAGCTCACCCTCTCAAAATTTTGGCCCAGCCCAATCTTTACCTACCAATTATCTCCCACCCCAAAATTTTAGCCCAACCCAAAATTTCCACTAAATTATAGCCCCTCTTTAATAATTTTCCTAGTTCCGCCCTTGCTCTCGATACTGACCCAATGGTTCTCTTTGGTGGCTCCACTCACTTACCAATACATAATACCAAGACATTTTAATCCAACCTCTAGGTCGCCCCCTTCCATGACTTGAACCTATGACATGATATTTGCTCTGATACCAAATGTTAAGAACCTAACTAATATACCAAAAGCCACAGGGCTGATGAAATGCATGAAATCAAGCCCTGGCACTTTAGGATTGTAACATAGTCACACACAAGAAAACATCAATGAGAAAAATATATAGTGATAGAAGTACATGATCTGACCTTAAAACGATTGATCAGGAACAAAGCAATGCGTCCACTGGTAATCTTGTGTTCCCCAACAAAGGACTCTAAGTTGAAATCAATATCAGGCATGGATGTGAACCCAAACCATATTTGATCAGATGGAGGAGGCTTTATATGTAACTGCATTGTTCCTCGAAGGGATGCTACCCTTATTGTCAAAGAGAGAGGCACCTTCAATGACAAAAGTATCAATTAGTTTGCCAATTCTTCCTAGAATGGGAATGCAGGTCCACGTAGAATGTACCTCCCCCCCCCAACAAAAAAAAAAATCCATGTATATTATCAAATTAAAATGTAAAACATGAATATTAAGGTAATGGGACTGGCTGGCAACCAAAAATGAATGAAATAACTCCATTTGTTTGATACCATATTAAATCCCATCTTGTCAATTATCATTTAACTATAGAACTGAAACTAGTTCACCCTTCTGTTTCTTCTCTTCTCCTCTTTCTTATAACTTAATTAAAGAAAAGGCCAGTTCAAGTTCCGATTAATAACATTTTCCCTACTTCCTATCACCACTTAGTGAAGCTGGAGATGCTTCCATTTAACATTATGATTTTTTTTCTATTTTATTTGGAAAATGTTTGTTTCTTTGTAAGATCTGAAAAACTACACTTTTTCATTTTTCGAGCCAATTCGAGCATGAACCGTTCAATCAATTTCTGATTCTTTTTAATGATAATAATATGTAGTGAACCAAAATTCAAATACACCATCAAATGCTAGCTTGAATGGTATATCTTGCAACCCCTAGGGTAGAGGTGCAGGATCCAAGTCCCAGTTAGACATGGGTATGTGTTGAACTTATCGGAAAAGAATAAAAAAAGGAACCAAAATTCAAACATGTAAACATAAATCAGTAATAAGGTATTGAGTACTGCATGGTCAAGAAACCAGTTTTTCATAACTACTGCAAGAAAGAGGATGTTAAATTGGTACGTGGCTGAGAAAGTTGCAGTAGAATTAAGTACATGCATTCAAAAGAATTTAAGAGGTAGTAGTATGACGCTAAGAGAGGATGAAACGAGAGGAAGCCAGCTCTGGGATGTGGGTTATATCCAATGAAGATCAACTATTGCATCAGTTAAAGGTCTCAGTTTTAAGAATAATAGGGAGGCTAAATTGTGGATCAAACCTCTGAAAAAAGACAAAATGGCCTACTATGGAATAGAAGATAAAACTCAACTCACCCCACAAACCCTTATCCCAACTATTTGGAGTCAATTACATGAATCTAAGTCTCGCCATTCTATTCAATTTAAGACCATCCACTTAATTAGACCACCCATTATCTTATCTTTTTTTTTTTACTATTTCTACCAAAGTTATTTTTGGTCTCCCTTGCCCTCTAGCACGACTCTCGACGTTATTAAATCACTAACTCATCTAAAAGCTTAAGATGTTAGAAAATGTGTAACTTGAGTATTTAGTACTCTGACATGCCCCCTCATATGTTGCCAGACTCTTCACTATGAGTGGGTCAACACGTGCATCGATTATAATTATCAGGGTATCGATGAGATTTGAACCCAAGATCTTTTGCCTATTCTAATACTATGTAAATCACCAACTCATCTAAAAGCTAAAGTTGTTAGAAAGGGTATAACTTAAGTATTTTACTCTGATAGACGATGTTACTCTTCTTTGCTGGTGGCTAGTCTTTGTTGTAAATGATCATACCACCTTGATTTGTTCTCTTTCAATTATCTCTTATAGGTGCTACCAGTACCATCTCACGAATGTATTTATTTTAATTTTATCGTTTCTTATATAATCCATCTCAACACTCATTTTATTAATACGTTATTTCTTAATTGTCCGATATTATGTTCCATACAGTATCGCTCGTTTAATAGCTATTCTAAAAATTATACCTTTCAGTTTTAAAGGTATACGTGGATCACAAAATACGCTAGATACACATCTCTACTTAACCCATACGGCAAATTATGAGTAACATCGACCCTAGTTTCTCCTTCCTAGTGGGTAAGTGAACCTAGATAATCGAAATTTTCACTTTATATTATTTCTTGATTTTCAATCTCCATAGTTGTGCTCTCAATTTTACTAAAGTCGCACTCAATATATTCAATTTTCGTTCTACTTATCTTGAACCCTTATGATTCTAAAGAGAGCCTTGTCCAATGACCTATGAATTCAGCCTCACAAATCGTTATTTTTTTTTTGTTGCCATTTTGCTTTATCTAGGGTGAAATATTCTGTTCTTTACCATATTAAGCATTCGTGTAATAAGAAGAAAGAGTCATTGTTAAGATTTTGGGAATCTTTGTTCAGGTGAGGGCCAACCAATCATCATATGTTCATCAACTCCTTTTTTTTGGTGGGGGAGAAGGGGGGGGGGGTTGTTAGCACATCCATTTTATATTTGTTCAACAACACACTATCACAATATCCATTTATATAAAGACAAGAATTGATAACAACATCGGTTAAGGTGACGAGCAAAGGATATGAAGAAAAAGTGAGACATTACCTAGAATCAATGGCTCGATAATTTAAGCCTTTCGAAATTCAAATCAAGCCTTTGAAGTTATTTGTGCAAAGTAGTTGTCCTTATACTCAAAACAAAAATGGATGTCAATAAGCGTGATCTTATGCTTAACTATTTGTAATAATTTATTGAACTAGAAGGAACTGACCATTGTATAAAAACTCAATTTGATTTGTAAAGTCAGACCGAGTTAAAACTTGAATCAATGAAATAATGGGCAACTCAATGAAAAACTCGTATATATATTTGACTTTTAGTTCTAACCTAGTCGACTCACCGAGTCAAAACAAGTAGTCGATCACATTAACATGACCAGAAATTACATGTTAGTGTTAGATTCTCACATTTAACATTCTGTATTTTAAATTCAAAACTAAATTCAAACACTATGTAATGTGTTTTCGGATGTCTTGGGTTCAATTCTCTCCATTTCCCATTTGTTTTGTTAGTGCAAGGTTCACACTTCTTCAATTCTCTCAGTTTCTCATTTGTTTTCATAGTGTAAGGTATGCACCATGTAAATTTGTCCTGCCTATCTGTATGATGCATGTTTGCCTCTCCACATATGAGACAAGGTTGCACATGAGGAAAAATATAAGAACATAAACATGGTTGGCCCATTCTCTAACATCTTGAGCTTCTAGAGTAATTGGTGTTCTAACAATATATATAACCGAGTCTTGACTTTTTCACTCAATCGAGTCTTTGTGTAATTCAACTCAATGACATCTCAAGTCGAGTTTTGAGTTTTTGAACTTTGGATAAACACATAGACAGGTCTATCACCGCCTATATCGTGAGATCTTTTAGCTTTTTTGGTCTTTCTTCATGCTCTAAAACTAAATGATTACAATTTTAAATGTTCTCAGTGCATGAAACTATGTAGATGGTTTTTCTTTCTAAAATTATGTGACTAAGAAGCACGGATACGGACACGGGACACGGATACGACACGACACGGACACGCAGATACGTTATTTCTCAAAAAAGTAGGACACAGACACGTTAAGAACACGTTGAATATATATAAATTTTTTATATAACCATATAATAAAAACTTAATGTTATTTCAATTAAACTTGGTATAAAAACACACTAATTTAAAAAAAAATATTAAGATATTAAAATAACAAAGTCATTAAATAAAAATTAAAGAACTTCTTCATTTAATCATCAACATCTATGATTCAAGTGTCCGGACAGTGTCCGACACAAACACGTGAGCCAAAATAGAGTGTCCGTGCTTCTTAGTTATATGAGAATTTCTCTACAGACACAAATGGTATTTGCAACAGAAAACACCTAAATATACATAGATACTTTTGCAAACCTGTGAAACTTGCTTGGCAATGGAATTTAGAATAGATTTCCACCTGGAGCCTTGAGATGATGCCTGTGTTGTGCTCTTACTTCTTTTTACCCCATCTGCAAGAAGAACAGATCAGGTTGATAATGGGTGCCAATTACTAAAAGATATTTCTTGAATCAGTTTAGGGTCTTCATGTAGGTGAAGCTACATAGTTTGTTCTCATGGTCACATAAAAATTTAAGTAGGAATCAAGTCTGTAATAAGTTCAGTGTTTAAAATGTTATCCTGAAATGTACTTTTACTCGTAAACATTTTCTATTTTCAGTTTTTAATTTCTGAAAATCGAAACTAGTTTCTATTATTTTTTATAAAAACGAAAATAGAAAACGTGTTTGGTATAACAATATTGTTTTAAGAAAAAAATTGAAACACAGACAAAAAACGTGTTTGATAATCAAAGTAGAGTCATTCCTAAATTGCATAATATATATATATATATATATATATATATTTCTAGAATTCATTCCCAACACAAAGGAAGATATGTTTCAAAAGGAAAATATAGTTCTTACATGTCTTTTTTCTGATGTAGTCCTAATAGAGTAGCCGCTGTCACCCGGACAAGATAACTACAATATTTAATTAAATTAAAATGCCTTAAAGAAATATTTCTAAGCCTTATTGCATCATGCACAATGGGCAAAACCTGACATGTTAACCATAAGCAAAGGTTTTGGGGAAAAAAAAAAACTAGCAAAATATCTGAAGATTCTGAACATTAATCCCTAGCGCTATCTATTACGAAAAGCATTTATTAGCCAGTGCCCATAATCAATATTGTTTAATTATATTTTAATTCCATCATACTGTAAAGTTCATTCAGCAAACTTTATATATCATGGATATGGACATGTACAGTCTATCAGCACTGGATTTCTTTTGCATTGATGAACTTTCTTGATTTCCCCTCGTAAGTACAACATCAGCACCTCAAATTTCAAAGCCCAACTTTTGTCTTGTTCATACACAGAAGCATGCATTTATATAAAGAGTGGGGTATGATGCAATATTTGTCTTCACTTTTATTGTCATATTTTGCTGATTTTGTTTCGTTGACGACTCGCTCTCCAATTTTAGGAAGAACGAGCTAGTCAGAACTGTTAGCTTGACACGTCATTTCACGGCCGTTCGCAGAGCAAATGATCCAGAGCAGCTTCAATGAACAAAAGCTGGACTTCTTTGCCGGAATCTGACACTCCAATCGTTGAAAAATCAAAGACTAGTTGTGAAGGGCTTGTATATATCTTGGGACGAATCTTGGGACAAAAACATGAAACTGTATCTCTTCAAGGCTTTTTTTGTTTTGGATATGTTTTGAAAATTTTGACGACTGATGATGATTTTCCGCTTGATGTTATTTTATGCAAGAATTTAATAATAAAATGTGCGATAAAAGTGGTAATGTTGTATTCAAGAGGAGTCAAAGTCCCAACCTCATTAAACTCTTATAGATGTGCGTTAGTGGTTTTTGTTTTCAAAACTTTCGGTAACAAATTTTTTTTTTTTTTGTTTCCAGTTTTATTCAAATTTTGCAACATTTTCAAAAAAAAGAGAGAAATCAAACACAGTTTTTACTGTCGTTTTAAAAAAAGTGAAAACAAAAAAAAAGAAAACTGGAAACGGCAACGTTACAATTAAGGTTTGTGTTACAGAAGTTAGGGTTGAGGAAGAGAAGAAAAGGAGAGAGAGATTAGAAGAAAAGGGTTCAGCACTTCGTTAATTCCTTCTACCCTTACACATTGCATTGATATATTAATATGAGAGGAAATACAATAATACCCTTAGGATTAATAACAAGAAATAAAATAAACATTCTAACAGTTACCAAACAGGCCCTAAATAAATGATTTAAACTCTTCAAATGATATATAAGGTATATCAACCATAGTATAGGTGCACATGTTTAACAGGGAGGAACTGAATAGAAGGGATCAAGTCATTGCTAGCAATTATGTATGATCAAACACATACAACACAGCCTCAAGAAAAGGATAATGCAAACACGAAGTATCGAACACACGAATTATAGTAACAATATTCCAACATTTACTTCTCAACAAGTACAAGAAACCCGACTAAGGGTTCATTGATTGCAGAACTGCCTACCCCTCAGTAACCATAGCAATGCCTATTACATTAATCTACATCTAGCCTCAAACATAAGTTAGAAGTTAACACTCGTAATTTCCTAAGACCTTGCAATTAACACCCCTAACCTATGAAGCATGGACACTCTATTTTACCTCCGTATCCATGTCGGACACAGACACGCTCAGACACCCGAAAAAAGAGTTTTTAATTTTTCTGAATTTTGGACACCTTTTTGGATTTTTTTTGGGGATTTTTTCTTCTTCTGAATTTTACATATTTTTTCCTCCTCTTCTCCACTATTTTTTTATACACACAAATATATATATATATATAGTAGTTAATAAATTTGTTTTGAAATTTGAATCATGAATGTTGATTATTAAATGGCTTTTATATTTTGATATATTAATAATATTTATGTGATTTGTATATTTTTATGTCAATTTTGATTGAAATAATATTAAAATTTTATTATATAGTCATATAAAAAATATATATTCAATATGTACTCAACGTGGATCCATGTCCTACTTTTTTCAAAAATGTCGTGTCCGCATTATCCGTATCTATGCTTCTTAGCCCCTAACTACTGGGGACATGTTGCAGCAGCCAACAATTGCCACAAAAGATTGGCAGTTTTCCCACAAGCATGCATATTAATCCAATTGCCATATTAAAGAAGGCATTATACAAGTTAAAACAATTTCCTAAAGCATGATTTGGATGGCTTTCATTGATCCAAAAAAAAAAAATAGAAGGCTTTCTCGTGCTATTCTAAGATGTGGATCTAGACAGTTAAGGTGACCATACATTATTTATCCACCATTCGCTAGAAGATAAGGTGACTGCTCTTATTGTATATGACTTTACTCTTTTCTTTTGATCTACTTCTGCAGGTCATTTTGTTCTTTTACTATATATATAGATGATACAACCATTATTGGTGATGATACTTCTAGGATTTCGTCATTAAAATCCAATTGCAGCATCATTTTGAAATGAAGGATTTGGTCCTCTCCAATATTTCTTAGGGATTGAGGTAGCTTCTTATCCAAAAGGCTATCTCCTCTCTCAATCAAAGTATGCATTTGATGTTATTTAGAAATCTCGCGTATCAGATACTAAGACAGTTGAGACTCTTTTGGAGCTTAATGTTCGATACACTCCCTCAAATGGCATTTCATTGTATGATTCTACTTTATATAGAGTTATTGTTGGAAGTCCGGTCTATATCACTGTTACCCATTCCGATATTGTTTATGTTGTGCATAGTCGGTCAATTTATTTCTTCTCCCACCATAGTTCACTGGGTGGTTGTTCTTCACATCTCACACTACCTTCATGGCACCTTGCATCACAGTTTACTCCTATCTTTGTCTTCTTTATTAGAGCTTTGTGCCTTCTAATGCTAATTAGGCAGGCAATTCTATGGATTGAAATCCACTACTAAATTGTGTTTTTCTGAGTGACTCTTATTTCCTGGAAAACCAAAAAGCATACGGTTATTGCTTGTTCTTTTGTTGAAGTTGAGTATTGTGTTATGGCTACTACTACAACACAGATCGTTTGGCTTCATTGGTTGCTTGCTAATATTAGCATTTCTCTATCTGCTCCTACTCTTATGTATTGTGATAACAAGAGTGCTATTAAGATCACACACAATTTTGTCTTCCATGAGCATACCAAACACATTGAGATTAATTGTCATTTTGTGCGCTTCAACTTGAAACTATTTATCGTCCCTTCTTTCCTTTTACATTGCAGTTACCTGATTTCTTTACGAAGTATCGTACAATTCTGCGCTTCCATTTTGTGTCGGGTAAACTCTTGATGCCGCATCCTTAGTTTGACGGGGGTGTTAGTATCATTAAGTATAGTTAGTAGAACAGTAGTTTAGTATTTTTCATTCTCTTGTTCAACCCTACTATAAAGGGTTATTTCTTAGTTTGTTTAATGTAATGTTTTCAAGTATTTCTTAGTTTCTTTAATGTAATGTTTTCAAGACTTACAAGCACACTGATAATATATTTTTCTCTCTCTCTCTCTCTTCTTTTCCTCATTCTCTTCTCTTGGTCGTGTGACCAAAGTTTATATGTTAGATCATCAATTGCTCCAAAAGCTTAAGTTGGTAAAGAATGAGCCAACAATGGTTGTTAAACAATTGCTCCTTCTCTTAGTTGTTAAACAAATACCCTCCCTCACGTGTAATCCCGTCTTGCAAGTGGAAAGTGATGGAACAGAGTGTGAGAGTGCAAACTTTGCACAAAACGAGTAGGGGAGAGACTTGAACCCAAGACCTCTCATTACTAAAGCTCTAATACCATCTTAGATCACCAGTTGCTCAAAAAGCTTAAGCTATTAGAGAATGGTCCAACAATGCATATCAAACTAATAACTTTTCCCTACATATATTTGGTTTGGAGGAAAGTTTAAAATTTAACTTTCTTGTGGTGCATAATCTTGTATAAAATAGTTAATTGTAGGGCCTAGATTTACGTGTGACAACCACACAAAAAATGAAGGAAAACAACTTTTATTATTCCTTAACTTTTACGTCAATCTAAACAGATACTAATGGAGCCTAGATGCCATGTCTCAAAGATTCTTATTCTCTTTTGCTCCTACAGTCTCAACCAGCCCTTAATTTCTTTAGTTTCTCAAACCAAAACCCTCCAAAAACCTTGACCTTATCATACTCTTTTTGGAGACTCAACTTTAGTATATTAAAACTTAAAATAACGGTCATCCAAAATTTCTAGCAACATAAATTCTAAAAAATCTAGCAACTTGTCCCTTGGAAAACCAAGCTAATTTCAACCACTTTCAATCCACGAAGCCTAAAACTTCCTCGTGAATTTTTGAGCCCTTATGCCTACAAGTTTTTTCTCAACCTTAGTCTATCATAAACATAGTGGTAGGCAACAAATTTTTTTTAATAGGTAAGTCTCTGTTGGGGTGGGTTTGAACTTGGGACCAAGGCTGGCTCTACCATTAAGCAAATGACAAAAAAAAAAGAGAGCAATGGCTTTAGGCCCCACATAAAAAAAGGCCCTAAATTTTATGTGTATATAGGATAATTCAAATTTTCTCTTGTTCCATAGTATTCGATTATGTAAGAACTCTATTATTATTTAGCATATACATCTTTCCTATTGAAACAGTATTATAATTTATATTACATAAGACATATATCAAAAACAAAGGCATTGAAAATGTCTTATGTGTGTGTGTGTATTAGAGTTCTATTTATAATGTTAATAAAAACTTTTATAGTACAAGATTGTTTCAAATCAATATGCATTTTATTTAAAATTTATTCTTCTTGCATCTCAAAAACAAGAAGAATTTTTTTTTAAAAAGCCTCATTTAGAATTGTTTCTTTAGGCCTCAAATTGTCTTGAGCCGCCCATGCCTGGACCTGTGTGGATATTACCAAGCCTCATCCCAACTAATTCAACCCAAAGGGTCAGTAGGCAACATATTTTAATTTCCTAGTGCTTTCCTACATCACAAGTCTTCCTCAACAATTGTCTTTACCAACATAGGAAGGCCACTTTCGAACTAGTCATCCAAAAATAGTCCAATGTTTTCACGTGGATGTCCTAAAATAGATGCCCATTTTGACAAACCAATAGGCAAATTGTTGTAACATAAATTAGCCTTTTTTAAGTGATGAATGTATTAACTAATGTTAATGGAGAGTTTATTTCGACAATTTGTACTTTTCATTTGAGTGTTAAATGATTGTCTCCTTAAAAAGTTAAGAGTTCCAAAGATGGAAAAATTGTGACTGATGTACATAGAAAAAGTTGGGACATTCCCCCTTGTATAAAGCAAAGTATCAGTGTCAAAAAATTATAAAATTCCAAAGGCCTTGAAAAAAAATACTACTAATAATGAAAACTTGATAATCTCATTAATACTAAGTATCTCAGACTCCACTAGTGCCAGCATATTTTGACCTCTCTCCAAACCTGAATACAATTAAGGGTATCCCCCATTTACTGCACAGATCTCTATTTTCATGGTTGTCCATCTTCCACTTCATAATTTTGGCCCTAACCATTGTTGTGATTTCTCAAATCACAACGTTTGGCTCTTTTGCTTGCCATTGAACAGCCTCTAGTTTCTTTTTTGCTAGATTCAATAGACAGAACAGTAGCCACCAGCCCCACCATTTTCAAACAATAATTCTAACAGATTGACCTTTTATATATTGAATTGGCCAATCCTTTTCATTTTGCACGTTCCACAGTTTGCTCACCAAACACAGCTCCAAAACACTCTGGCATGTTCTAGTAAGAAAAAAAAACACTTAAGAAACACATAATGGGCAGATCCAGTGTTGCTTTTGCAGAGAACACACCCAGCTGGGCTTACTATCCCCCCTTCCACCAACAGTTTCTTGTTGCCAACCTATCTCACCATGTAACCCAATCATAGAATAAAGACATGAACCTTAGGTTTAAAAAAAAAAAGTGCTGGGAAGATGTAATTTGTGCCCAAAAAAAGTCACCTGAGCTCACCATGCCCTATTCCACCAATTTTTTTCTTGTTTCCATCCCATCTAATTATGCCAACCATAAAATTAAAGAATAAGGATGGATTGCCATAGCAACCCATATAATTTTAACCCAATCTACAACAGGAGTCTATGAAGCATGGACATTCTATTTTAATTCACGTGTTCGTGTCAGACACCGACACTCTCGGATAGTTCCCGGACACGTGTCAAATACTTAAATCATGGATGTTGATGATTAAATAAAGTTGTTCTTTAATTTTTATTTAATGGCTTTGTTATTTTAATATCTTAATAATATTTTTGTAATTTGTGTGTTTTTATACCAATTTTAATTGCAATAACATTAGGTCTTTATTATATGGTTATATAAAAAATATAAAATTCATATATATATTCAAAGTGTCCGTATCCTATTTTTTTTAGAAATAACGTGTCTGCGTGTCCGTGTCGTGTCGTACCCGTGTCCCGTGTCCGTATCCGTGCTTCTTAGGCAGGAGTCTACCTCTCAAAGGCATTCCAAGCTGAAGCTTAAATATCTGATGGTATTAGACTCCACAACACCTAATCCTTTGGGAGCTTAGTCTACGTCGGTGTCACAAGACCTGACATTGTATATGTTGTTTATGTTGTCAATCAGTTTGTTTCTTCTTCTACCACTGTTCATTGGGCTGTTATTCTTCGCATCATTCGCTATCTTAGAGATACTTTGCATCAAAGTCTACTGTTCGCTACTTCGCTTCTTCCTTATCCTTAGAGCTTTGAGCATATTATGATGTTGATTGGGCTGGTAATTCTATAGATCGCAAGTCTACTATTGACTTTTGTATTTTTCTAGGTGATTCTCTTATCTCTTGAAAAAGTAAAAAGCAAACTGTGGTTGCTCATTCTTCTGCAAATGCTAAGTATTGTGCCATGGTTCTAACACGGCTGAGATCATTTGGTTGCGATGGTTACTTGCTAAACTTGGCATTTCATTGTCAGCTCCTACTCCTATGTATTGTGATAACAAAAGTGCCATTCAGATAGCGCACAACTCTGTCTTCCACAAGCATACAAAACACATAAAGAATGATTGCCATTTTATGAGTCATCATCTTCAGCTTGGCACAATTTCTCTTCCCTTCCTTCCTTTTATCTTACAACTAGCTTTACGAAGTCTCACACAATTATGCGCTTCCACTTTTTACTTCACAAACTCTTGATGCTCGAAGCTGCACCATCTTGAGTTTGAAGGGGGGTGTTAGGAGTTGGTGTTGTCAAAGGTGATTATCTCGTCGCCTAGGCAAACGGGCGAGGCGGTTTTCAATTTTATCACCTTAACATGTCGCAGACTAGGCGTCTTTAAAGAGGCAACACCTAAACAATCGCCTTAAGCAAGGCAAGAGGCGATAGCCTTTTTAAATTGTAACTTATTTTACTTGTAAGTCCCTTATGTTTGTGGTATTTTATGCACTTATTTAACAATTTTGTAAAAGGCATATCAATATAAAGGAATATAGTTGTAATTTAGAAGTATTATTGTCTAATCTATTATATTAATAAAAGTATTAGTATCAAACATTAGAACAAAACTGACCTAATAAACATTTAAATCATTAGAGATGTTGTAAAAAATTTAATGTTTTGGAGAGAGTGACACTTTAAATATGAAAAAAAAAATAAGGATTGACATTTTAACTTCTATAACCAATAAACTATCATCATTCTTTACAAAATCTAAGTCTACTCACGACAAAACATATTCCCTTCATCAACCAAATTAATCACTTATATAGGTAGTCTTCCCAACATAGGCCTGATTTTTTAGAATTAGTTTAAATGCCTATGAGATTGGCCTTGTCATGTCTTCAATATTATTAGGACTAGCAAGTTCACAAAAAATTCTAATATAAGACTTGGATAACAAAAGTTCGCATATTAATTTAGGAAAAAAGTACTAAAACTTAAAATGGTTATATCACTTAAATACGACATATGTAATTTTTAGATTAAACTTTTTAGTGTTACATGGTACTTATTATAATGATACGATATTATTTAACTTAGAATGAATTAACTTTTAATGTGTAATCTATTTTTTTATTATTTTTATTTGTTGGCGCCTTGCTTCACTCAGGCTTGCATTTTTTTGTTGCCTCGCTTTTTAGGCAATGTGAGACCTTAGTACCTTAAGGGGCGCCTTTCGTCTTTAACTACACTATTAGCAATATTAGTATTAGTATATTGTTTTCATTACGGGTAGTTTAGTCATTTTCATTCTTTTGTTCAGCCCTTCTATAAAGGGTTATCGTTATTAATATATCATTCTATTAGGATGTAATCTTTGTGACATATACAACAATAATACAACTTCTTTCTTCTTCTTCTTTGTCTTCTTTGATCTATTATGCAAATTTTACATGGTATCAAAGTCTTGGTCAGGGGAAGTCTTGGGTTCAAGTCTCCCCATTTGTATTTGCACTCTCTTCTTTGCATTTGTCTTTGATTTCTTTATCTCTCCATGTGAGTCCGGGGTTGCACGGGAGGGGGAGTGTTGAGAGCTTGATATACATTATTGGCCCATTCTCTGATAGCTTAAGCTTTTGGAGCAATTAGTGATCTAATAGTTTGAATGGGAAATCATTTGTCCTGTATTATGGCCTTTATTTCCGAAATTGCCCAAGTAATGGAAGTTGGCCTGTGCCACCTGTTTTCCCTACTAATGGAAACCACTTAGCTTGACAGCTACACCCATAATTCATAACAGGCTCTAGAACCATAACTTTAAGCCAAAGGTCCAACCGGATGCCAAAAATCATGCCATAGATATGTAATGCCAGTCTCAATTATGTGTCTTAAAATTGGCTTTAAATTAATTCTAAGTTTGAGAATCTTCATCTAGGACCATGTACAATCCTGGGGACTTAGGATACTCCAAAAGCTTCTGCACCCTGAGTACTGCCCATAAATGCCTTAAGACAGATGGTCTGTTCCACTCTTTCAATCTTTTTGATTCCCAGAATTCCTTTTTTTTTTTTTTCAGAATACAAAAAGAACCCAGCTCACTTTAGCCTCACTGGACTTGAATTCAGGTCAATAGACCACAAGAAAGCCCTCAATTTTCATTCACAACCAACAATAGATACTGTATAGGACTGATTTATGTGTTGATCTCCCAGCCTAGGATAAAAATTTCGATATCACAACCAACAAATGTAATGTCCTCCCAGCGATATAATCAAATCCAATTTATTCTTTTTTATTTTTTTTATGTTAATTTAAATGGCATAACAGTATAATGGAACATAGTCACATACACAAGTCCAAGGGCCATTCAAACACCATCTCTTCCACTTGCTTGCTAAATATTTGGATTTGATCATGCTTACCAACTAAAGAGTTACTTCAAAAAAAAAAAAAAAATACTAAAGAGTTTTCTAGGTAAGATCACCTCCCTGCCAGTTCATCCCAGCACCGGCCATAATAACATTGCCCCTAATGTGAATGACTTAGGCACTTGGAAAACATGGATCCCAAATAGCATTTTTAAGGTGGTACAAACATTCCACCTTTTTACTGGGAGTGATTTGCTCCCTACTAATATAAATATGTATATCTGTAACTGTGTGATTATGTTGTGCAATATCATATGTGTGTCTGTGGCTGTTGTTGGTTATTTTCTGGTCCTGGGGTGCAATTATTAAGTTCCATTGCACTACTGAGATCTGAATAATTCCATATATTAAGATTGCATTCTGCACTGCACATACAAAACTCACAAACCATACGTACAGAAAATGCATACAAATGACAAATAAACAAGTTTTAGTACTTACCCAGTTTAGAATCCCCCACATCCTTTTGCTCTATTGCTTCAACTGTCCCTTCAGAAAGCTTCAACTGTTTTCCAAAGTACTCAAAACCTTCAAGAAGATCAGGAGTGACCTCCCCCACAGAGCTTGATTCCGAATTTGTATCCACTATGCCTTCCTGTAAACCTAGTTCACGAACTTCAAGCCTTGTTTCAATATCTAACAGCACACCACCTGAATATTCAATGTCAACTTCCAAGGCCCATAACTCATTCATGTCCGAGGGAAGAACCCTCATACCATGGATATATGGAGGGAGATTCCCAGGATCTACTCCAGTACAGATGACTTCACCTACGTAACTGGGGCTCCTCATATTGGACAGCATTCTCTATTACATCAAACAATTAGAGTATCAGATTTACAGTACACTCCACAAACTCAAAACAGGCCCACATACTGCATTCAAAAATCATAACTAAAGCCACATGACAACAGGCCAAAATAAAAAGGCTTGCAAAGAAAGACTAAAGGGGCAAACCCAGTGCATGCGGCTCCCGCCACTGCAGGGTCTGGGGAGAGTTAAATGTACATAAACTTACCCCCGCAAGCGGAAAGGTTGTTCCCGTGACAACCAGGTCACAATTCAATCATTCACTCCCATATAATCATAATGTTCCCACCTGGTCCCGCGCATGGAAATGTTTCAATTCTTTCATTCAGTACACATCCCAAAGTAAGAAAGTGGCACGAATATGAATTTGGTTTGCCTAGAAGACTAGTGTACATGAAAACTATCCAGATATACAGTGCAATTTCTATAAGAGTAACAATCGAAAAGAAGAAAAAAAAAAGTTTCACTCAGAACCTGTATCTCTCGAGTATTTTAACTCTTGGTGGAAAACTATCTCATCAAAGGTTTATATTGATCTACAAAAGTTCAATATGTTGATAAGTGACAATTAGACCAGGGATAAAACCAAACAGCTCCCACCTACCGCAACACACTACATGCAAACATGCCCACATATGCATATAATTAAATCTTAAAGGGAATTAATTAGACATTACAAACCTGAATCCGTTCCTTCATGGAATTCCTCATCTCCACATTGCTTTTGGCATCAAAAAACAACCGTGATATTAACAGATTCCAACAAAGTGTACCTTCATCAGTGAAAATCTTGTCATCGGAATCTGCATCAGAGACCACAGAGATATGACTTCTGCTGCCTGAGGGAGTATAGGTTGACGATAATGATGGAACTATACTCTCTTCCACAGAACAGTTAGGCGCCTTCCCTGTAGAACCAGTCTTTACAGATTTGTCATTGATCTTTCTCTCTTCGCGGCCTGGTGTTAAAGTCCGGCTTACCTTATTTTCTACACTAGTCTTAGAAGGCTTCTTTGCAAGTTTTTTCAAGAAGTGGGAAACCTTTGATGAAGAACCATCAAATTTAATTGACTTATCTATTGGGTCGGCACTGAAACCCAAAGACGGTTTCATAAATGAAGGATATCTTGCATTTAGTGTTGTCAGGTAACTGTGAAACTCTATATTCAACTTGGCAAAAAACTTAAGTTTTTCCTTGTCGTCAGAGGAAGCAAGACGGAGGGCTTTACACCATGACTCCTTCTCCCAAGATGTTTCAAGATAAATGTAAAAAGTTTTACTTCCCCGGTATATTTCTGAGACCTTGTTCTCCACTTTAATAGGGTATCTTTTAGCCCTGTAATATTTCCAAAAAAATGAATATTTAAAACCACCACAATTATACATATATGTAAAATAAAAAACTTCAAACTGCAATACAATTAGTTCGGGCAGGATTTTTTTTGTAAGTATTATATATGAAAGATTGCCTAAGGATGGCAATCATGTACCAAGAAAAATAGGCTACAACTTAAAGCCCTAAATCCCCCAAAACCCAACAAAAGAATTAGTACAAGAACGAAAAGTAACCAACATCTAAAAGTGTAACAATCTCAAAAAACTATCCTTTAACCTAGAAAGAGGTATATATTCCCCTTCAAAGACTTTATTCTGTGCCACAAGTACCAAAAAAGACCAAAAGGCACAATGTTTCACACTTTCCTAACTCTACTCTTTACATAGGCTCCTCGCCAACATTTCAAGAACTACTCCATCGACCAATGCATCATCCATGTAAACCCAAAAAGTGAGAACAGCAAGCACCACAACTCCCTCACAAGTCACAATAAGACGCAAGCGATTAACAGTTTCTTCTGCTTCCACACACATGAAGCACCGATTTTCCAGCCAAAATCCCCTTCCCTGAAGATTGTCCATTGTCAATATTATACCCGCCAAGCCACCACCCATTCATAAAAAAAACCACCTTCGTGGGGGGATTTGGAGCACCAAATGGCCTTCCACTGAGATCCTCTAACTCCTCTCCAAACCAAACTCATGTAGAAAGATTTAAACGAAAATTTGTAAACCCCCCCCCCTTCCCTTCCAAAGAATCACCTTCCTGCTCAGACTGCTTTATGACAATTAAGAAGTTCCATCAATTGACCTATTTCATCCAATTCCTGATCCTGAAAGGATCTTGCAATGCACTGCACGTCTTTTATTGCTCAGGTACTAACAATTATAGTCAACACTCATGCGCAAGGGAGGAACTGTGTGCCACTTGTCAAGCACAACACAAGCAAGCCTGCAAACAAGGGTTCACCTAGAGACCAATACACGCACATATACAAGCCAAATAAAATATGCAACAAGATTGGGTCACACTGACACAACTAACCATCCCCTATATATGCAGAACTAATATTTCTCTGCATGAGGAAACATTACACCCTGCTTAAGAAATGATAGGACTATTGTAGCCTGGACCTATGAAGTACATACACTCTATTTTGGCTCACATGTCTATGTCGGACACGTGTCGGACACCGAGACTTTTGGACATTTCCCGGACACGTGTCGGACACTTGAATCATGGATGTTGATGATTAAATGAAGAAGCTCTTTAATTTTTTATTTAATGACTTTATTATTTTAATATCTTAATAATATTTTTGTGATTTGTATATTTTTATACCAGTTTTAATTGTAATAACATTAGATTTTTATTATATGATCATATAAAAAATTTAAAAATTTTATATATATTCAACGTGTCTATGTCCTACTTTTTTTTAGAAATAACGTGTCTTTTCAAAAAAAAAAAAGAAAAAGAAGTTTGCCTCTAAGTAATTACAAGTACAAGCTTGGGGTGTGACTCGCTAGTATGTGCCCTGCAGGCAGTATGGCATACAGCATGTGCTAGGCAATGTGGGCAGTGTTGCATGTCAAATGTGCAGCCCATAATACAAAGCCTAACTGTAAGATGATATAACAGTTACAAATAAGCTGTATGGTAACATGGTCATGGCTGAGGGTTTTCATAGGAAAAGCAAATGAACAAAAATGATCTTGTTTACGTAGTAAGGAAATCCATGAGTATTTTAGCCAAAAAGAATGTCTTATTAGTATTCATGTAGTTAATCTCAGATAGTTATTGGTGCAACGTGGGCATGTTAGACACCAGGTGGCCAAGTTAATTAGACGTCAACCAAGGCTTAACCCAAGGTACACTTTTGTCCAAAGCCAAACCCTACCAAAGTTGTACATGTAAAAGGATCAGGATTACATAAAAGTATAAAACATCTGCATAATTTTATTTCGCAAACCTCAGTCAGCAACCAATCACATCCTATAAAAAGAAAGCCAATATAACATACATGTGATGGGAGGTTCAGGTGGCCAGGATCCCCAAGACCTCAACTCAAACCCAACTAGACTATAAGCTTGGAACCTTGGTTTCAGGTTTTTCTAGCCCAAGCCCAATGGCCCAACCTGAACTTTAGAAAAGGCTGCCCAAGCCCAACTAAGGTTGGAATTGGGTCCAGTTGAACCCAACAAAATTGATACCCTACGCGTAGTTGGAACAAAAGCTTTGTTAGTTTGAATTGATTTATAGCAATTTCTCTTTCTAAAAGGGAAGCCCTGAACAGGTATTCTCTTACCATACTTCTTATCTTGAATGAACAGATAGGGATCCACACTAAAACCCTTAGCTAAAATACAACAGAACAGTTATATTAAAAAAAAAAAAAAACTCAAGTTGCATTTTCCAAAGAAAATTTTACGAAAAACTAGTACTAAGTCAATAAAGATAGTAGCACTCAAAGAAGAATGTCTAGCAAATGCCACATCACCATTTTCTTGAGGACAAATTTGTAGCAGAAACAGCTGCTATAAGGCAACCCTTTAGCCGAATTTCTGTGTGGGAACCATCTGAATCTGTCAAAATAAGTGACTGATCCTTGATTTTTGCATATTTTCGGACAGGGTTAACCTCCAAGATCTCTTTCTTCCGCTTTTGCTCTTTCGGTTCATTGTCCACGAGCCAAGTCTTTGGAACTTTTTGCAATTCTAAGACCCAAACCACCCCCTGAGATAACACAAAAAGTGAACTAATCCATGAGAAGAACAGCTTGGAAATTGAAATTTACAAAAGAAACATCTTTTACTGTTTTACATCATAAAACTTCCATTTCACTAGCATGCAAACATAACCATTGGCACATAGATCCGGAAAATATCAACTTAATAATAATAATAATAAGGGAAAATCACTCATAACCCCCTTGTGGTTAGCCCGTGTGTACGTAACCCCCTTGTGGTATAAAGTGGACAATCACCCCCCTTGTTGTTAAAACTAAAGTAAAATTGTCGGCTCTTCCATTAAAATACAAGATGTGTATCTTTCATGCGCTAAATATGCGAGTTACTGCATTTTGAATCATACCAGAGGAGGTTATGTGCACTTTTATATTCTAAATTTTGGGAAGGAGACACGGCTATTTTGATCTTTTGGTGTTTATTGTTAACGGTATCAAAGATTTCACTTTAGTTTTAAAGCCGATGCGGGTTATAAGTAATTTTCCCTAATAATAATATGACTATGTAAAATTGAATATATACACAGCATGTAAAATTGAATATATACACAGCATGCAGATGCCCGAAGTGCCTGCATATATTCCAAAAGCAGTCCAATTCTCACAATTTCCAACTGAAACCTAACACAACCCAACCCTTCAACAATTTCTTTTGTTTTTCCGCTTCAAAATAGAAGAAGTATATTAAAAAAAATAGAGACCTCCATCTATTCGATGTGTGAAAATGACACTACATTCAACTTTGCAGAAACCAGACCAACAACATCTAGTACAAATGTTGAAGAAACGTTTGCAAATTTTAACATGTTTCCGATTAAACTCAATTCAGATGACCTAGAGAACATATACAATCTTCACCAAAAATAGTTAATGATATGTGTGTGCGCCAGAAAAAGGGAAAAACAGAACAATAGAACAACGAAAGCGAATGCAAGAAGTAAAGAAGCAACGAAACAAAGCAAAAAGGGACCTTCTTCTTGTAATAAGAGGAGAGATCGAGAGAGGACTCGGAAGATTGCGATCCCGCCTTTGCTGCTGCTCCTGCTTTTCGAGTCAAACGGTTAATCACAAAGAGGACTCCAAACGCTTCCACCGCAACAATCGTCAGCGCCCCAAGAAGGAAGCCAAGAAACAGTATCAGCAGCATCATCATCATTTACTCTTGATCAAATTCACATCAACATCAACACCATCACCACCACCACATGATGATGACGACAACGACGACGAGAAATGAACAATCGCGAATTCGGAAAGATTTGTTGTTTATTTTCTGTAAAGAAAATTATATTCTGCAATCAATCAAGTGAATAGTACGCAGAAAAGAATCGGGAAGTCGGAGAATCACGCTTTCTTTCTACTCCCATTATTATGCGATTATTCTGCGTCGGTCAAGGAAACTTCGCCCGTTTCACCGTACCGTACGTGTGAATGCTCAAGATTTTGTCTCTCCAACTTTTAAATCAAATTTACTTCTTCCAAAAAAAAAAAAGGAACAAATAATAAATCATTTTTAGCACAAAATAAAATATAGTATTTATAAATAAATAATTTTTAAAAATTAAAATTTTAAACTCACCTAGAAGTAATTTAGTTAAAAAATCTAATTCTAGTTCTAGAAGAAGAAAAAAATCATTCACATTTACTCCTACAAGCTTTGGTTGGAAAAGTTTTTTTTTTTTTAAAAAAAAGACAATTTTAAATTTTGATCGGTATTCATTAATATAAAGAAGAGAGTTTATTCCAGAAATAAAAATTAAAGAGTTAATTTTATATATATTAAATACATGTATAGAAAAACTATTTATAAGTACAAAACATATAATGCATTTTATACATATAAAGAATAAAAAATTATGTTAATTGAAATTTATACATACAAATACAAATATAAATACATGATTAAAATATAATAACATATTCAAATTTTTTATTCAGGCGGGTCAATTTCAAAACATTAAATTAAAATATTCAATATCTTACATAATTTTATATTCTATTATATCGAACTATATTTTATCTAATTTCATCTTTTTATTCAATTGTTCAAACAACTTTTAAGCATTAACAGTAATTTTTTTAGTATTATTATTCAATAACTATGTATATTTAATAAATTAAGTATTTTTTATAATATATATATATATATACAAGAGATATTTTAAGTATGAATTTGTAGCATGTGGCCTAATTAAATTAACCCAATAATTTATATAATAGTGAAAGAGAGAATATTATTAAATAAGCTTAACAAAATAATATATACGCAAGGTTGGATCCAGTCAGATAGGGATATCCACTCACCAAACACAAAAAAACAGTGTGGGCCGGCCCATATGATAGTTTATGTAGGAGGTATTTTGTGATAGGACATAATGAATTGATGTTTAACTTACAAGCTCAAAATTAATAAAGTATTGTAATATTCAATATATCAAAATAATAGTCAATGAATAAAAAACTTTAATTTTATTCAAATAATAGTCGATGAATAAAATTTTACACTGAGTACGCTTTTAACATAAAATTTTCAGTTGAAGTGATGATTTTAAAATAATGATGGTTTTTCTTTTAAAAATATCCAAACTACATGGGTTCTAAAAGCTAAAAAACAAAGTGGATTGTGAGAGAGAGAGAGAGAGAGAGAGAGAGAGAGAGAGAGAAGCTGACTGGATATGAATGTTTAGTCAAACCTATTTAAAATATATAAATTAAAAATGAGATCAGGCCCCTTTTTTATTTTTTATAATATCAGTATTCTCTCCTTCTAGATTTATGAGTGACCGAAGATTAATTTTGAAAGTGTTAATCCTACTATTTACAAGCGAGGATACCATTTAAAACACGGTACTTATTAAGTTACAAAATCAAACTTGAGACTGTGCGTCTTGATAAAGTAAACGAATGGGTATAATATTTTTTCCTATTTTTAATTTTTAAAAAAAAAAATTAAGTCAATCGCTAGGTTGACGATTTTAACTCCTACTTAATTTTTTTTTCTTATATGTAACGGGACTGAATTTTACTTCTTTTTTTCTTTTTTAAATATAATGAACAAGTAATGCTATTGAGCCATTGTGGAAATACCAAATCTACTCTATTTTTTTCCCGTAAAATGTAAAAGAATACAAAATAAAATATTAGTTACTAAAAAATATTTGTCAGTGTGTTATGCTAACAAATGAATTTTTGTGAATCCGACTGCTTAATACTATATACCAGTGTGTTATGCTAACACGTATAATATACGAACAATCAGATCCGTGATGATTCAAACGATAATATTATTCTATTAATTACATTGGTACTCGTAACAAAATTTCATTTGAGTTTTGTCCCATTGCATAATTTTACTACTTATTTACACAACTTGACTAAGTGGGCTAATGAATAATATTGGTACCTATAAGAAAATTTCATTTGGGTTTGGTTGTGACCGCATAATTTCCAATGATATGAATTAGTGTGCTCAAAATAATCCAAACATTGGAGACATTGATGCGTGAACTAGATTAAGTTGTCACAGGAGGTCCTGAACTCAACACTTCAAGGGACAAAGTCTCACTCCGATAAGATTGTGTCATGATACCGAGTACCAACTGGCACCATACAGACCTGCTAAGCAGAATCCTATTATAGGAAATTGTCCTAAAGTGATGAACACAATTCCTATTTTTCCTCTATTCAAATCCTATCAAGAATGTAGGCCCATGCCTATGAAAAGAGAGTACAATCATCACTCAAGGTACGCCCTAATTCTTGACTTAGAAAATGTAATTCTTCGTAAGAAGTCCAACTAACTTATCCTTCATAGAGTTTTTCACCGAACCCTATCCGGTGATCTCTTAACCCAATTGTTTTGTAGAAGATCTTAGTTGTCAATCTCATCGATCATAATTTGACAACATCACAAATAAATGGAAAACGAGAACACCATGAATAAATGAAAAACAACGGCATCATGAATAAAAGGAAAATGCTATAAATATCTTTTTAATGAATTTTTTCACTTGAAGAGTGGTACAATAGCTTATAAGTGAAAAAATCAATTGAAAAAAAGGGTTATGTAAAATATTATAGAGTTTTTTTTTTATAAAAAAATATTAATTATTAAGTAATAAAATAATTAATTATCTACAATAGAACTAAATTAATTTTTTAAAAATTTAGTAATTATTAGATATCATTAACTTATTGAATATAAACTTCAAAAAGAGTTGACTGTAACTCGAATGAAACTAAGAATCTACTCTAAGAGGACAAATTTTATTCTTCAATAATAAGTTTAAAAATTAAATTATAAAAACCTTGACAAGTAATTAAACTCATTGATATATAAGAACTTACAAGTTAAACGAGAAGTTTAACACACAAAAAACACACTCAACAAACTTTAAAGTACACAAAAAATCATTAAAAAAAAGTTGTATACTATAACAGGATCTAAAAAGTGTGAATTTTTTTGAAGTTAGTGGGGGCAAAGATATAAATTAAAGGGATATATCTAAAAAAAACTAAAAATTATCATAACTGAACCAAACAATGAATGGTGAAAAGATTGATTCACGGTTCAACTGATTTTATAATTAATATATTTTAAAATATAAATATATAATAAAAATCCTAAGACAAATAATTTTAAGTACTAACGAGTTATAATTCTAAAGCAACTAATTTCTAACAATCAACATACAAAATTATGCATGAGATGCTAAAAAATAATTTAACAATTTTAATAATATAACTTTCAAGAAAAAAACTGATGCTCTACAAACAGCCAGTTCAAGAAAAAATCAGCCAGTTGAACCGGTTTAATAGCATATCCAGTATTTTAGTTGAACACTTGAACCATACCAGTTTAGAGCTTAGTTCAACCGGTTGAATCAGTCAGTTCAGTCCGGTCTTGATAAATATGCTTACAACAAGTCATGCTGACATTCTTTTAGAAGGGACAAAACCAGTCCCGTGCGACTGGTTTTAACTGTTTTACAACAGTCATGCTGGTATTCTTTTAGAAGGGACAAAACCAGTCCTATGCAATTGGTTTTAACTGTTTTACAACTATCCACTGAATACTGATGGAAGAGGGGATATTTTGGGAAAACTACCATATGAATAAGCAAGCAACAGAGGGGTTAGGGCTTTTAAGTGCATGCACATACCAGCCCACACCCCCAAAAAGTATGAACACTGATATATGTGACAGCAATTATATCTACACATCACAATTCACATACAAACATAAAGATAAAAGATATATACAGATGCTACAAGCTAGATTTCATACAGAAGTCACCACCACAATTTCAAGTTTCTGTCTTCCTAAACCTCTCTCTCTCTCTCTCTCTTTTTGGGGGGGGGGCGCGGTTTGGTAACTACTACACCATCTTCATGATTATGAAGAAAACACAAAAAGTTTACGGTTTCAAAACTGCAGCAGAGGAGTCTTTGTAATGGTACTTAGAGAGCACCGAACAAACCAAAGGGATGAAAGAAATTACAAAGACATACCAATCTCCATGGTGGAGTGGGAAGTGAAAAAGTTGTAGTCATGGTGTTGGACATTGAGCTGCTTCAACCAGGAATCAGCAGCACTATGAAGATAGCTCAGCCTTTCATGATCAGAAGTAACTGGGTTCATCCAGAGATTTCCTTGCATCTTGTAAGTAGCCAGACCGAAGGGAGGAAGTGAAATTTTACCAGTGCTCTTCCCCTTGGATTTTCCTCCTAATATCTCTTCCACAACTTCAGAACAAGAAATGTCTCCATCACCATTCTCTGATGCGGTGTCTGTGGGATCAAACCATAAAAACAATAGAAAATCATGAGGAGGAGAAGGCAGCAAGTGAAAATTATATACACTTGACTACATATGCTATTATAATTAAGTAGTAAATTCAAAGGATCACGAATATATGATAAATTTCCACATATTTACCAGGAGAGGTTCTCCTTCATTGGCCAAAGCATTCAGTAAAAGACATGATTTAAATGGCATATCAGGTTACATAATAATTGCAGTGTAATAGCTTTAGAAGTATTGGTCAAAGTGTAACGGGAATCTAAGGATGCTGTTTTTTTTTAAATCATTAGCAAATCCTTGAAAAGTCATTGATACATATGTTTTAACCTCACTTTGAAATCTTTTTATTATTTAGAGTCAATTTTACAATACCTATAAAAATATTATACTCGTTGTATTAAACTTTAGAATGGTTTTAAGTTAAATTAAGAAAAGAGTACAATCTATTATGAATAAAATTGCATTAACCAACATAAATAATAACAAGAAATACAATTACAAGTAACTTTAACAAAATAAGAAAATAAATAAAACCGTTAGACAATAAACACACTATGGTCATTTTTGTTTGCTAAACCACTGGTGGGATTGGACTATATTCTCTATGAGGACATCAATTCCGTGTTTGGAACAATAAGATTCAAATGATTAAATAGTGGCCTTAATAACGAACAATCTTTTTTTTTTCTCCCAAAGTCTCTAATTATCTGACAGACAATATGCAACAACACATTAGACTTGCTTCTAAGACACGAAAGGAGCAGTTGACATAACACAAAACAGTTGCTAAAACCCCAAATTATACAGTTAAATGCAAGATGCTCCCACCGAGGTGCAGCTTTGGCAATACTATATGGCATAGATGTTCAACCACAGATAACAAGCTGATAATAAAGGTGTATGGCCCAGCCAAAAAAATAGGTGTCCATGAAATATTTCTCTGTTGAGTTAGAGATTATATATTACTTCTTATATAAAAGTAGTGAAAGGTTAGTTGATGTAAGTACAGCACAAATCTTGTAAAACTCACACGATGCAACACAAAATGGAGGGTTTGAGGAACTCGGTGGCAAAGAATTCATTCACACAAGGGTTTGAGGAATTGGAGATTGGATTGGAGGGGCAAGTTCGTGACAATGGCTAAGAATGTTTGGGGTAGTTAAATGGAAGGATGAGATAGTCAGTTGTCAATGATAAGGTGAAGACGGATATATAAAGTTGGTCCTGACCAATGTTACCTGAAATGCAAGTCATTGTAGTATGCGGAATAGGTAGGGAAGCATGGTACACCACAGTAAATGTTTTATGCTAGGGGTAGGCTTATTAGATGACATAAATGAAATGTCATGGGATGGTTTTCCTTTTAACTATAGATGAATAATGAAAATTAATGTTACTAAAGTGCACTAGTTGTTTATGTAGTTACAGAAAGTTGTTAAATTGGGATCAAACTTATAAAAGTATTGAACTAAGTGTAACCTATTTATGTTAAAATCTTGATTTGATTGCTAAATTTAGTGTTTCAGAGTGAATGCATTCCGCATTTTGGAAAGTGGATACCGAAACAGGGATTGTTAAGCTATTAATGTTTGTTGGTAAGTATGGTTTTTCCATTCTGGGCCTTGAGACCACACATGGTTTAAGTGGCACTGGCACAGTCACATGCCGCTTCTTCTGTCGCATCAGAGATGCTGAAGCATTACCTCTGTTTGGACTGACAGTTTCATATCTCAGAAGTGTATTCCTTGGTGCCTCAATGAGGCACTAGCACCAACATTTGGTGCTCGATGGAATGTCTCAAGAGTCAGTAGTTCTGGTTTTTCTGCAATTCACATGGATTACCAAAAAAAAATTTTTTTCCAGCCTGGTGAGATATGTAGCAGAAATTGAGAAAGTAGCATTATAATAACCATCATCTTACAATTACACTGAACTGAACATGGCATAGGATCAGCCCCAAATTATGATAAACCCCCAACCTACATTTCATTTATAATTTCCACAAGGATAAAAGGTAAGGAAAAAAGTAACAGGCCCAAGGCCCCAAACTTATTTCTCAATAAATAACACAGAAATTTTAGCAAGTCAAGAAATATCCACCTAGGTTATAAGACATCCTTCCTATGAACTTTTCTCAATGAATGTATTGACTTCTTTAGAAAGCATGGAATTCAGAGCCTCATAAATATAACAAAGAAATTAAGTGATGCATAAGATATTGGATATGCCAGTGGGGTTTTGAATCAAGACTACATGAAGGTTTCATGGTTAAGGAAATCTATTAGAAACCACTGAAATGATATTGTATACAATGTGCGATACAAATGGCATGTCAACTACACACAATGAGGTGCAACAACACCACCATGCTAGGAAACGAGACTGAAAACCTACTTAAGTTAGCCATTTAATGGTCAAAAAGAGAATGCATATTACTCCAACTCAAACAACTTTGCAACAGTTTCTTGGGAGATATTTCACCTGATATGGTCATATTATCTGTTCTATTTTGGTCAAACAATTAAGGATCCTCATGTGCAAATGGGCTTTGCTTACATTTCTTCTAAAAAAAATTTTACTAATCAAAGAAACAAAGATATTATATCCTGAATAAAAGAACAGAACAGAACAGATCAATAGATAGTCAGATACCTTGGAAAGATGAGGACAATGTATGATACGTGAGGAAGCATGCTGACAACTCCTTCAAATTTCCCTTAGTTGGAATATGATAAATAGGATACCTAATCAACAACAAAAACAAAACAATAAATACATCCATTCTTTTCATTCTAGGAAACTTGATACAAGGAAACCAAACAAGCTTCATCACTCAAACAAGAAACTGAAGGATAAAAGAAATATTGACCTCAGTACACATGAATTCCCCAGTCCATTGTATCATCCAAACAAAGGACATTCACTAAGTAATGTTGTGATGACTAATTTTCACAACAGTGGCCTCTTCTGTCACAGGATTAACTACATTTCATGTTTTTGGGATCTACTTGTTTTTGTGGGGGTATTTAAACATCCATTTTCAAAAGTATAATGACAAAACAAGATAGTCCGCTCCATTCAATGCCTCCATGAGGTAAAGATGTTTAGAACAGAAGCTATAAATTAATTTTTAACAATATTAACAAGAAAAAAATTTAAGTTAAACTTTCCATGATAATAGATCTATGCAGAAGCTGCCATCAACTTAATCTTGGCCAGCATGATTAGAGTGCAGATCAGGATACCTAATTCATTAGTTTTTTTATTCTTCTTCCGGGGGTGGAGCTGAATCCGCACTCTGATAAGTCAAAGGCATGGGTTTGATTACACTTTTGAGTTTTCAGCTTTTCAAATTTGCAATCAATCAAAATGTTCTGTCACCCCTAGAATCGGACATGCGACTTAACTGTTAAATCACACCTCACAACTGTCAGGCCATCGAACAAGCGACTTAACCGTTAAAAGTACACCTTGCATTTGTCAAGCCATCTCAATCGCTGTGTTAAGAAGTTGTAATCCAGCCGCGGCAGATGGCCTGGGACCCACACCAAGGGATGATGACATCAACACGTCAGCCAAGGATATGCTTCCCCATGACGTGGCTTTCAGAGCCCTCAAGTCACAACCCTCACCGTGTCGATCCGAGGCGGGGATCGAATGGTAGTTGCATTGCATTCACCCCTCAATGATTCAATGTGGCCAAAGTTGTGGTAATGCTCCAAGGGTCGCAACATGCTGCTGACCCTAGTGGTGTTAAAGGCGTCCGGGCACTCGCCTAGGTGATAAGGTGAGATGAGGATGAGGTGTACTGCCCTAACACATTCCTGGCGAGGTGATTTTGACAAGGCATTGTCTAGGCAATTACCTCAACTAAGGCAAAAGGCATTGAGGCGAGAGCCTCATTAACTAAAACTTATTTTACTTATATGTACTCATGTATCTTGTCTTGTTATTTTAGGATTAACTGTATTTTTTTTCTGAACAATATTCAAACAATATAAAAGTAGCAAAAAGGGATGAAAATGTTTTAAATGGTCTCATTGGTTAAAAATTAATTACGTCATGTCATCTTTTAGATTAAACTTTCTATTATTACATAAAATATTATTTAACTTAAAATAAATGAACATTTAATATGTAATATATTTTTAAAAGTTAGTAGCTTCTTTCATTCAGCCTAGCGTTTTTTTGTTGCCTCACTTTTCACGCAATGTAAGACCTTATCGTCATAAAGTCGTCTTTTGCCTTTAACTACACTGGCTAACCCCGGTCATAGTGGCCCCTTGGCGGGGTACATCACAGCTCTAATGGATGTGGCCCACTCCCTCGCGGATGACCACGTTTACCATAGCGGCCGCGGTGACCTCCCACTCGGGAAGTGTCATGGCTCTTTGGACAAGGTATATGTGCACAATGCCTCAAACCAGGAGACTATGGTTCAACCCTCCCGTGGCTGTGTCCTAGCCCCGTGGGTATGGTTTGGTGCCAACCGTGATACACCGAGTCATGCTCCAACTACGGGAAAGAAGGATTATGTGGCTAGTAAGATTGTGATAGGAGCTCAGTATGGTCATGGGTCAGGGGTCACGTGCCATCAGTTGTACCATAGCTAATAAGATTGGGACAAATGTCATATTGAACGCAATTCTAGGTAACCCTAGGCATACACGTGGACTACTACACAAATATCGATCCTTATCCAAGGAGGAGGCATCTTTGGGATTATCAAGGCAAGGGCCCTAGAATCTCGTTCCAAGTTGGTCCCAGTATCCTGTCTCATTATTTTGTCTCATCATTCACCTTCTCCCCTACCAAACCCCTTGACCCATGGCTATCATTATTCCCTCATTATTTCCATCCACCATTATTCTTGTATCCATTATTGTCGCATAAGTTTTCCATTTCGGGAGTTAGGTCCCACCAAGATCCTATCAACAACTACTGAAGTTAAGCGGAATCCCGCTGAATCTGCTCTAAAAAGTCAAAATGAGCATGGATTCGATTACACTTTGGGTTTTTCTGATTTTCAAACCTATAACGAAACAAAATGTTCTGTCGCTGCTTGAACTCGAACACGCAACTTAACTGTTAAAAGCACACCTTGCATGCCTCACAACTGTCAGACCATTTCAATCCTTGTGTTAACTTACGATGTTACACACAATCCTGTTGAATCAACTCTCTGAGAATTCAAAGGCTTGTATTTGATTACCCGTTGGACTTTTAAGCTTTTTAAACCTACAACAAAACAAAATGTTTTGTCGCAGCTATGTCTTAATCATGCAACTTAACTGTTAAAAGCACACATCACAACTGTCAGGCCATATCCATCATTGTGTTAACTTAAGATGTTAAAAAATATAAAATAAAGATATGTTTTTACATGTACATCGTTGCACACTATAGAGATACTGACTTTATTGATTTTTAATATAGCCTATCTCACACTTTCTCTCCCACTCATATTCTTGCTTTCGTTCTACGCTCCGGTACCCTAGATTGTAGATAACGCCCGTGCAGGTTTGTCTTCAAATTCAAGTTCCTTATAAATGCATTCCATAACTTACATGTCCTAATTATCTTAAACAGGTTTATAATATGTCTTTTTATAATCACTTTTTTGATCAAACAAATCAAGAAAATCGTATCCTATGTAATCAATAGGTGGACTATTGAAATACCTTATTTGCCTATATGCAGGGTCAGATGAAGAAAGTGAAAAAGTTCAATTGCCAAATTGGTCAAGGAAATGGAAAACGTAACTTTTACATACTTCAACAGGATGGGAGTACAAATTGGTAGCATAATGAAACTATCACCAATGACGACTATTATCAATAATCATACAGCAAGAACACCATTCAAGGACAAAGAATCACACATACCAAGCAACGGCCATCCAACTTGCTGGAGAGAGATCAACACTCCTCAATGTCATAATTCCAGGATAATTTTGAGCGAATTCATTGATCTAAATCAGCAAAACCAATCAGAATATCATTTATTAATAATGATTCAAAAAGACTATTAACTCGCTTATTTTCTCCATTAAAACTCAACTTTTTCAGCTAGGAAGTGTGAACATGTCTCCTAAGGGGCTGTAGTGGGGTTCAACATCCATTGGACATGACTGGATACGTGTCCAACAAGCAACGAATGTGTCCACTTCTTTTTTATCTTCTAAAACTTTTAACATGTTTGGGACATAGCAACATGGTTCAAAGTCACGATATCAGCAACTAACTCAGGAGGCCTCAAGAAGACTTGGTCACCGTGTTGCAATAGTATTGGGCAATACACACATGAGTAGCTGGTGTGGTTTTTTTTTTTTAAAAAAAAAATCAATTAGTGAAATGACATCATCTCATGTGAGGTCATGCCATATTGCAAGATGACTCAACTCATGGAAGATGGCAGTGTCTCCGGTGAGACATCTCGCTCCATAAATCTTTGTATCACATCTTGATCTTGTCTCCGAAGGCTATGGGACCAATATGTCTTGGGTAATACGTCTTGGTACCAGTGGAGACTTTGAACCATGCACAGCAGGCACATCGAAGACACACTCCAACACGATTGGGACATGATGGGGTTATTCAATTTTAAACTTCATAAGAGGGTGGTCAGTTTGTGAAAAAAAACTGAATAGCTTAGGTTTGGAACAAAAATTGCTTATTTGCTTTTAATCAAGCTTCATTATTCTTATTATTTTTGTTAATTAATAATAGAACATATCATTGCAGGTCTTTGAAGTCCTATTGTTCAGTCGACTTAACCTGACAGAAAGGGAGAAGGAGAAGGAGAGGGAAAGAGAAGACAAAGAAGAGGAGGAGGAGGAAGGCAGTTGCCATCTAGGATGATTTGATTTCTTTTCATCATTTTGTGAGCAAACCCCAACAACTGGTGTTCAATAATAAAACGAGATGAGTTGAAGGTTTTTAGTCATCCTCCTCCCCCTCTTCTTCTTCTTGATCTTCTCTTATCGCTCTGTTGAGTCAACCGGAAAAAAATAGGGTTTTACGGAAGCTCTTCTATAACCAAACCCTTTCAAGACTCATTCTTTTGTTTTTGGAAAGACACAACTCTTTTCTTATTTTATTTCTATAATGCTTGTATTCTTAGAAACAAGCATACCTTTCTCTAAGAAACTATTGCAAGCTTAAAATTTTATATTCTTTACGATATAATATACACACATATACACAGTTATGCCTCTGCCATGTTCATGAACTATTTTTTTTTCTTTCAAAAAGATTTCCATGTCAAGGTGTTTGTGTTTATGTTTGTCATATAATGTGTTATCCATCCATGTTTGCACTCCCTAACTTTTAATGTCAAACAGGAGTGAAAGAGCAACCGAAAAAATGGAAAGAGAAGAAATATTTATATAAAGGACAAAGATTATATACTTTGTCCAAGAGTGGAATCCTCCAGTAAGGCGAGCACGTATCATAGTACTGAAAGCACAGGTAACCAAGTCGATCTCTTAGTGGACATGAACCCTCGTGTTCCATGCTTGAAGCCAAAGAATTGGCATCCCAAGTCTTGCTAGAGTTGTTGCTTAGAGTCCTCGAGAAATTATCACTCTCACTGTCGTCACTCCAAGACTCGCTTTCAGATTCTGGAGCATTGGTATCCTCTCTTGGAGTCCTACAAGACAAACAGGTGCTCAATCAATTTCATTGCCAATTTCAACAACAAAGAGGGGAAAAAACACAAATCGGACCAATTAGAGATGGCATAAAAAGAAATTATTCAAGTACCTGGGAGTTGCAGAGGATTTATTGGTGAAGATTTGTATGGCGGATAGATAAGGAACATAGTACTGAACAACTTGCTCACCATTGTTCAACACCACCGGGGTGCCAGCACCATATGCGCTCCATTCATCATAGCATTCCCAGAGGTCTCCCAGTGTGAAATACTCAATTTCATCCTTACCAGCTGGGTGCCACAGACTATTTAGATCACTAATGCAGCTCTGCAAAAATCAACCCAATCAAAAAGGACAAAAGAGAATGTTTCCGTTCCATAGTGGTATATGAACATGTTGATTGACAGGATTTGCATAAAAATTTTATTTCTTAATCACTTCTGATCATACTTGTGCTCAATTATGAAATTATCAGCTGTGTGATTCTTATGTTGCAGTTATGGGAAGACAATTTTTCATCCCACACTTCCAACTCAAAAAAAAAAAAAAATTGATATTGTGGTCTCATAAAAAGCACAGCATTTGCTTTTCAAATAAGCTGCTATTCAAATTCAGTGCTTTCTCAGATTAAAAATAATAGCAAAATAAAATAGAAAGAAAAAACAAGTAGCAACAACATTACAGGTTTGAAGATTTTCTATTCTATTAAATCTATTGTCTTTTAGATTCATATACCTAATAAAATATATAAATATCATATATGTATTAGGTTATTTGCTCAACAGTTGAAAGAAGAATGTTCCTGGGAAAAGAAAAGAAAAAAGAAAAATGAGACCGGAAACCGTGAGTTCTCCATTAAAGAAGATATCCACATTATTTTTTATGGCATATATCCTGTCTCCATTTATATATATATATATATATATATATATATATATATATACGTGAAACAAAAACAGTAGAAAATTCCAAAAAAAGAAAAAGAATTCATTAAGTGTCCAATAAATCCAGAAAGCTCAGGGAGGGACAACAAATAAAAATCAGAGATCAAACATGTGTACAATTCATCCACAGCAAGCATAGAGATTTACCCAAAATGAGAAGGAAACGAAATAATTTGAAATGCAACTAATTTAATAGCAGAAAATTTAGAAAAGAAAAGCAAAAAGTTACCTGAGGAAGGGGCTTTGAAGGGACAATGGGTGTTACAGAGTGAAGAAAGCCCTGGAGATTTGAGCGCAGAGTCGCAGAAGAAGACCTCATTTGATAATACAGATGATCACTCACGCTATGTGATAGAAACGCCACTAAAAGTAATAACAAAGCAATAATTTCAGAGCAACGAAACCAATTGGACATATATACATATATATATATGTATAATTCTGATCTTTAGATTAAAGATGATCTTGGGTTTCCATCTTTGAAGTTCTAAAGTGGGAATTCAAATAAAGCACAAATATCAAAGGCAAATGTAGACTTACCCAAAAGAGAGAAGACCGAACAGAATGAAAATTTAGTTAAAAGAAATCACGACCAAATTACTAACAAATAAATATAAGAAGAATATATCTACATATAGACGCAAAGAGAGAGAGAATACAGCGTGCTTCAAACATTAAAGACAAACTGCACAACTCATTTCTCTCTTGCTCGCCCTTCTTATCTTTAATTGAATAGCATTAACTTCCAATTAATTAATTGATTATTGAAGAGAGATAATAAATAACATCATTATGATTCCTACATACAAGAGATTGAAGGTAGAGAAATTTGCTTTACTTTACTTTCTGAAAGCCGAAACTGAAACTGAAACTGAAACGCTCTGTTTCCCAGAAAGAGCAAGAGAGAAAAGTGAGAGAGCAGATCGATGAAATGAAACCAAAACGAAATGAAACGGCCAGAGAGTAATGAGTACAATTTTAAAAACAGACGCAACCCAACAAACAAGACGAAGACGACGAAGAAGAAGAAGAAAAGGGTAGTGAGTGAGAAATCGAGAGATAGAGAGGAGTGTCGAGACTGTGAGCGTTCGCTTCGCCGCGTGTTGTGGCAGTGTCATTGGAGTGTCCTTTTTCTTGAGATCTTTTGTTTTTATTAGTACCGGCGAGTAGCGAGCTTCTCTCATCCTCTGGATTTAATCAATCTCCCTCCCATTTTCATTTTCCACCTCTCGTATTTTGCACGTGTCAATAACCCCTTTCTTTACCGTCTGTTAAACTCCTATACTATACTACACTATCTGAGGGTGGCCAAAGTTGGAAAACTTACTCTAGATAACTCCTTATTAATCCAATAAATAAATAAATAAAACTCTAATGAGGAGAATTGATTCGAATAACATGTAATAATCTTAAAAATTTAAATTTAATTTATCATGTTTATAATTTATTAAATTTTTAGATTACTTCAATAGTGAAAAATGATTTATAAGTCCCAGATATAATACACACATAAGCAAAAAATATGAATCTCATTATATATTTCTTATTTATTTATTATTCATTTATTAATTTGATTATATTATATTAGGACTAATGAATATTTTTTTTTTTTTATAAATAAAAAGTGACAAAGTTGACGTATTGCTCTTTTATTTATTTTTTTCATAAAAGTCTAATATTTATATTTTGTCTTATTTAAAAAAATAAATTATAATATACATGTTATGTTATGATATTATTAGAACCAGATATTATTAGAACCAAACGACACGTAGTCACACTAATAAGTAGGTCCATTAAAGAATTTTTGGAAGGGGCTGAGTGGAGTTTTGATATTACCGAGTTGACCCGATATGCTGAGTTCTTTGAATGATTCAGCTCCTGCACTCAATAATTGAGTCTCTGATAAAGGCGACTTAGAGATTTTTGGTAGGCAGGCAGTATAGTAGTTAGAGACAAGTGAATCACAAATTTATTAAGTTATCAGTCTAATAAAATTTTAACCATTGTGAGATATGAGCAGTCAATAAATATATACTATATATATATATATAAAGGAGTTTCTGAAGGTGAAAGTAAGTGAAACACTATGGGCCACTGTTTCTAGGTTTGTAGAATAAAATAAGAAAACCCCAATTAAAGTAATATATTATTTCAACAAATTTACATATGACCCGGATTCGTTTTGAAAATAGTCACATATCTTGACAGTAACCGTCAAACGCCATTGATGACTACAGGACAAAATAACCATTGTACATTCATTATATATATATATATATATATATATAAAATTAGATACAAAGAAAAGAACAGAAGCTACTTGGTCTGCCAAAGGCAAACACTTTGGGTCCCAAATTTATAATGAATTCCGATGAAAAGCTTGGATAGATGGAAAATTTAGGCTTGACAATGCAAAGCGAAAGTAGAGAAAAAGGCATACAGAGATCGGAGCAGTTGGTGGTCTTCAACTTTCTTCTTTTCTGGTGACGGCTGTGGCGGTGGAGGATTGGAGGAAAGCGGCAGGTTTTGGGTGCATTGCACCTTCCACAAATAGTTTAAAAGGATGCTGCCATCTCCATATTTGTAATTTCTTTAAAAGTGCAATAACTAAAAACTAAAAAGGTAAGGACAACTAAATAGACCTATTATCCTGTGGTCCATTGAAATCTTAGTCCTAAGACTTACGTTTATCATAACATACTGTATATACACATTTAAATTGAGATTATCGGATAATTTTTCAACAAAAAAAGTGGTTCGTGGTGGGCACTCAATTGAGTAATGCTAGACTATCTAAAAAAGAGTAATTATCTAGTAATGATACGTGTCCCATCTCTTAAAGTCATTTTTTTGAAAAATTATTAAATGAATCGATTTTAATAGTATCAACAGTCATATGATAATAAGTCATATGTATACGTACAGTACATTGTTACAAACAAACGTGACCCTCAGTTTAATTATCGGGACCATGGATCCGCTCCCACTTCTCTCACAATGATGGGACCCGTAAGATTAGAATGGGATCCACAAGTGAACCTTACTTTTGTTAGTGAGGTGGGACAAAAGGTGGGTTGTCAAAGATGAGACATTATCTTTTTTTATTTTATCCTAACCAATTTTTTTTTTTTACCCAAAAATAAGAGTACAATTCAGACGAGTTAGATTCGAATTGACGCATGTTCAAACCCAATTCAAGTTTTAAGAAAATCAACTTGAGCTTGAGCTACTCTCAAACTAAAATTTATTAGTGTCGTGTTTAGTCCAAATCTGAAAAAATTTGAACTGTCACAACACATCTTTTGCAAAAGAATAAAATAGCCCAAATTAATTTGAAAGACCAGAACACCTAAACTTGCTTGGATGGCTAATTCTAAAAAGATCTTAGGGTCTTGTTGAAATAGGTTTCTATGATTACAATAATTTATCAAAAAAAATATATTCCAAACCGTCCAAACCCATCTAAAATTGGGTTGGGATTAGCTTGCCGCACTTGAGTTGCACCGCTATCGAATTATGTGATAGGATTGTATTTTATATATATACCATTTCTTGATTTCAATTTACTGCAAATGCGATCTTGTAATATTATTTGAGATTTCGCTTTTGGTAAAATGTTTTGTGAAAGAGTAATATTACTCTTTGAAAAAATAATATGTAATTTATTACATCATTTGAATGATAATACATTAACACGACACTGTCGTATTATTTGAAAAAAAAAAAAGAAGAACTTCTAAACTTATAAATTGAACAATGTAATATTACTCTTAGAAATTGCTTCCATTTTATTACATCTTTCGTGAGAAGGTAAAACTAATTTTTGAAGATTGGTCAATTTCATCATATGATATACATGTGTGTGTAATGTAGTATCACTGGTTTCTAGATTGGTCAATTACCTCCGATTTCTAATCTTGTAGTGCCATCGTTCATAACGGGATGTAAAATTAAAAGAACAAAACAATAACTTTAGACCCAAAAAGGGTCTCACATTTTATATATGTTTATAGTATAATGGTTTGTTGAGATGTTTGAGTATGTCTGATTGGCAAGGATGGAATGGAGAGAGCATTTGTTTGTAATCCCAAGAGGAGATTTGGTTAGTTTCTTCATAATTTATATTCCCTCCTTGTATAAGGACAATTTTTAAATTTTAATTTTTCTATTTCTCTTTGATCTTTCTCGAGAATTGACTTTTACGACTGGACAAATTAGTCGACTTGATGTTCTTGAACTTAAAAATAAACTGTCAATGGAGGATTTAGTCAACTTAACCAAAAAGAACTTTGTTTCTGAACTAATCAATTAATTTAAATTAAGCGACTGAATGGGATAAATTAGTGAATTAAATAAATCAACCATTTGAGGATAAACATTTAGTTAATCCACAATCAGATAACAATATCAATTAATCTTCAACTACTTTGATCCAACAATCAAAGTTTATAATCTTCAAAGGCTTTAAATAGGTTTGTTGAAAGAGAATTAATGGTTTCAATGAACTTTTTTACTCATTTATTGTTTGAGCCCTAAATTCCTTAAGTTATTCATTAGTTCAAAAAGTTTGTCAATACCCCAATTCACTTCCTTTTGGGTTAGTTTATGGTTGACAGAGTTTCTTCTTCTAAAAATAATTTTAAATAAATAACACTAATGTGTGAAAGAGATGTCATTAAATAAATGCCATTTTTTTAAAAAAAGTGTCTTTTAAAAATATCTTTATAAAAAAGACATCTAAAGCAACGTGTGAAAACATGTTCTTAAAATAAGGATGACTAGTTGATGCCCTTTTTGCACAGATTTGAGGCGAGGGAAGGGAGAGGACATGGGCTCATTCGAAAGGGTAGTAGGGATGGGATCCTTTTGGTACACTCTTTTTATAGGACCGAAAGAGGGATCTCTTTTCCATGGAAATTGATTTGAAAATCTCGGATTCCAACTAAAGTAGCATTTTTTGCTTGGAGGCAGTATGGGATATTATATTGACTGAGGATAATTTGAAGCGGCGTAGGTATTATCTTCCTAATAGGTGTTGTCTTTGTAAAAATGCGGAAGAGTCAATAGACCGTCTTCTTTTCTACTGTGTTTATACTCGGGACCTTTGAAGTACGTTTTTTTGTCTTTTAGAATACTCTTGAGCCATGCCGGCAAAAGTGAAACACCTCCTTTTGTGTTAGTGGTGTAACAAAGTCCGTAAGGATTTCAGAATCGCTTGGAAGATAGCTCCCACTCCCATGTGTTCCATGTGGTGCACTTGACATGAAAGGAACCACTGAATATTTGAAGGGGAGAAATTACCCCATTGGAAGTTGAAAAACATGTTCTTAAAAACTTTTATATTTTTGGATCAAAGAGGAATATCCCTTATATTTAGACAAATTCATTAATTTTTTGAGGGACCTTATTTTTGAATCAAAGAAGAATATTCCTTATATTTAGACAAGTACATTAATTTTTTGAAGGACTTTAAACTTTAACTGTTGTAGTCAGTCCTTTATTTTTTGAGATACTTTTTAGGGTCTTACTTGACCCTTACGAGTAATACGATTTACTTTTACTCATAAAAAAAAAATAAGGTTGACCAGTTTTATGTTTTAGCCCATGTTTTGGTGAAGAAATTTACAACTGTAGTTACAATCTTACAGCCAAGTTGGGCACTCAGCTATATGCTAAATATTACACTAATTGGCATCAAACCAAACCAAACCAAACCCTACCTCAAACCCATGTCAAGAGTTCAGCACAAAATAAGAGCCGGTAGCTTAATTTAAGAATTGACGGTCTTTTATAGGAAGGTGAACTTTGAAAACTGAAATTTAGATGCTGCACTTTTAAGCTTCAAGGTAGCCACCCCAGATACATGTAACAGGAAAATACTCAGGAATATCTTGTAGTATTGCTAACTGTTCAAGATGTTGTCCCCCTTAATAGAAAGGGCACCAAAGACATGAAATAAAATGATATGAATTAGATACGAATAAGTGTTTATATCAGAGGTAAATAAAAATAAAATACATTATTAAACATGTCTTTCAAACACTAGTAACCCCAAGGGGTGGTTCAGTGGTCCTAGAGCCACTTGCAAAGCACTTAGCTTATTAGAGATTTCGGGTCCGCTCCCCATTCCCCTTCCCCGAAGGGCTGGATAATCCCCAGGGAAAAAAAAACACTAGGAAGTAGTAATCATGGCTCTTAAAAGAACAGCTGCCAGTAAATAAATGCCCTGTTGCAATATACCGAAGCTAATACCATTTCAACATCATAACAGCAGCTATCTACTTGTCATTTTTCCACTCAAAGAAGTGATAGAACACCATATGTTTCATAGAGGACAAAATAATTTTGATAGCAATAAATTGTGCAGAACTGTAATGGCATATCAACTCAAGGTACACCTCCCATATCGTTATTATGTATGTTAACTTGGAGATAAGGAGGCATTCAGATAAATACAGTGATTCTCAGAAAATAAAAAAATAAAAAGAAAGTAAATTTCTGTTCAACCACTTAATCTACTCGACAAGTGAAAGGCAGAAATCAGAAGGCCTTCGTAAGTCATTCCAAAACTCTCAAAGAAATAATGGAACAAGAACAATGAAAATTTACCACATCTATTAAATGTGAATTGGCTTGTCATAAGTGGCCATGGCAGCCTCCTTCACTGCTTCACTCATTGTTGGGTGTGCATGGCATGTACGTGCAATGTCCTCACTTGAAGCCCCATAGTGCAAGGCCAGCACTGCCTCGTGAATAAGCTCCCCAGCATTTGGTGCCATGATATGTACGCCCAATATCCTGTCAGTCTCCTTCTCAGCTAGTATCTTGACCACTCCTTCGGCATCATCAATTGCCTTAGCCCTGCTGTTTGCCAAGAAAGGGAACTTTCCAACACGGTAATCAACCCCAAGTGCTTTTACTTGCTCCTCAGTCTTTCCAACAGATGCCACCTCAGGGTGCGTATAAACAACTCCAGGGACCAAATTATAGTCCACATGGCCTTCTTTACCAGCTATGAACTCCACACATGCAACCCCATCCTCCTCTGCCTTGTGGGCTAACATTGGCCCGGGAATAACATCCCCAATCGCATAAACTCCTGGTACATTTGTAGTGAACCGTTCATTAACTAAGATTCGACCAACTTTATCAGTTTCCACTCCAATCTTATCCAACCCAAGTCCGGCAGTAAATGGAGTTCTACCGGCAGAAACAAGAACAACATCAGCTTCAAGTGTGCTCTGCTCACCACCAGCTGCAGGTTCAAGGGTCAACCTCACACCATCCCCAGAACTGTCAACTGATACCACCTTAGTTTTGAGCAAAAATTTCATCTTTTGCTTCTCAAGGGTACGTTGAAATTGCTTGCGGACTTCACCATCCATAGTTGGAACAATTTCTGATGCAAATTCAACAACAGTGACCTCCGAGCCAAGACGGCCCCACACAGAGCCCATCTCAAGGCCAATGTAGCCAGCTCCAATCACCACAAGTTTTTTTGGGATTTCTGACAAAGCTAAAGCTCCAGTTGATGATACAATCCTTTTCTCATCAATGGTGATCCCAGGTAGGGACTTGACATCAGAGCCAGTGGCGATTATTATGTTCTTGCCTTTCACAACAGTGTTCCCACCTTCAAGGCTGTCGACAGAAACTTCGGAAGAGGAGATGAATTTGCCATAGCCTTTAACATAGTTTACTTTGTTTTTCTTAAACAGGCCTTCAATACCTCGTGTCAGGTTAGTGACAGCTTTATCTTTTTGGGCCATCATGGCAGGTAGATCAACCTCCACAGAAGGGAACTTCACACCATGGCTGGCAAATGAATGCTTGGCTTCATGGTACATGTGGGAGGAATGAAGAAGAGCCTGAAAATAAAATGAGAATAGTATATTTGAAAAAAAAAGAAACAAATTCCAACCGAAGAAATTCTGTCATGGAATCAATTATTAAGCAAGTAACCTTTTTCATATATTTTTTTTTCTGATAAGCATATTTGACAAATAAATTTTGAAAGCCAGCTAGCTTCATATGAACCTAATAATATAATAAACCAAACGGCCAAATATCAACCTTGTATTTTTGCTACAAAATTTGTTTCATAAGCATCATATGCGACCATTCAGAATCTTTCATAAACAATACCTTCAGCATCTTCCGAAAACCAAATTTGAGATGGTTACCTTTAGTGTTGGCCAAGCAAATGTTCCCAAGAAAAGGCAAGCTAAATTTCTGAATTTCCCAAACAATCAAGTTATTCAAATTAACTCTAGAACCAAGTCCATTTTGTGCCAGCATATATTAGACCACAGTGTCGGGCAGAGCAAGAAAATTTTCCTCGGGGAGGCTGGACCAATGGACCAAAATTAAGAAGTGTTTTTGATATGTGGTTTAATTGGTTTAATTTCTTCTTCTTTTTTTCAAATGCAAATTTATGATTTACTTCAAACAATTTAACTATTTGGAATATTTATCCCCCTTTTAGTGTCTATTCACCAAATCCTCCACACTCAAAATAAACTTTTATTTATTCACCAAATTGCATGGAACTCGTTTTCTTTTTTTTCCCAAAATTATTCACTTAAGTGTCTATTGTACAAGAAAAAATTAAAATGCTTTATTTTAAAATTTTAAGCAAATGAATTTTTTTGTGGGACTTACATCAAATTGATGCAATCACCTAGTCTGATTTGGAATTCACACATGGCACTCTTATCTTCTGTAAGCCAGATATTAAACAGCTTCGGTAGTTGAAGTGCCTTTTGCTTTGTTTTGAGGCAGTTTTTAGGTTGAGGGTGAACTTGAGAAAGAGTGAGATCATTCCAGTTGGACAAGTAGAGGGGACTTGAGAGATGGTGCAAAGTGGCTGCCGATTGAGTTCTCTGCCTTCGGTGTACTTGGGTCTTCCGTTAGGTGCTTCCTTGACCTTGGGATGTAGTCATTGAGAGGTTTCAGCATCGTCCTGCCGGTTGGAAGAAGCAGTACTTTTCCAATGGGGGGATGATTACTCTTATATAGAGTACCCTTGAGAACCTTCCAAGTTATTTCATGTCCCTGTTTTGGATGCCAGCTGGAGTCGAAAAGAAATTGGAAAAGGTTCAGTGAGATTTTTTGTGGGATGGGAAGGAGGGTGAAACAAAGATCCACCTAGTTAATTGGGAAAAGTTTAAGAGGCCTAAGGAGGAAGGGGGCTTAGGGTTCAAGGATTTGAAGAAATTCAATAAATCCTTGCTTGGGAAATGGCTTTGCAGGTATGCGACGAAGGGCCACTCTCTATGCAAGGATGTTATGAGTACAAAATATAGGACCAAGTATCCCCCAAAATTTAACTCTAGCACCATTTTCCACCTCAAAGGAAGTGAAGCAAAGGAAGTCAACCAACCCATTTCTAATAGATGTCCATACTCCCCCATAAGGAACCACAACCTCTCTTGACCTCCAAACCCCTTCCTCATTCCCAAACTTGACTTTTAAAACCTTCCTCCACTCAGCATTAGCTTCACATGTGTATCTCTAAAGCCACTTACCAGGTAAAACCTTGATGAATGCCCTCAAATCCTTAATCCTCAAATCTAATCTTTTTAAAAGACAACTTAACCCCGTCCCACCTAAACAAATGCAGCTTCCTTTCCTAAAAAAATATCGCTATAACTTTTTCAATCTCTTCCACACAAAAATGGGCATAGGAAAAAAGACCTAAAGTATGTTGGAACATTTCCCAAAGTGTTCTTAATCAATGTTAACTACCCTCCTTTTTTGAAAGATATTTCCACTTTCAACCCGCCAATCGTTTTTGAAACCTATCCACAACTAGATCCCATAAACCTTTTTCCTTCGAAGAAGCTCCCAACAGAAGACCCAAAGAGACTGAAGAAAAAGAGCCTGCCTTACAGCCCAGATTACAAGCTATACCCTCCACCTCCACCTCCCTGACTTTGCCCATCCTCACTCTTACTCAAATTCACCATCAACCCAGACACTGCCTCAAAGTACAATAGAACACACTTAACGTACTTAAAGTGGTCCTCCTTAGTTCCACACAAAAAAAAAGTATCATCGGTAAAGAGGAGATGAGAGATCTCCATTCTATTTGTTACTCTATTCCCCACCTCGAAACCCTAATTAAACCTTCTCAAATTACTGTGTCCATCAACCTACTAAAAGCCTTTATAACCATACCAAAAAGAAATGGGGAGAGAGAGTTCTCCTGTTGAATACCCTTAGGCCGTGTTCGGACGGCGGGATAAGAAGATTGGATAGGATAAATGTTATTCTATCCTGTGTTTGGTGTTTCTATTAGATTGGATATTTATATCCCACGAACCATTTATATCCCACCTAAGTGGGATATAACTTATCCCCGGGGGGTAGTATCAGAGTTATCCCATCCCACTGGAATAAAAGTACAATGCCACGTCATAAAAAAACTACAACGAAGAATCAAATTAAAAAAATCATATTTTTTCGTTTTTTCATTGTTCAAATGTTTTTGATATATTTCAGATTTTTTAATATATTTTTGTATCAACAAATGGACTATTATATATATATATATATGTCTATATATATATATATATATACACACACACACACACACATGCATGCATGTAATTATTGATTTGGATGAATCTTATTAATACGAACCATGATTTTTTTTCAGTCATCTCAAAAGTAAGAAACTATTATATTTTGAATGATGTTTGCACAATCACATTCTAAAATATTATGATTATGCTTATTAGATTTTGAAATTGATTTAAGAATAAAATGTTAATTTTAGATACCTCGTATGTATATATTTGAAATAAATAAATAAATGACTTTCATAAAAATAATTTTTGAAAACCGAACTTTATATCCGAAACTTATATCTGATAGGCACCCGAACATAGGAATATAATATAACAACATATTTAGACTTTTTATCTGAGTCAATTCCAAACACTATAATGGAATATTCAATATCTCACAGGATTTTATTTTCTATCCGATCCAACTATATCATATCCAATCTCGCCTACTTATCCGGTTGTCCAAACAAGACCTTAGAACTCCTGAAGAACCCCGCAGCTAAGCTATTGGCCAATTCAGAAAGAAATTGAGAAAATGCACATAGTCATCCATCTCGCCGCAACGCCATTCTCACAAGAATGTACATAAGGAAATACCAGCTCACATAATCGTACGCTTTCTCTATCTTCAGCTTGTAGACTACCCCTCTCTCCTTACTCCTTCTGGAATCAATGCATTTGCTAGCAATCAAAGCTGCATCAAAAAATTGTCTACCTCCAACCTAAGAAGTACGGACATCGTTGAATAATATATATATATATATATATATTATATGATAATATAATTCAATTTTAGCATTATTTCTAATAATTTCAAGATCATCTATTAAAATTAATATTAATAATAAAGACTCACATAGGTTTCATTTAGTTGATTTACTAAAAAATTATTATACTTTTTTCGACTAGTTTAGTGACATAAAATAAGCAAACTGGTTAAGTACACTTGTTAAAAAATTAAACATATAAATTATTATTATTATTATTTGTTTCAATAAAATTTTAAAGTGGTACCAAGCGATTTATTTATTTTTATATTTTTTTATGAAAAAAGTTAAAAACAGGTTAAATATAAATTAAACTAATTTAAAAGACTTAAGTTTTAAAAATAATTAATATTATTGGATATGGTGACATGTCATCCAAGCTTTAAGAGAAAGGGGGTGAAAAGAAAAGGGGGAACTCATCCAAGGATCAAAATATCGTTTCAATGTATAGTTTCGGTCTGTCCAGAAATGGAAACGTTTCGGAAACGTTTTGAAAACATAATAGAAACGGAGAAAAAATTGAAAACATGTGGAAACATAACTTAAAATTTATTTATTTATACAAATAAGCCTATTTATTGAATATTTGTGCATGTTTAAGGCATACACATCATATTCATGATAAATGACCCTAATTCATGATAAATGACATAATAAATATATACTATGTAATATCCACGAATTAAATAATTTGATACAAGTTACATATAAAATAAAAAGTAAAACAAATAGCGATTTAAACTTATTATAATTAGTAACTTAGTATTAAAATAGTTGTTTCTCTACACTTTATTTCCTTACTACTTTTCTATTATTTTAGGAAAAATAATAGAAATATTTTTTATAATTTTGAGTCTAAATCCTTAAAAAATAAATGGATATTATTTTTTACTAACTTCTAAAATTATTGTTGATACAAAAGAAATGTTTCCTCTGATTCGGTATGTTTCCACTAGTTTCGGTATATTTCCATGGAAACATGTAAATTTTGATATTCTACTAGTATTTTGTTTCGGTTCCTTGAGAAACAGAAACGTTTCGACCGTTTCGATGGAAAAGAAACGAAATTTTAATCCTTGAACTCATCCTCATCACGTTGTTAAAACTGAAGGGAGGGGCTTTGGAACATTTGAGAGAGGGGGGTCGGCAACACATGCAAGTAGAAAAAAACACAGAGAGGAAGAGGGGAGAGAGAGAGATCACCGATGGAGGAGAGGGATTGTGATCGTTTCGTCCGAATAGAATAAGGAAGAGGAGGAGGCGAGAGAAGGGAAGGGAGGGGAGAGAAGGGGGGAGGGAGAGATTGCAAATGGAAGAGAAATCTCTACGGAGAAGAAGAAAACGAAGAATAGGAGGTACCTGTTATTTGGAATCATCACAAAATAGTACTATACTCCTCTCTTTTTTTACTTGCACACAGTGAATCGTTGATTCTTTTCTGCTTAATTATTTTTTTTTCTTCAAAAAAAAAGTACTCTAAAAATTGACCTGTGAAAAATTTTTCATCGTTTTCTTCTCTTCAATCATAATCATCGTCTCCCGACATGTCCAGCCATGTCAAGACATGTCTGAAATTGTGAAAAAAAATTGAATACGATACTCTCTTTTTTACATGTGGGACGTGTCCGTGTCCTAGGCGTGTCGAGCGCAAAGACTTTAGCCTCCAGAACGAGTCGATGCTTCTTAGCCTCCAACAAAAGCATTCTAGCTATTTGAGAGACTCCCTTTAGCTTGAAAGACAACACCTTAACAATCAACTTTTACACACAACCTACTAAGCTACCGGGTCTAAAGTTTTGGATATTCTTCGTGCCCTCTCTATGAGATCAATGCTACAAAAGATGCATTGAGACTCCACTCAAAAGACCCATCCTCAAAAAAGTAATGAAAGACCGGCATAACGTCTTCCCTTACCATTGACCAACAATGTTTGAAGAACGTCATCATGAACGCATCTGGACTGAAGCTTTCCCCAGCCCTCCCTACAAGAAAGCCCCCTTAAACGCCTCTAAGCGCTTCCCTACAGCTAAAACAGAAAAAAGCAACACGTAATAGGTTGGTGGCTTTACAAAATGCTCTTTATAAGGGTTAGTCTCTCCCCTTTTGATAAGTAACTTCTCTTCCAGCTAGCCAATCTCCTCACATATCTCTCCACCACAGTCCCTGGTCCCAACCTCACGATTGGATGCTCCCTAAGGCAGACCCAAGTAAGAAACTAGAAGAGATCCCACCTTACAGCCCAGAATGCCTGCTAATTGGGTGGGGGGCAATTTTATGATATTTCCCCTCTGTACCTTTTCCTTAAGGAATTTTTGCCCTGGTCCATTAAGTTACATAGTTATTTTAACACTAGGGATCTCTTTAGGCAGTCCTGTTAAACAAGTTCCGCTTAAGGGGAGTCATTAATCTTTCATAAGAAAATTATTAATAAGGCGGTCCAGTAAAATTGAGTACCTTCATCCCCTTGTCACTTAAAAGGTAAGAATGGGCATACTCCATTATATTAGTAAAGGAGAGAGGAACTCTCTTTCCAGAAGAGGGATTGGTAGTCAAAGTTTCATGTTCTTCAACCAATATAGAGAAACCCAAAGAATTTCCCGAAAAAAAAGAAGCAACCAAGTAAGATGCATTATCATTCCTCAATAATAATTCAGGAACAAATCAGATATATTTGGAATTATTAAACACCAAAGGGAAATGGGCAAAACCACACATGGACGTATCCAATTATATGAAATAAAAACTGAAATTATACATCTCCTTCGATATATTCACCTTATACTCAATTACCTTTAATCAAAGGCGCAACTAATCAGATGAATATACATGTGTGTAATATGCGTACAAAAACTTCAACTAACTGAACTATAGTATATTTTATCAAATTCATTAAACACGTAATGAAGTGAATATACATACATATATGGCCAAACTTTCATCATTAACGACAACGACACAGTCAATAGATCTGACTATCGCAGTTGTAGAATTGATTAAATAACAGAAATAAACAAATCGGAAACACCATACGTATAGAACACAGTACATATCGAATACAAAAAGATATCCAAAAACCCTAAATCAGAAGAACGAGAAGGGTGGGGTTCCGATGAGAATTACCTTTGAAGGGATGCAACCGACGTTGAGGCACGTGCCGCCGAGAGTGCCTCGCTTCTCGATACAGGTGGTCTTGAGGCCCAACTGGGCGGCCTTGATAGCGGCCACGTAGCCACCCGGACCACCGCCGATCACCACGACGTCATTCTCGTCAGATCCCGACGAGAAGCCCCTGGAAAAGGAGGTTAGAGAAAGAGAATAGCGAAGAGCATCGGATGAATTGCAGAGATTTTTGGAGAGGAGAAGCGAAGCCTTTCGTCTAGCAAAGCTCGCCATTGCCATATTCGCTTCAGCTTCAATCAAAATTCAAAGTCACACATAAGCCGTCAGTCAGGCTTTCGGCTTTGAAGAAGAATAGAGACCAAGCCTCTTTTCTTTATTTATCTGTTTATTTATTATTTATCACAATGTGGTGCACCTACGGTCGAAGAACCAGTTCCCTTATCACAATCTGGTGCACCTACGGTCGAAGAATCAGTTCCCCAGCAGCGCATCTGGTCCGTTCATTGGAGCACATATATATATATATATATCTATGTGTGTGTGTGTGTGTGAAAAATTTGGGGATGAGAAAGGTAACCAACCCAACCCATATATCTAATTAAATTACATCAATTTCTTCAATATTCTCATAATTTATTAAATATTATCACGTATACAAATCTATAGATATATATATATATATAATATGTGTATATATATTGTGTATGTATTATTTATATACATATGTAAATATAAAATTTTAATAATATTAATTTTTTAATTTTAATTTTAAAAAATTAATTAATTTTTAAAAAGAAATAAGACAAGGCAGGATAGAAATGGAAGATGTATTAAACGAGACAGGACGGAAAAAAAGAAAACTATTTTTTAACTGGGTGAAAATGAGGGAAGAATTCTATTTCGAACTTGGTTCGTTGTTATTCTTACTTTGTAGAACTTTTGCTTATGAGAAAAATAATTTTTTTTAAAAAAATAACATTTAAATATAAATGGGTTAAATAATTTTAAGAATTTGTATTTAACTTAACAAGTAAAAATAAATTTCGATTATACTGATGTGCTATTAATAGTTTAGTATGTGTGTGTGGGGTGGGGGGGGGGGGGGTGATGGAAGAGAAAGAAATGGCAGTGAACTAGTGAATTGTTTCGCTTGTTGAGATAGTCAGGGAAGGGAGGAATAGTGATAACTGATAATCCTTGTTTTTAATATAGAGAAAAAAGCAATACTTTATTTTCTAAATTTGTATTTCAAAATTTTAATTCAAATAACGTAACATTTATGTGGTATTATATTTTTAATAATAGTTCAAATTATAATTAAGAGGAAAAAGGAGAAGAGAAAAGAAAAAGTTACCATAGAGCGTAAAAGATAAAACAGTTATTATAAAAAAAGGATAAAATAAATAATCATTAATTTTTTATTATATATTATTTTTAATTTTTAGAATAAAAAGAAAATACAGTTTGGAGAGTTTAAGGTGCCTTTGCTTCCTTTTCTTATAATCATTAATTTTTTTTATTATATATTAATTTTAAATTTTAAAATAAAAAGAATATATAAATTGAAGGATTTTAGAGCATCTCCAGGGTTGAGTGATCTGAGATGGTGCTTTTACGATCGATTGTGAGGGGCTTCGCGATCGGTCAATGACAAGAGAGGGATTGCGAGGAAGGGAGAGAGATAGAGAAAGGAGTCGGTGGTGGAGTTCCAAAATCCAAATATCATACTGTCGGTGGTGGAACTACTGTGCTGATCTAGGTTAGATTGGTTTGGAGGGAAAAAAAGTAGGAGAAAATTATTTTTGGAGGGGGATGTAGCTTTGAGGTGAGAATTTTTTAGAAAGATTTGTGTCAAATTTAAAATGACTATTAGAAAGCATACGACTCAAAGTTAGTTTTTATTTAAATTTGAAAAAAAATATGAGTAACGACAAAAAAAATTTACAAAGTCAGTTCTTTCCTTCATTTTTTTCCTCACTTTTTTATCGGGTATAATACTTCTTTTTCTTTTATTTCCTCTCCTCCTAAAATTCTCAAACCAATCATAGTACAAGAGAAAAGAAAGAATAGGATGTCTTTCCTTCCTTGTCTCACTTTCTTTTCCAAGTAGGATATGAGACTTCTCTCTATCTCGCTCTTCCTTCCCAAATTCTCAATTTCTTTTCCAAGTTGGATATAAGATTTCTCTCTTTCTTTCTTTCTTTTCGTTCCCAAATTCTCAATCCAAGCATGGTCCAAAAAGGAACTGAGCACGAAGCATACCATTCTTTTGTTTTTGTTTTTGTTGTTTTTTTACAAAAACACTACCATCTGCTTGTTACAGAGTTGAAAATGAGAAGGGAAGGGAGGAAACTTCTCTCTAACTCTCACCCTGCTGTATTTTTCCTAATAATTAAATGTGAGGAAGGAGGACTGATATACTCCATGAGCAGGCCTAAAGAGAACTTTAAACAAACAAATGCAGCTTTATTTTCTTATTATGCCTTTTTCAAAAATTATGAGCATAACGTCCCTTATAATACTAATTTTTATATTTTGTAGATTCTACTGTTATCTATTCCACAAAATTGCCCTGACACACCCTACCATCACAAGTTGTTCTGACAAGTTATAAAAGAGCATTTGTCCAAATAAAGTTGAAAACAAAGCATAATCCACAATTCACAATCACCAGTTAGAAATTTTGTGAAGTTAAAACAATGTATGTTTGTAGTCAAACTCTCAATTTTTATTAGTGTATATATATATAAACAAGAATAATAGGGTACAGAATACAGAGATTACCTCCGATCCAGCTTCTACCTCTTATACTCCTACAAAACTGATGGTAGCTTGTTCAAAGCCGCCTTAAACAAAGCAGATTACGATCTAATCCAGTAAGAAATATCAGTAAATAATTTGTATTCACACTTTTTTCTGAATTTTTTTTTTCTGGCAAAACAATAATATTCAGTTGCCTTGTAGCAAGCTCCTCAACTTATTCCGGGCTTCCTCAGACAAGCTGCAGCACCTAAACCTTGGCCGTTGTGGAGGAATTGACTCCCGATGTTTGGGGGGAGTGAAGCACACAACGATTGCAGTGAGATTGTCATCTTTGTCCATTCGTTTTGCTTCCATTCGTTTTGCTTGATTCACAAGTTCTCTGGCACACTGATGTGGGTCATCGTTACGACTTAGCTCCTGGCGAACAAGGCTCACAGCTTCCTGGTTTGACATAACATCCCAGATCCCATCACAACCAAGAATCAAGAACTCATCGTCCTCAGTTAACAAAACCTGTTGAACTTCTGGCTCAGCAGTGAGAGGCGATGCAGACCCATGGAGGGATTTCATGTACCAATCTCCAAGTGCTCGGGTGACTGCGAGTTCATCATTAAGGCGACCTAACACAATGTGACCACCTAGATCTTCAACCCTCTTACGTTCTGGTAAGTAAGAAGCCCGGTGATCTTGGGACATCTGCACTGCAACTCCTTTCCTACAGAGAACAGCACGACAGTCACCAGCATTGGCTATAAGTAGATGCCTGCCGAGTACAAGAGCAGTCAGTGCTGTTGTTCCACAGGTAACACTAATACTACGTTCATCAGCCAAGGCCTGATCAGCCAGGAGAAATGCTCTGCAATGAAAATTACCCAACTCTTCCCAGAAAGCATTATCAAAATCTGATGTTTGTGGCAAATCCGCTTCTTCAAAGAATAGTCTAATAGCATTACTCTTGAGATAAGCTGCAGCTTCATGGCCTCCGTGTCCATCAAACACGGCAAAGAAAGCACTAGGCCTGCACCGGAAGAGAGAACCCAAAGGGGCAGATAGATCATCAATCCGAATGTGTTCATCTTCCATCGAATCCCGGAATCCAATGTCCATGTGGCTGCCTGAACGAATGCTTGGAAAAAATTTTGTGGTGGGAGACTCAATAATGGTAGTTTGTGTACTACTTGAGATGCTCACAACCTACAAAACAAGAAAAAGAGAAGGTAAGCCATGTCCAAATAAATCTCTGGTCAAAGCAAACTAAAAGCAAAAAATAAGCTGCAGCAGCATCTACCAAGCGAAGAAGCCCAAACAAACTGCAATCTCAACAAAATAGTAAAATACAGAAACTAAGCAGGATACATCCTGAAATTGAACTTAACTAACTTAAAATACAAGAAGTGACCTCAGCAATCATACCGAACAACTACCCTTCACTTTCAATGAAGTCCGAGAACCATTATAACATCCCAAAATTAAATCAACCAACTCATAATATATATCAATTAAAGTGATTTCACCAACTGTCACAGTTCATTAATTCTCATCTCCTATTTATTCACTTATTCACTCATTACAAATTCTCTTTTTGTTTTTCCCACTACTACGCTCAAGCAAATATTATTACAAAAGAAACCCACTGGCTTGATTGTGTAGCTTCATATTTAGCCATGATAAAAACTACCAAGAAATAAAGCCACAAGCCATAATATCTCTCTAATAAATCGATCCAACCTGTTTCTTCACAAGGAGGGTAATATGAGCAGTTTAGTGTCTACCCACATAAAAATTTACTTTCCAAAAAAAAAAAACTTGTAGCATGACTTCTATTAATACCAGGCATAAGAAAGCATATTGATCCATGAGATTAATAATTAAACCCCAACTATCAACAAAGAACAGAATCGTATATACATATACAAATAAGTATGCATATATACAACATCATTTAAAGTTTTAAAAAAACATACAGAATTTAATTCTCCAAAGACAAAACAGCAAAAAGTTACAACTTGAAAACCCTAAAAAATTACTGCGGAAAGCAAAGCAAGAAAGCATATTGATCGACAAGATTACAAACGTCCATATCTGTATGTATTATTATGTAAGCAGTATCATCTAATCTAGCACACAAAGATCCAAGAAAAGTAAACGAAATCAAGAGACCAATGGAGAGCGAAACAAGACATACCGATTCAGAGAGGGGGATTTCGATGGAAGGCGTCTCAGAAGGGAGAACATCGCAGAAGATCGGCGCCGGCGATGGGACGTCGAAGAAGTCCTTCTCGTCGGTGACTTTGGGAGGGGCAAGAAGGTGAACTGAGATGCTCTGTTGACAAAAAATCTCTGCTTCGCTCACCATGTTGTGACTCACTATCACCACCAACAACAACACAACAAACCAAAAATTGATTGATCGATCGATTAATTGATTGATCGCTTTCGATCTTCTTCTTCTTCTTCGGTTCTCTGTGTAAGAGCGATAAAAAAGCTTTGTTCTTCTGTGAAATTTGAGGATGGACAAAGGTGAGGTGTTTTGATAAGAAACGATCAGTCTTTGAGGGTTTTTATATTGATTTTGTTTCCAAAATTTGGAGTGTGGTTGGGAATTGTAATGTGAACGCAAGCTTGGAAAACCACGGAATGAGGGCGTGTGGATTTCCTATCCACTTGGGTTTTCTTTCATCTTATTTACCATAATGCCCAAATAACATATTTTTTCATTATTTCTTTTTAAAGGGATTTCAAGTAATTTATAATATCACCAAAATCTTAAAATGAGAAAAAAAAAATTAGAAAGTCTAATATTAATTTAAAATTTTTAAATATTAAAAAAATTGTCATATTCCAACAATTTAATTTTTTTTTTCTTTTGACAATAAATTTTAGGTTGGAACATTTCAAAGGTCTAAAAACAAATATATATATATATATAAAGAGGATAAAAATGTCTTTGAACATAAAATAATTACCGGCAAACCAACAAAGATTATAACAAAGTTTCCCTTGATCACTATCAATTATCTAACAAAGTTGTAAAGATTAGCATTTTCTTGTCTGGCATTAGTATTTTCTATATACTATGTGATAAGTTCAGATAAGAAAAATAATCTCTTTATTTGTAGAAGAGTAATGCTATTCATATCATAAAATTTTATCAAATTTTTTTACCCTTTGATTTGTCTGCTCGGGTGCTAATTCATTAAGCCTCTTAATATATACGGGTGCTAGTCAATTAAGTCTTTTAGTACTAATCAATTAAAGATCTTGGACTCACCTAACATGACTAACACCAAAATGCTAAATTCACTAGCACGAAGAGATTTACTAGCACCAAAAGTAATCACGTCAGTAGGTAAATTTTGTTAGTAAAATATTCAAATAAGGATAATATTACTCTTTACAGAACACATTGCATACATATAATTCTTTCTAAATAACAGATGTTTCTTACGCTTGATTGAGAAGTCATAAATACTTATTTTTTTCATAATTAGTGAGTATATTTTAAAATAACCTTTCTGAGACAAAGAAATGTATTTTCAAATGACTTCTTTTCTTAAGATTGAGAGTTTTCATTCAAGAAAAATAGGACTCTTATTTGAAATAATATAACAAATACATATCTTTTGATAGAAATATCTCTCTGCCGGATAATTGAATTTAAAAAATAAATGAAAATGACTTGGTTCCAAAATTTTAAATACAAACCATGTGCTAATACATACATATATATATATATAGTAAAAAGGAAAATGCTAGAAATAGATATTCTTAATGAATTGTATCAGTCCTACATCAAACAAGTGATGGCAGTACATTTATGATAGTGAATCTTACGACCGGTATTTATGAGTGATAAAATTAATTATATAATTTAACTTAATTTAATAAAGTCTTATCGTAATTATTTAAAATCAGTTACATGAATTTTATTCTGTCATTCTTTTTTATTTAAATCATTCCTTCCGTTAAATCATTCATTATCGTATATTTTTTAACTACGTCAATCAAAATTAATTTTGGTCACCCTCGTTCCTTAACATGACTTTGCCGATGGCCCTCTCATCCAGTCTCTCATGTAAGTATTACTCTTACTATCTCAAGAATATGTTAATTTCTAATTAAAAGAATATATACATATTTATATATAATTTTCTTTTTTAGTATAATTTTCATTTCATTTGCCGTAGGAAATTTGTTTATGAGTGAAAGTTTAATAAATAAATAAAAGTAAATGTAAATTAATATTTAATTAAATAATTATACGGATTCTAAAGTCATTAATTATTAGACATATGTTTAGGTAGAGCCATCTCTAAAAGTATGAATACGAAAAGTCAACCTTCACTTTTAAATTATTAATGCTAGTTGCGTGTCATAATACTTATTCTAATCCACAAGAATTTGCAATAAGAGATAATGGAGATAGAATATTAAATACACCTAATTTAAGATTAAAAAAACTCAATGTTTTTATTAAATATACCTACATATGTTTATATATATATATTAATAATTCAATAATTCAATAATATTTTCTTAAAAAATAATTTTTTTTTTATAAATTGGTTAAGAAATATGTTGAACCAACTTATACAAATTAAACTAATTTTTCTTTGAAAATTATTAATTATTGTATAGATGTTTAATTTTAAATAGTAATTAATAACGTTAATTAGTGGCACGCTTAGTGGATAGAACGTTAATTAGTGGCACGCTTAGTGGATAGCACAATAGGTGACACAGGCCATTAATTGTGTTGTGTGGCTGCAAACGTGAAGAGGAAGTAATCAACTTTTCAACCACTAAATACAAAATGATGTACAGAATTTTGACAGCCAAACACCAATTTATTCCTTTAAAGCCAACAGCTTTCCTCACAAGTAATCTTTCATTTGCTACTTTAATTGGTAAAGAGCCTACCGAATAACTTAATCATCTAACTCATCAACCCTCAACCTTTTATTGGTTTAAAACATGTATATATATATATATATATATATATAGAGAGAGAGAGAGAGAGAGAGAGAGACGTATGTGGCATGCAAATGGTATACGTGGACTTACCTGCACGACAAATAATGCTTCAATAACAAAACTTGGCTTTCATTCACAATTTACACCAATAAGCGTACCACAGCGCGCGGCACACCAGATACAGAATATGCTATTCTACATCAGTTGCCATTTTGACGGCAGGCACTCTGCTCATTTTAACATTTATTTTATAAATTATACTCACATAATTACAAAAACTTTATTTTTGAAATGATACTAAACCCGTTTTATTTTTATTGATAAATGACAAACACTTTTATTTTAGTCTTAAATCTATGGGTAATATTATATATAATATATTTTTTATTTAATTTTCTCACTCTTAAATACAGATGATTAAAACTTACAATTTAATTTTAATAATTATATTTTTATTTTTATTTTGGAGCTACAGAGTGTTCTTAATTTTTTTTTTTCAGTCAACGCTAATTGTCATAATAACTAACTAACTTGGATAGGTCAGAATTTGAATTCCATGCTGTTCATACACATTTAAAATAATTTTTCCATCGTCATTACTGTACCAAAAAAAATAAAAATAAAAATAAATTATGATATAACTACTTAAAAACTTTATAAACTAACATAACTTTACCTTACCATAGATTATAATTATTCAGAAGATGCAGATGTGGATGTTAGTGCATGAAGATCTAAATTGGGCACACACTGTAAGATGACCTAATAAAGTAAACCTTGATCATCACACTACAATTCTTGCATTCTTTGCTCAAAAGATGATGTAATGTTAATGCAATGAATATCTCAATTGGGCACTCACAATTGAAGATGACTCATTGAAGTCAACTTTGAATATTGGACCAACAATGCATCTAGACTCATGGTTAAACAAGTCCTATTAAATTTTAAGACATTGTTTGGATTTGCTAGTGTTTCTCTTTTTTATTTTTGCAAAAGGGTGATGTAACATATTTCTCATTTTTACATTAAAAATATAAGTGAGATTTTTGAAAATTATATTATCTGAAATGTCATGTCACATTAGAGATATAAATAAAGATACTAAATATTAAAAATGCATAGCATATGATAAGATTTTTAAGAAATATCATATGATATTTTTGGATCTCACGTGATGTGATTTGTTAAAGCAGCACATGATACTAGTTCACATAAAAAATGTAAATGGGGATAAAAATTGAAAATATTTAACATTAATCTGTGCAAAACTACGGCTACAGTAAACTTATTTACCAAAATAGGGTGAATTGTGAAAACGTCGTTTGGAAAGACGATTTAAAAAAAAAAAAATTTGTTTTGAAAACGTCTTTTGGAAAGACGCTTTCAAAAACGTCTTTCCAAAAGACATTTTGAAAACAATTTTTTTTTTTTTTTTTCCAAAAGACTAGAAACAGTGTTTAAAAACATAAAAAAAGAACCCAAGGGTTAGACACTCCTCTCAAAACCCGAGCGGTAGACACTCCTCTCCTAACCGTCGCTCTCAAACACTCGCTCTCAGAACCCTCGCTCTCAAGACCGTTGCTCTCCAAGCAGTCCCTCTCAAAACTATCCCTCGCAGAACACTCCCTCTCAACGCGAAAAGCCAAATCTTGAGACGGCTTGTTGGCTGTCCCTCACGGCTCTCCCTTGACGGCACTCTGTCTCTCTCTCCCTCACGACTGTCGGAAAACAGATCAGATCGTGTATCCATCTTCTTCTCAACTACAACTCTCCATTCTCATCTCAAACTCCAGATTTGCTCTCCGTAACTCATTTTCTCTTGTTACTGGTCACTCAGGCGCACAAAGAAGGGTTGACGCCATTTTCTCTCCGTTATTCTTCTTCTCCGTTAATCTTCTTCTCTCCGTTTCACCTCATTTTCTCTCCTCACTCGTCACTCTCGTCACCCTCAAGCAGACGACCCTCAGGCGCACAAAGTGAAGCAGGTGTCTCCCCGACCTGATCCCATCGCTGTTGACATCACCGACCATTGCTCTCTTTCATCACTTGTCTCTCTCGGTGCAATGATCTCATCAGATCTGAGGTAAAAAAAATATGTTTTGTTTTTCTATCTCTAAGTTAGAAATTAGGGATTTTAAGGAATGAGTTGTGTTGAAAAATTAGGGCTTTTCTTGATGCTCTTTACTGATTGCATAAAATAAGTTGGAATTTGTAGTTAGTGTTTCTTAAAAATGAGGAAGATGGGAAGGCCATATGGGAATGGACTCTGGCTGATTCATGAACTATAGTTAAGAAGACAAAAGTGTGAGTATTAAGAGTTAAGGGATGTTATGTGATTATGACATTATATTTCACAGGGTACACCATATAACTTTGTATTTTATATTTTATATGTGACAATTTTGTTTGAGTGATGCGAATATCTATTAATTTTTTTTTAATTGATATTGATTGATTTTTTACTACAACACATTAATAATAATTAAGTTGCCTCTCCCTTGTCGTTATATTAAAAAAATTATATATGATCATGATGAGCTTGTATAATTCTTTATTTCAAATATAATTTAGATGTATATCACGTGCTAAATTAATCATGTCAAAAAAAACTCATCCTATCCAAAACAAAGGTGATTAGATGGTGGAAGTGACAAAAAAAAAATCATAATTATACTCATTTAACATATATATATATATATATATATATATAGATAAATAGATTTTATTGTGAATGTAAGATGAGACAAAGAAAAAAATAGATAGATAGATAAATAGATTATATCATGAAAGTGAGATGAGAGAAAGAAAAAGAGTTGAATAAGGTGCCATTTGTAATTATTGTGTTTGCTATAAATTGAGAAAGATGAAAAGGTGTTTATAAATGTAACGAATTCAAAAATTATATTTAAAAAGATTAAAATTTAAAAAATGTTATATGAATATAACATTATATTTAATAAGGTATAACATATAACTTTGCATTTTATATTTTATAGATAGATAATTATATAAGATCATAGATAAGTTTATATATAAATTTCAATCCAAAAATGATTTAAATGCATGTCACATGTTGAATCAATAATGTCCAAAAGAATAAATAAAAAGAAACAAAAGAAAAAAAAAACACCTCATCCTATCCCTAACAGAGGTGGGGGAAATGTTGGAAGTGACAAAAGGCAATGCATAATGTGATATTAATTAGTAAGGCGAGCAATTTCCACCGTTCATCTAGGTAGGGGACTTGATTTATGCAGATTGCTGATCACCAATATTAATATCACTTGTACATCTAGGTAGGGGACTTGATTTTTTGTAATTTGGAGATCCAGATTGCAAGGCCTTTGGTAGAAATGAAGGTGCATAATTCGTACAAGGGTTTTATTATTCAAAAGATTATTTTTAAATTTTGATGGCTTGTATTTATTTTTTGAAGGTTAGCAATGGCTGGAACATCAATACCTTTATTATGTTATTGGGGAGGAAATATTTGTTACGGGGAAGAAGGTAGTATGTGGTATGATACTCGGCCTCGACGAAGCATTATGTTGAGGAAAGGAACAAGTTATAATGAACTTTTGGTGAAGATGTATAGTATAATGGAGTTGGATATCACACAAGTCCACCTGAAGATGACTTCTCGATTTTCATTCGAGCATAACAAATACATTCCATTAGAAGTCGTTGATGATGAGACAGTGGATTCAATGATTGAAGTTATTCTAAGCAATCCCACATTATATAGCATCGACTTGTATATGGAGACAGAGGATGTGCAGCATCCTTGTGGTGTATCTCAACCGGTGGAGATTGAGCACGGTCCTTTTACTCGACTGCTCACACAAGATAGTGATTGCCAAATTGGTGAAGTTGTCCCCATGATACATCAAAGTTTCAGTCCTATGTTAGTGGCTGAGACATGTCATACAGAACATGTGGAGTCTCACTTTCCTAATATTGCAACTATTGTGAACATTGTTCAGGGTGAGGACATTTGCAACAATTCCATGGATAGAAGTAATCTCCCCAATGCATCATCATCATCATCAGAAGATGATGATATGTTACAATCGGGTGATGAGGATGGAATGGATGAAGCCGATGAGCATTGCATTCGTTTGCATGAGACCGATTCTCCATTTTTTTCAAATGTCAATTTTACTGATGATGTTGGTGGGAGCAGTTCATCCCATTTGCAACGTCCTTACATTTGGGATCCAACAACAAACGAGTTGGGCAAAGGTCTTGAATTTAATGACAAGGAAAAATTAATGCAAGCTGTGAAAGAATTTTCAATTAGATGTCATAATCAGTATGAGGTGATTGAAAGCAGAAAGGATCTTTGGGCTGTGAGATGTAAAGTTCATGAAATGTGTAAATGGAGATTGCGTGCTATAAAAAATAGGAAGACTGGCCGATTTCAAATCACAAAATATGAGGGGCCACACTTGTTTAAATCGTGCTATGAACAGAGATCATGTGCAGTTAGATTCTAAGTTAATTGCAACTGAAATACAAGGTGCAGTGAGGGTTGATCCGGCTTTAAAGATAGATCTAATTGTCGAGCAAATGAGAGAAAAGTACGGTTACACGATCTCCTATAGGAAAGCTTGGATTGCAAAACAGAAAGCAATTTCCATGATATTTGGGGATTGGGAGACATTCTACAGATTGTTGCCAAAGTTTATGGGAGCACTTGTGAAGTATAATCCAGGCACAATTGTTGAATGGTTGCATCATAGCAGTAGCAACTCGGACGTGGTGGTTTTCGGCAGATTGTTTTGGGCATTTAATGCATCAATTCAAGGATTTTTGCAATGTCGGCCAGTTATCAGTATTGATGCCACACATTTGTATGGAAAATACAAGGGAAAGTTGTTAATTGCAATGGGGACTGATGCTAACAATCAAATATTTCCTCTCGCATTTGCAATCGTTGAAGAGGAGAGTTACAACAGTTGGCGATGGTTCCTATATTTGTTAAGGTTGCATGTTGTGGGGAGGAGGGAAGACATTTGTTTGATATCTAATCGGCATAAAGGTATACTTGCGGCAGTGAAAGATGCAAATTCTGGATGGCAACAGCCATTAGCATATCATAGATTTTGCTTGAGGCATGTTCGTAGTAATTTTAATAGCAAGTTCAAAGATGCCCATCTAAAGACGCTTGTTTGGGCAGCTGGAAGTGCACATCAGATATGCAAATACAATTTTATCATGCAAGAAATTAAAAGCCTCAACCAAATGGCATACGATTGGTTGAATGAAATACCTACAGAACAATGGACAGTTGCACATGATGAAGGTCAAAGATATGGACATTTGACCACTAACATCTCTGAGGTTTTTAATGGTGTGCTGAAAGATGCAAGGAATTTGCCAATATCTGCATGTGTACAACTGATTTTTTATCGTTTGGTGAAGTATTTTTGTGCTAGGAGAGGTTTTGGGCAACAAGCTATATCTGAAGGTTGCATATATACCTCTTTTGTCGTTACAAAGATTGTGCGTTACCAATCAAAGATTGATGGACACGTGATCACAGACTTCAACATGTGCTCTGGTGAGGCACAGTTATGACAAGGAGGGGTCACTCACATGCAGTATTGACACGTGATGGTGCATGTTCATGTGGAAAATGGGTCATCTACAAAATGCCATGTTCTCACGCCTTGGCTGTATTTGCAAAGGCTTCTGTTGATGGATGGAATTATATTAATGAATGTTATAAGTTGACACAACACATGGCTATATATGCACCTGAGTTTCATCCTCTTCACCATGAGGATTATTGGGACGAGCCCATTGGTCCAACTTTGTGTCCTGATCTTACTATGAAAAGATTAAAGGGTCGTCCACAATCGACACGAATTCGAAATGAGATGGACATAGGGGAAGGTCGTACGCCAAAACGATGTGGGTATTATAAGGTTAGGGGACATGATAAAAGATCTTGTCCAGCTAGAAATCAGCAACCCACGGGGAACTAACTCAGCTACTCAAGTAGAAGACTGGCCGATTTTTTGTCTTTGTTATCTTTTTTTTTTTGTTAATGATATGACAGAAATTATGTATGTTTTTGTACTAGTTTTGGGAATTTCTTATCATTTGAATTATGTTATTTCATAATTTCATCATCTTTTGTACTCGCTTTCCTTTTATATATCATGGACTTTATATTGTTTTTGCTTCGAGTGTGCAAAAATTTGACCTATGGGTAGTGTTTTCATCATAATTTCAGTTTTACATGGACTTTTTGAGTGATTCAAAATGGTATGAAACTAGACTTAATAAGGAACATTTTGGCACAGATTTCATTACATTTGGATCTATAGATTAAGAGAAACATCAATCTGAATCAAAGGGTTAGGCGCAGCATTTTTTCTGAAGTTAAAGTTTGCTCTATGTGAACAGTAACTTTCAATGTAACTGTTCATTTTTAGCTACTGGTTTGTGATTTTACTGTTCATCCAAAATTTTTTATTTTTTTACCAGCTGGTTATGTGGGATTCCCTGTGAAAACAAAGGTGTACATATTTTTTTTAGCAGCTGATTGAAAAATTGTGCTGTTTAAGTCCTTGGGGGCCCTTAAAACCATTTTATCTGCCACTAGAGTGATGGACCAGTGTTCTTTTGATTAAGAAGAAAAGAAAGGGAAGAGGGAAAGAAAGGAAAATAGGGATATATTAGACTTAGACATACATACCTTAGTAGCTGGTTTAAGAAGTAGAGTTTGAGTTAGAGGGGCATTATTTGGTTTGGCAATTTTTTCAGTATACACCTAGCACCTTCCCTTTAATTTCAAAGCAGAATAATTGATGTGTTTGCACATTCCTTTCATTCCCAACCAAAATGAATAACATTTTCCTTTCATTGTCCCACTAATCCATCATAGAAAAGAAAAAAAAATTACAAATAGAAAAGAAAAAAATTGAAAGCAGGAGTTTACAGCTCTAGGTGAACAGTAACTTTGACTGTTACTGTTCACTTTTAGCTACTGGTTTGTGATATTATTGTTCATCTAGATTTTTTTTTTTTAGTAGCTGATTATGTGGAACTCAAGTTACTTTTGGGCTAATTGTTTTTGGGCTAAAATTTTGTTTGTTAACACTGAGAGAAGCACAAGAAGAGCATGGGAAACGTGCTTTGGCTGTTCTGATTGCAACAGCAGCTGCAGCCGACGTTGCTGTTGCTGCTGTCCATGCTGCAGCTGAGGTTGTCCGGCTTACGGCTGTTCCTCAATCTTACCATGAATGTGAAAATATGATTCGAAACTTGGCTGCCATTAAAATTCAAACTGTTTACAGGGCATATATTGTGAGTTTTTTTAGAACTTCTTATCTCATTCCTGGCTTATGTAGTTTATGCTTTGAAAATAAATTGGTTAAGATGTTTCTATGTCATGCTGAAAATTACATATTTATGCTGTTGAGTGTGAAAATATGTTTCTATGTCTTAAGCAACTTGAATGAATTCTTATGACTGCTACAAGAATGTTTTGTAGTGGCCTATTCTATAATTTCTCATTTTAACCATCCTATGTGTGTAGCTTCTCCAAATTACTGCTCTTCAAAACTCTTAAAATGGACCTCTACTTCTCGCAGAAGCCTTTAAAAATATTAGCAATCTCAGAGCTGATAGCATGGTTGTAATTCTAATGATATCTGGAATTCTTCTTGAAATTTTTAAAACTTACTTTGACAATCAACCAGTCAGAATTTTAGAGCTGAGTTTGGACAGATACTTTTTTTTATTATATGCAATCTCATTTTATACGAGAAGAGTTGATAAATGTACGACTGTGAAGAAAAAGCATATGAACAAGTAAAAATTTGCTTCGAAAAATCAGATATTTGAATCTAAAATCTCTAGAGTTTCAATATTTGATCACTAGTTGAATTGAAGTTTCTAAGTATAAATTCAAACAAAACCAATGTATTTTATCATACATGAATCCAAATGATAGTGACCCTTTTTATAACTGTGGAGAATCTATTTTCTTGCTAAACATTACATGAAATAGAAATGCTCTCTTTAGACACAAGAGTCAGGCTGTTTACTATGTCATTGTCAAGGTGAGAAGTTACTATGTCAGATCTGATTCTAAGTTTTGGAGAAGTGATAAAAAATCTTTTCCATACATTTGAGGTTGTGAAATGAACCCAACTGTTGGAGTTTGACTTATAATTAATTTTATTAAAGGATTATTTAATATATTTTCATAAGAGAAATAAAGCAAGATTTAATATATTTAAAAATTTATTAATTTATTGAACAGAAAATTGTTGGATCATTCAAAATTGTAATGCTTGGTTAGTGATAATTATTTAATGGATGGTTCTTGTTGATTTCTTTCCTTTCTTTACTTCATGTTCTTCTTATTTAAGATTTGTTTAAACCTTTGCTTAAAAAATTGTTGGATCATTCAAGGTTGTAATGCTTGCTTAGTGATAACTATTTAAATTTTGCTCCAGGTGAATAGTAACTTTGAAAGTTACTGTTCATTTTTAGCTACTGGATTACATAATACTGTGTCACGACCCGAAACCCGGCCCACGCGGATTTGCGGTTCGTGATCGGCCACCGAGGCCTTTTTCAATGATCACGATGCTTTCTTCATTTCCATTAATCAAATGCAGCGGAATAAAATTCTTTTTCTATTGTGGAAGCGTCATTACACAAGTCAACGTCAGTCATCCATTTATACAATCCATAGTAATTACAAAAAGTACATGATGTAATTTTTCAAAGCCTGCTGATGTCATATTCGATATACAGTCCAAAAGTTTCCAAAAGCAACTACATCATGACTAGCAAAATCCTATCACAAAAAGGGTTCATAGCTTTACAAGCTTCCATCTAGTCTGACTGAACTTGCTATTTCTTTTCCCATATCATCACCTGAAATAGGATAAAAATCCTATGAGCTCAACAGCTCGTGAGTATCCCAGCTCGTGAGCATTCCATAACATACCAAGGGTTTCAAAACAATTATATGATTCAATACTGAAATATCAATGATCAGATATCATATGTTATCTTAATTATAGTACAAGATAACGGTATCAAATTCAGTTCCAATATATCTCAATTCAAAGATAATCGTAAATCGATAATCAAGAACATAGTTCAATAAATCAAAATCACAGTTCAATTTCATGGTTCAATTTCCAAATTCATAGTTCAATAATGCATAATTCGATAATTCATATTCATGGTTCAATAACCCAAATTCATAGTTCAATAAATCATAGTTCGATAATTCAGATTCATGGTTCAATCTTCAATATTCATATTCAAAATCATATACTCCACTTCTATGGTGAGAAAATTAACCCTCGCTGACTGAGATCATAGGCTAGCTAGTTTGATATGCCGTATCAACACCGACTCACCACAATATACCCTGTGGGATGGGTTCGATAAATCACAACCTATTCGATAGTGACCAATCATAGAAGAGTGTTCTATTCAAAGCATCAAAATCATATCCAAATCATATTCAAAATCAATAATCATCAATAGCAGTTCAATTACTCAAATCAAAGTTCTTTATTTGATATTTAGTTAAAACAGTTCAAACATTTGTAAGAAGATCATATAACATTTGAGGACCTTACAAACACATTTTCTTAAGTCAAAGAAGACGATATAGTTGTCAATAGGTCATTCAAAACGTATACAGTATAACTGTTAAACAAAGGCTATAAAGGAAAACGATTTCATATGTCGATATATCATAAAAGAGTTCAATATTTATATCTATACTGAAAATGTCTACCTCAATATGGTACGAAATACTCACCTGAATTCCAAAGACTTAACTCCAAAAATCCTTCCTTTGAAGTTCCCTAAAATCACATTTCAAAGTCCGGTCACATTCCATAATATTACTCTGATTTGATTATCATTAATTCTTTTTCCTATTTTAGTTACATTTGTTGGGTAGCTTCTTTAAGTTTTAAAGTTTGATTCTATTACCTTACATATTTACGTGTCATATTTTTTCGTACCTTATTTCAACATACGGACCTCACCATTGAGTCCGGAGCGTCGAAGAAAGTCGGTTTAGGCTTTCGCGGGATTCCATTTGGACTTTTGTACCAAAAGGGCAAAATGGTCATTTTACACTTTTATGTGTATTTTATTTTTCGGGGTCCCGTATAGTGAAATAGACCCCACCATTGATCTTAGAATGTCCGAGATAATGAAAATTGACTATTCATTTGCATCGTTTGGACTTCGTTTGACCTATTTTTGAACTAGGGGTATTTTTGTAATTTTTTATTATTTTAAATTAATTAAATATATTAATATTTTATTAATATTTTATTCTGGGGGTCAAATCACAATTATTAACAGTTGGGGGGTCAGTTTGTAAATTTCATAAATTTCTGGGTCAATTTGTAATTTCAGAAACCCTATTCTCACTATTGATAGCCAAACAGTGGCTATCCCTTAAAATCGGAATAGGATATCCCCATCCCCATCCCCAAACCAATTTCAATTTCAATTTCTAAAACCTGTAACCAAACAGTCCTAATTGAATTTTAAAACATTTAAAACCTAACACAAAACTACACCGTTTCACTTTTTCGTTTAACTCGGTTGGGCTCTGACCCGGATCCAACCCGGATCCGTCTTCTGTTTTAACCCGAAATGCCCCACGACATTCCGGTTGTCTTCCCCAACACTCCGGTAGGGTTTCGGTGGTAACAGTCGCCTTCTCTGGCGACGGCCACCGGATTTCCACCATTTTTTTGACCCTTTTTAAACGCTGTCTTCTACTATTTTTCATGAGGGTCTCATCCCAACTATTAGTTTTCAACTTGAAGCATTAGATCTTCACGAATTTGACCAAAACCGCAACCCCGGTGACCCGAACTTTCATGTTTTTACACTCCGTTCTTGACTATTTTAACTTATTTCTTTTTCATTTCATTTTCTGCACTATATGGGATTAAATCTAAGTCACTTAAACATGGTTTCTCACATAAAATATCAAAGATAATCCTTGCTACCCGTAACCTGCAACTAGGGTTTTCTAACTCAATCCGTGACCATTTTTGTTGATTCCAATTGCAATTTAATTCTCTTTTCATGCTTTTTAAAACTCTATACTTTAAACCAATTAACATGCTCATAAAATCAAAAACAAAGTGAGACCCACTTACTTATACTTTCTGATTTTCTCTTTGTGGGTTGCTTCCTCTCCCCTTCTGTTCCTCTTCTATCTCTTCTTCTCCTTCCTCCTTTGATTTCTTTCTTTTCTTTTACCTTTTTTTTTTCTTCTGATTTTCTCCTTTCTCAAAAAAAATGGTTCAATGTATATATGTGTATATCTCTCTCTCTCTCTCTAAATCAGATCTGTCTACACCCTCCATGCCCTGAATTCCACTGCCACACACAACCCACTTACACACTCCATCTCCCACCATGCCACCTTGAGTGTGGCACACTCCATCACACATACCCACAGACACCTAACACACACACACACACACCATAATCTGATATATATATATATATATATATTTATATTTATATATAAAATTTTTTTTATTATTATTATTATATTTTTTTTTAGCTTATGGTTCGGGTTTACATGTCATGGCCCGGGTTCACTGGGTCGGGTACCGGCTAACTCGGTTCGGTCCCGCCTAACTCGGGTCGGGGTATTACATACTGTTCATTTGAAACTTTTTTTTTTTTTTTGTGGTTGCTTGTTCTTTTAATATACATGGAATGAGGGATCAATTCCCAAGTTCTGTTTAAAGGGACTTTATAGAGGTAGAACAGAAAATCAGCTTTGGTCTAGTGTAAACATAAAAATCAGATTTGTTTTTTTTTTTGTAGCAGCTGATTATGTGAAGCAGCCATCTCCAAATTTCATCCGTTTAAAAGCCCAACAGTTTTTTGGTCTAGTGTAAACATGAAAATCAGATTTGTTTTTTTTTTTTTTTTGTAGCAGCTGATTATGTGAAGCAGCCATATCCAAATTTCATCCGTTTAAAAGCCCAACAGTTTTTTGGTCTAGTTATACTTGTTGTTATGCCACTTCATTTGCTGTTTTGAATCCAATAATAGATCGTCCAATGCTACAACTTAATTATTTCATCTTTTCATGTATGCTTACTTTTTTACAAGTGTAATTGATGACATGTTAAATCAAGGTTTTTAAGTTGCTAACTTTTTATCTCATTTGTCATTTATAATTTATTAATAACAGATGGAGACCGTTCATAGGGAGGTTGTAGATCTTGGGCCAATAGATGGATCTGTACTTTACATGCAATCTATACATAGATCTAGTCCAATATGGGAGGGGCAGGTTTGAATGTCTTATCTGATTACTTAAAATTATATAAAAATTGACTGAAATTCATGCTTTTTATCTCACTTATAAAACTTGTATTTACTTGTGCATTTTAATGGCAGGATCTTGGAGTGTTTCATTGTCGTAGGAGCGACAACTTACTGCGACGACCTTGCCAACTAGACGAGCGCATAAAGAGATACTTAGTCGAGGCTAGATTTTATGGAGCCTATCGAGTTGGATTTATCCAACTTGATTGGGCTCTAATTACAGCACTTATTGAGAGATGGCGTGTGGAAACCCACACATTCCATCTACCTGTGGAAGAGTGTACCATCATGTTGCAAGATGTGGCAATATTGTTAGGTTTGCCAATAGATGGGGCACTTGTCACAGGACGTGATGTTGCCTTTGTGGTGCCCATGTGTCAGCAACTTTGCCTTGAGTTGCTGGGGATTACACCAGCTCAGTCTGATCTTGATGGATCACGACTGAAGCTTAGATGGCTTGTTAATCATTTTAGAGAGTTGACCGAGCCTGCAAACGACGATATTATACGTCAACATGCTAGGGCTTACATCTTGATGCTTATTGGAGGTTCTTTATTCGCAGATAAGTCAGGGAATAAAGTAAAATTGATGTATCTTAATTTGCTTAGGGATTTAAAAAATGTAGGGAGCTTTAGTTGGGGGAGTGCCATCCTCGCATGTCTTTATCGTGAGATGTGTCGAGCTACTAGGCCTACTGCCTCTGAGATAGGTGGCCCACTTATTTTATTGCAGGTAGTAAATTACATTTTAAATCTATTATAATTGTCTATTATATTAGATTGTTACTAACACATTTTAAATCTATTTTAATAGTTATGGGCATGGGAGAGGCTGACACACATCAGACCTGATAGACAGCTCCCTCGGGAGAATGAGGAGGAGTCATTGCCTTTAGGGCATAAGTGGCGAGCCACATTATCTGTTAGGCAGACATCGACCTATGTATTTCGCCATTATAGGGACCAGCTTGACCAAATGCAAGATCACCAGGTTTGTTACATGTTTACAAATGCTTATTATTATATGCTTATAAATGATTATTATTACATGTATAAATTAAGTTGACCCATTGTATCGTTTACTTAACCTTGAATAATTTTTTTCTTGGTTTATAGATGGCATGGCAGCCCTATACAGATGATGTCATCGCGACATTACCTACATATTGCCTTGTTGGGGAGGATATATGGCTGACTGTATCACCACTCATTTGTTTTGAGGTTGTTGAGTGGCACTTCCCAGATCGGGTTATGCGTCAGTTCGGACTTCGCCAGGAGATACCATTGCCACGCGATACAAGTGTCGAGCTTCAGGCTACTGATCGACAAGGAAGGGCACTATATCAGTGGGACGTTGTGCATCAGCCATATATTGATCTATGGAGTCATCGTCGTGATCATATTGTATCTGCCGAGCCGCTGGATCACCCACTTGGGTATATGGATCCCTATATGGTGTGGTATCGACGAATTACTCGTTGTTTGGTTGGGCCACCGGATATTAGGCCATTGGTTGGATTTCAACCCATTGGTAGTATTATGGAGATGCTGGTATAAGTTTGTTTGATGTGTTATTTTTAATTATATTACATTTTTATATTCAAAACATACTTTTAATTGTTAATATTACTTGCAGTCAAGTACCCTTACCAAAATACATATGAATGCTGATGAGGGTTATGGCGATCGAGTTGAATCACACCAAGCCTTTGCTGATATCAAGGCACTTAGTTATTCTGCCTTAGAAGGAATTCAGGCCCATCAGCGTATTGGCTCCTAGGAAATCCCATGTGATTCAGTCCCGTCGCAGTCGGCCTCAGTGCCTCATAGGCGACCTCGTGCCATGGTTAATGTATATCAGAGACGTCATCGTAGGGACATTTCAACTCCGGCTGCCCCTTCATCATCAGTAGCAACTCCATCCTCCTCCACTAGAATGCCCATCCATGATGATTATGCATTTGGCACACCTATGCACACAGAAGCAATTGAGATAGGTGGGATGGGTGATGACATGGGCATTGAGGGAATGATAGTGGCTCACGACGATGGAGATGACGTAGGTGGTATGGGTGAAGATATGGATTGGGGATTTCATCTTGATGCCATACCACGAGGTACACGTACTCATCGTATTCGTCGTCATTTTGAAGTAGGTGGTCCTTCTCAAGTCACACAAGTTGAGCAACAACTTGAACGCCCACGTAGAAGGCCAGTTCGTCAAAGGAGACAACCTGGATGTGGGACTTAAATTTATGAGGTAGTTCATTTTTTCTCCTTCAAAAGTCTGTTGTTCTATGATAAATTGGAACAACTGATGCATGCTTTTAGTGTATTCTTTCTGAGGTTCAATTATAGCTAAAAATCTTCCCTTTTAACTTTTTTCCTTTCTTTCCATGATAGTCGTGCCTCAGATTTTTGGTTTGATGAAGATAGATAGTAAAGGAAGGAGCATTTCATTCAGTGAAAAGCGTAAAGGAAATGATTTGAAGGCAATGGTAATACTCAGATTTATGATACCCTCTCAAAGTTAAATGGAAGTTCTAACACCGGAAGTCATATATTTGGTTGCAGATTTGGTTGCATTTTTTGGCTATGGAAAGTAGAGCAGAGGATATTAAAGTCAAATAGGTAGTTTTGCTACTTTTTAAGTAGATAAAGGGGATGGCTGTTGATTTTAAAATTTTTTACACAGGACTGTTGAGAGACATTTACAGACATTTTGCCATCGTGAGAAAAAGAAGGTACTATACACACACACACACACATATATATATTCTCATAATAACAACCTGTTGTTGCAAAAAATAAAATAAAATTTTCGTTAATTGTATACTGATCTTCTTTGCTTTGTTAATCATATATAAAATTTTCTTTGCTTTGTTCTGAATTCTTTACTATTTTCTTTGTCTCTCTATTGATTCCCTGACAGAGTTGAATTATTGATTTTATTTTTGTAAGATTGGAGTTTGCTCTTTATTGGACGATCACTTTCTTTTTCCAAATTCCTTTTATTCTGCTTGGAAATGGCTGTGAAAGGGACTCCTTCTGTCAGATTGCATAAAGTTTCCTGGGGTATTACTTCGGCTTTGAGGTCTGCTATTCTTGAATGGTTGCTGATCTTGATGCTGTTCATTGACGCAATTTTCTCCTATTTGGTTACTAAATTTGCTCGTTCTTTTAAATTGCAAATTCTATGTTTGCTATGCTCAAGACTTGATCATGTGCTTGGCAATGAAAATGATGGATTTTGTTGGGATTTGATGGAAGAGCAAGCTGAGTATGATGGGGAAGCACTGCAAAAAGCAAATGATCTCCTTGCAGAGAAGGAAAAAGGGTTACAAGATCTAGAAGCTGAGCTTGAATTATATAGGAAAAAAATTGGAGAGGTAATGCTGGAGAACATGGTGGAGTCAACTTATGATTTGAAGGCAACGAGAGCAGAGGATTTAGATGCAAGTTATGTTAAGAATAGTGCACATTCAGTCACCAATAAATATAATATCTGTGATAAAATTGAAGAAACAGATATGTTGATTGGGGATAGAAGTGCAGTTATTGCTCTAGAGTTTATTGTTAGAGTTTGAAAATGAAAGAGTATACATTGTACAATGTTTGAAGAATTTGGAGGAAAAACTTCATTTGTTAGCAATGAGTTTAGCCAGGGTGAGTTTTGTATATAGCTCAGTGTGCCTGAGCTGTTTGTGGACAGCTCACTTGCAGCCCTTATTCAGCCTGTTTAGTGGTTTGTGTTTGAGTTTTGCATATATAAGCAACTTTATAAAGCACTCTTGCAAAATGGAGTTTATGTCTTGGTTTTCAGAGTTATCTTACTCTCAAGTTTGACTGGTTTCCAAAACAAAAATGCTATTTTTTTCTGGGCGATATTCTGATGAATTTCTAAATGTTGATAATCTCTGGTATTTATGCATGCATTAGTGTTCTTGATTCAGAGGCAATGACAGTAAATGGTGCAGTTAGAAAATTTAGTGTCTGATTTTATTATTTATGTAGACCTTATGGTAAGATGAAAATGCAGAGTGAAGGAGATGGCAGTGTGCAGACATAATATCTGTAGTGCCTTTTATGCTTATCCTATGTGACCTTTATAATTTTCTGCTTACAGATTACCAACGGCTGAGGGCATTGGAGTTGAATTCCTGGCAATTACTCAGACTAGTTCAAGTGCAATTACCTGGTTTATCATGTGGATGTGACGATCAAGGGTCTGGAATCAGTAAATGTGATGGCAGTGTGGAGGAGATGTTTTGTTGCTTATACTTGAATGCTGCCGCTCTTCACCAATCCTGGAAGTCCAAGAAAGTTTCCAGGTGATTATATTTAACAATGTCCATTATAAAATTTTTGGAAAAAAACACATGCAGGAAAAATACTTAAGCCTTGCATTTCTTCTTTATAAATTGTGGAATAGGTCTAATAGTAGAGATGACTATGGCAGCACTGTTTTGGCATATCAACATTTTCTAGGATCAGCAAGTGAGTGGTTGTTAGGCAGAGCAACGGACGTATGTTCTCCCTTTCAACAGTTATCAAGTTAATCCATACCCACAGAAAGATAGACAAGAAGGCGTTTTTATTTTCTGCTAATGGATGACAAAAAGATATAAAATGTTTCATATTTGTGGCGCTTTTTCTTTTACACTTTTTCTCATATTGCAGAAACCTATTGGGCTACTTGCTTCTGGAATTGCAGCAATGCTTCTGTCCTGTTTGGCATTGTTGGGTCTTCTTCTTCTAGTTTTGAAGCTTTTGAACTGACGTGTGATGCCAACCTTAATCTTAGGGCAATGCAAGGGATTTTAGGTGAGATTCTCATAATAATTCTTTTCTCTTCTCCTTTTTTCCTTAATTCTCTACAATCAGAATTTGTGCAAACCATGCTGTCATTATCCACTATGAATAGAGGCTTTAGAATATACCTAACAAAGCCATCACAACCACTAAAGCCTGCTGGGTTTAAATTATAATAGAAACTTTTGCTAACATGAGTGTGGAACTAGCAACTATCACCACTAAAGCAGTGCCTGTCAAAGAAATGAATCTGTTCTTGGCTCATGTTACACTTTGACAGGAAAAATTGAAATGTTGCCACTCTCTGATGCCAGTTCACCAAGGGCTGGCAGGTTTTGATTGTCCAATTGGTGCCAATATGTGCAATTTGATTGTCCAGTTGGTCATTTATTACATCTTCAGGATGTAAAATTATTGCTCGAAGATATTGGAGAGCTCAAACCTACTATTTTCTGTGCTGTTCCTCGGGTGTTAGAGAGAGTTTATTCAGGTACTTCAATTTGCCTTGCCATGTGGCACTTCAATTTACTATGGTGAAAACCAGTTGATCACATGCCTGGGGGCAGTTTCTTTTTTACATGTTTTCTTAATGGCAGAGTATATCAATATTATTACAAGTCTATGCTGAGCCGTTGTGTAAATGATTAAGGTTTAAAGGAGAAGAATAGATACCAAAATGAAAATTTAAATGGTCTTAAGTTTGTTTCAGTGAGAGTTTTTTTTTCTTTTTTTTCTGGGTAGATATTTCAGTGACACTATATGCTTAGCCTTTTATTTTCGTTGTCTTTGGGTTCAATTCAGTGGACACTCATGATTTTGTGGAAGTTTATAGGCTTCTTTTTTGGATGAGCCATAAGTGCTAAATTTGAATATAAGCTTGTTTTTCTCTATCAGGAAACCATTGATCAGTTCCTTTGGTATTTTACATTTGCAAAAATTGCTGGTGTAGCGAAAGCTGTAGGTGGCACAAAGGTGGAGGGGACACTGGTATTTTTAACATCTCTATTTTGTTTTTTGTTTTAAATGCAGGAGAACTCCGGGTGTCCTCTTGGGAATAAAATTCCTGAATTCAATGAGTTGGTGTACCAAAATAGGTGGAGGGGACACTGGCACAGATTGCATAGAGACATCTATACGCATGGCTGTAGTAACATTATAAATCTGGAGCTTCCCTTATACAGTGACGGTTTTGGAAGTTGATTATTTGGGAGATAACAAAGAAGAAAGTTCCATCTTAACTCAAGATGGATTTAAGAAGTTGATAGAAAAGAAGTGGCATTTGTGGCACTGGGTGTAGGTCTTTATAGTCTGTATCGTCGTGTTTATAATAGTTCCCTTTTTTGTTGTTTGGAGGGTGGCTGTATTGCTTGCAAAAAGGAATAATGTATAGTTTGTATTTTGATCTTCAATCCAAATTAATATAAGGGGAATTTTAGCAGATAGATTGCCTGCTATTATTTTCGAAATTATCATGTATACAGCTGATCTGATGAGATTGCGAGGTCAACAAATGTTTGAGATCCATTTTGGTTTGACTGATTTTTTTTTGGGAAACCTGATTTAGTTGACACTTACAGGCATATTTTGTTACAGGTCATTTCTATGCTCTCGGGTTTTCAAACAAGCACATTGACTTGTAGAGATCTTCTTTCTTTCATGTGCTAGCAAATCCAACAATCAAAACACCCCAACAGAAGGGAAAAAAAAAAAAAAAGCAGCCCTCTATTCAGCTCTCGGCTGAATCATAAATGTTATGGATTGTGCAATTTTGCATATTATAACTGGAGATTCATTGATCTAATAAGCCATTTGAGGCCACAAAAAGGAATACAAGAAAGTTGCCTATATGCTTGAACAAAGATTGAGAATTCAAAAGCAAATTTGCTTACATGATTTTATTGAGCAAAGATACTCAAGGAATTTGTTTTCCTGAAAAAAAAAAAAAAAAAAAGCATTTTTTCAAAAGACGTTTTTGAAAGCGTATTTTGGAAAGACGTTTTTGAAAGCGTATTTTGGAAAGACGTTTTTCATGTAAATTCGGTTTTTAAAAATTATGAAATCGTCTTTTCAAAAAATATTTCCACACCGAAAACGTCTTTTGAAAAGACGTTTTCAAAACAACACTACTTTGGTAATTAAGTTCAAAACAACGCTAGAATGGAAAATAAGTTTTTTTTTTTTTACGTTAGTTGAGGATTTAACTCTAATTAAATTACATCAGTTTCTTCAATATTCTCATAATTTATTAAATATTATCACGTATACAAATCTATAGATATATATATATATATAATATGTGTATATATATTGTGTATGTATTATTTATATACATATGTAAATATAAAATTTTAATAATATTAATTTATTTTAATAATATTAATTTTTTAATTTTAATTTTAAAAAATTAATTAATTTTTAAAAAGAAATAAGACAAGGCAGGATAGGAATGGGAGATGTATTAAACGAGACAGGACGGGAAAGAGGAAAACTATTTTTTAACTGGGTGAAAATGAGGGAAGAATTCTATTTCGAACTTGGCTCGTTGTTATTCTTACTCTGTAGAACTTTTGCTTATGAGAAAAATAATTTTTTTTTTTAAAAATAACATTTAAATATAAATGGGTTAAATAATTTTGACAATTTGTATTTAACTTAACAAGTAAAAATAAATTACGATTATACTGATGTGCTATTAATAGTTTAGTATGTGTGTGTGGGGTGGGGGGGGGGGGGGTGATGGAAGAGAAAGAAATGGCAGTGACCTAGTGATAATTGTTTCGCTTGTTGAGATAGTCAGGGAAGGGAGGAATAGTGATAACTGATAATCCTTGTTTTTAATATAGAGAAAAAAGCAATACTTTATTTCTAAATTTGTATTTCAAAATTTTAATTCAAATAACGTAACATTTATGTGGTATTATATTTTTAATAATAGTTCAAATTATAATTAAGAGGAAAAAGGAGAAGAGAAAAGAAAAAGTTACCATAGAGCGTAAAAGATAAAACAGTTATTATAAAAAAAGGATAAAATAAATAATCATTAATTTTTTATTATATATTATTTTTAATTTTTAGAATAAAAAGAAAATACAGTTTGGAGAGTTTAAGGTGCCTTTGCTTCCTTTTCTTATAATCATTAATTTTTTTTATTATATATTAATTTTAAATTTTAAAATAAAAAGAATATATAAATTGAAGGATTTTAGAGCATCTCCAGGGTTGAGTGATCTGAGATGGTGCTTTTACGATCGACTGTGAGGGGCTTCGCGATCGGTCAATGACAAGAGAGGGATTGTGAGGGAGGGAGAGAGATAGAGAAAGGGGTCGGTGGTGGAGTTCCAAATATCATACTGTCGGTGGTGGAACTACTGTGCTGATCTAGGTTAGATTGGTTTGGAGGGAAAAAAAGTAGGAGAAAATTATTTTTGGAGGGGGATGTAGCTTTGAGGTGAGAATTTTTTAGAAAGATTTGTGTAAAATTTAAATTGACTATTAAAAAGCATGCGACTCAAAGTTAGTTTTTATTTAAATTTGAATAAAAATATGAGTAACGACAAAAAAAATTTACAAAGTCAGTTCTTTCCTTCATTTTTTTCCTCACTTTTTTTATCGGGTATAATACTTCTTTTTCTTTTATTTCCTCTCCTCCTAAAATTCTCAAACCAATCATAGTACAAGAGAAAAGAAAGAATAGGATGTCTTTCCTTCCTTATCTCACTTTCTTTTCCAGTAGGATATGAGACTTCTCTCTATCTCTCTCTTCCTTCCCAAATTCTCAATTTCTTTTTCAAGTTGGATATAAGATTTCTCTCTTTCTTTCTTTCTTTTCGTTCCCAAATTCTCAATCCAAGCATGGTCCAAAAAGGAACTGAGCACGAAGCATACCATTCTTTTGTTTTTGTTTTTGTTGTTTTTTAACAAAAACACTACCATCTGCTTGTTACAGATTTGAAAATGAGAAGGGAAGGGAGGAAACTTCTCTCTAACTCTCACCCTGCTGTATTTTTCCTAATAATTAAATGTGAGGAAGGAGGACTGATATACTCCATGAGCAGGCCTAAAGAGAACTTGAAACAAATAAATGCAGCTTTATTTTCTTATTATGCCTTTTTCAAAAATTATGAGCATAACGTCCCTTATAATACTAATTTTTATATTTTGTAGATTCTACTGTTATCTATTCCACAAAATTGCCCTGACACACCCTACCATCACAAGTTGTTCTGACAAGTTATAAAAGAGCATTTGTCCAAATAAAGTTGAAAACAAAGCATAATCCACAATTCACAATCACCAGTTAGAAATTTTGTGAAGTTAAAACAATGTATGTTTGTAGTCAAACTCTCAATTTTTATTAGTGTATATATATAAACAAGAATAATAGGGTACAGAATACAGAGATTACCTCCGATCCAGCTTCTACCTCTTATACTCCTACAAAACTGATGGTAGCTTGTTCAAAGCCGCCTTAAACAAAGCAGATTACGATCTAATCCAGTAAGAAATATCAATAAATAATTTGTATTCACACTTTTTTCTGAATTTTTTTTTTCTGGCAAAACAATAATGTGAATTTACATTCAGTTGCCTTGTAGCAAGCTCCTCAACTTATTCCGGGCTTCCTCAGACAAGCTGCAGCACCTAAACCTTGGCCGTTGTGGAGGAATTGACTCCCGACGTTTGGGGGGAGTGAAGCACACAACGATTGCAGTGAGATTGTCATCTGCGTCCATTCGTTTTGCTTGATTCACAAGTTCTCTGGCACACTGATGTGGGTCATCGTTCTGACTTAGCTCCTGGCGAACAAGGCTTACAGCTTCCTGGTTTGACATAACATCCCAGATCCCATCACAACCAAGAATCAAGAACTCATCGTCCTCAGTTAACAAAACCTGTTGAACTTCTGGCTCAGCAGTGAGAGGCGATGCAGACCCATGGAGGGATTTCATGTGCCAATCACCAAGTGCTCGGGTGACTGTGAGTTCATCATTAAGGCGATCATACACAATGTGACCACCTAGATCTTCAACCCTCTTACGTTCTGGTAAGTAAGAAAGCTGGTGATCTTGGGACATCTGCACTGCAACTCCTTTCCTACAGAGAACAGCACGACAGTCACCAGCATTGGCTATAAGCAGATGCCTGCCGAGTACAAGAGCAGTCAGTGCTGTTGTTCCACAGGTAACACTAATACTACGTTCATCAGCCAAGGCCTGATCAGCCAGGAGAAATGCTCTGCAATGAAAATTACCCAACTCTTCCCAGAAAGCATGATCAAAATCTGATGTTTGTGGCAAATCCGCTTCTTCAAAGAATAGTCTAATAGCATTACTCTTGAGATAAGCTGCAGCTTCATGGCCTCCGTGTCCATCAAACACGGCAAAGAAAGCACTAGGCCTGCACCTGAAGAGAGAACCCAAAGGGGCAGATAGATCATCAATCCGAATGTGTTCATCTTCCATCGAATCCCGGAATCCAATGTCCATGTGGCTGCCTGAACGAATGCTTGGAAAAAATTTTGTGGTGGGAGACTCAATAATGGTAGTTTGTGTACTACTTGAGATGCTCACAACCTACAAAACAAGAAAAAGAGAAGGTAAGCCATGTCCAAATAAATCTCTGGTCAAAGCAAACTAAAAGCAAAAAATAAGCTGCAGCAGCATCTACCAAGCGAAGAAGCCCAAACAAACTGCAATCTCAACAAAATAGTAAAATACAGAAACTAAGCAGGATACATCCTGAAATTGAACTTAACTAACTTAAAATACAAGAAGTTACCTCAGCAATCATACCGAACAACTACCCTTCACTTTCAATGAAGTCCGAGAACCATTATAACATCCCAAAATTAAATCAATCAACTCATAATATATATCAATTAAAGTGATTTCACCAACTGTCACAGTTCATTAATTCTCATCTCCTATTTATTCACTTATTCACTCATTACAAATTCTCTTTTTATTTTTCCCACTACTACGCTCAAGCAAATATTATTACAAAAGAAACCCACTGGCTTGATTGTGTAGCTTCATATTTAGCCATGATAAAAACTACCAAGAAATAAAGCCACAGGCCATAATATCTCTCTAATAAATCGATCCAACCTGTTTCTTCACAAGGAGGGTAATATGAGCAGTTTAGTGTCTACCCACATAAAAATTTACTTTCCAAAAAAAAAAAAAACTTGTAGCATGACTTCTATTAATACCAGGCATAAGAAAGCATATTGATCCATGAGATTAATAATTAAACCCCAACTATCAACAAAGAACAGAATCGTATATACATAAACAAATAAGTGTGCATATATACAACATCATTTAAAGTTTTAAAAAAACATACAGAATTTAATTCTCCAAAGACAAAACAGCAAAAAGTTACAACTTGAAAACCCTAAAAAATTACTGCGGAAAGCAAAGCAAGAAAGCATATTGATCGACAAGATTACAAACGTCCATATCTGTATGTATTATTATGTAAGCAGTATCATCTAATCTAGCACACAAAGATCCAAGAAAAGTAAACGAAATCAAGAGACCAATGGAGAGCGAAACAAGACATACCGATTCAGAGAGGGGGATTTCGATGGAAGGCGTCTCAGAAGGGAGAACATCGCAGAAGATCGGCGCCGGCGATGGGACGTCGAAGAAGTCCTTCTCGTCGGTGACTTTGGGAGGGGCAAGAAGGTGAACTGAGATGCTCTGTTGACAAAAAATCTCTGCTTCGCTCACCATGTTGTGACTCACTATCACCACCAACAACAACACAACAAACCAAAAATTGATTGATCGATCGATTAATTGATTGATCGCTTTCGATCTTCTTCTTCTTCTTCTTCTTCGGTTCTCTGTATAAGAGCGATAAAAAAGCTTTGTTCTTCTGTGAAATTTGAGGATGGACAAAGGTGAGGTGTTTTGGTAAGAAACGATCAGTCTTTGAGGGTTTTTATATTGATTTTGTTTCCAAAATTTGGAGTGTGGTTGGGAATTGTAATGTGAACGCAAGCTTGGAAAACCACGGAATGAGGGCGTGTGGATTTCCTATCCACTTGGGTTTTCTTTCATCTTATTTACCATAATGCCCAAATAACATATTTTTTCATTATTTCTTTTTTTTTTTTTAAAGGGATTTCAAGTAATTTATAATATCAGCAAAATCTTAAAATGAGAAAAAAAAAATTAGAAATTCTAATATTAATTTAAAATTTTTAAATATTAAAAAAATTTTCATATTCCAACAATTTAATTTTTTTTTCTTTTGACAATAAATTTTAGGTTGGTACATTTCAAAGGTCTAAAAACAAATATATATAAAGAGGACAAAAATGTCTTTGAACATAAAATATTTACCGACAAACCAACAAAGATTATAACAAAGTTTCCCTTGATCACTATCAATTATCTAACAAAGTTGTAAAGATTAGCATTTTCTTGTCTGGCATTAGTATTTTTCTATATACTATGTGATAAGTTCAAATAAGAAAAATAATCTCATTATTTGTAGAAGAGTAATGCTATTCATACCATAAAATTTTATCAAAATTTTTTATCCGTTGACGTGTTTACTCGGGTGCTAATTAATTAAGCCTCTTAATATATACGGGTGCTAGTCAATTAAGTCTTTTAGTACTAACTAATTAAGAATCTTGGACTCACCTAACATGACTAGCACTAAGATGCTAAATTCACTAGCACCAAAAGTAGTCACGTCAGTAAGTAAATTTTGTTAGTAAAATATTCAAATAAGGATAATATTACTCTTTATAGAATACATTGCATACATATAATTCTCTCTAACTAACAGGTGTTCCTTACGCTTGATTGAGAAGTCATAGACACTTATTTTTTTCATAATTGGTGAGTATATTTTAAAATAACCTGAGACAAAGAAATGTACTTTCAAATGGCTTCTTTTCTTAAGATTGAGAGTTTTCATTCAAGAAAAATAGGACTCTTATTTGAAATAATATAACAAATAAGTATCTTTTGATAGAGATATCTCTCTTGCCGGATAATTGAATTTAAAAAATAAATGAAAATGACTTGGTTCCAAAATTTTAAATACAAACCATGTGCTAATACATACATATATATATATATATATATATATAGTAAAAAGGAAAATGCTAGAAATAGATATTCTTAATGAATTGTATCAGTCCTACATCAAACAAGTGATGGCAGTACATTTATGATAGTGAATCTTACGACCGGTATTTATGAGTGATAAAATTAATTATATAATTCAACTTAATTTAATAAAATCTTATCGCAATAATTTAAAATCAGCTACATGAATCTTATTCTATCATTCTTTTTTATTTAAATCATTCCTTCCATTAAATCATTCATTATCGTATATTTTTTAACTACTTCAATCAAAATTAGTTTTGATCACCCTCGTTCCTTAACATAACTTTATCGATGACGAGTCTCTTATAAGTATTACTCGTACTATCTCAAGAATATGTTAATTTCTAATTAAAAGAATATATACATATTTATATATAATTTTCTTTTTTAGTATAATTTTCATTTCATTTGCCGTAGGAAATTTGTTTATGAGTGAAAGTTTAATAAATAAATAAAAGTAAATGTAAATTAATATTTAATTAAATAATTATACAGATTCTAAAGTCATTAATTATTAGACATATGTTTAGGTAGAGCCATCTCTAAAAGTATGAATACGAAAAGTCAACCTTCACTTTTAAATTATTAATGTATTAATGCTAGTTGCGTGTCATAATACTTATTCTAATCCACAAGAAGTTGCAATAAGAGATAATGGAGATAGAATATTAAATACACCTAATTTAAGATTAAAAAAACTCAATGTTTTTATTAAATATACCTACATATGTTTATATATATCTATTAATAATTCAATAATATTTTCTTAAAAAATAATTTCTTTGTTATAAATCGATTAAGAAATATGTTGAACCAACTTATACAAATTAAACTAATTTTTTTTTGAAAATTATTAATTATAAGTAATAATATAAATTTTTAATATCAATACAATATTAAGCGGTGTGCTAAATGTGATTTTTATGTTACACAACGTGGTTAAATGCTAATGGAATCTGATTTTTATATCAAACGTCTGCAAAATAAGACTATAGGGTTAAAGGACTTCCTGTCTTCAAAACACCTAATAATTACTTCTCAAGTATGTGTGTGTGTGTGTGTATATATATATATATACACACACACACACACATTCAAAAACAAAATTAATTATACCCAAATTAATTTTTTAGAATGAATTCTTCATCAGTTTCAGCTCTGTCGGACAAATATTTTTTAAAACAATTTTGAAAAATAGAAATATAAAAATAAGATGCAAAAAAATCCAAACATACCATAAAAATATTTATGTCATGAAAAGAAGGTAATTGTACGTAAGACTCATACAACTTAATTTTAGTTGTGCCTCGTAATATAATTAGAGTATGTTGAAAAATTTCAATAAATCGGATTATGGTATGAATTTAATTACGATATAATATAAATATGTTGTAATCTTATTTTTAATACAATAAAAAATATTGTCGTTTTCGTAAATTTAAATTAATTGTCGAATTACGTAAGTTTTAATGTCACTTTGTCTTTTTTCATTTTTTTATTTTTGTTGTATAGATGTTTAATTTTAAATAGTAATTAATAACGTTAATTAGTGGCACGCTTAGTGGATAGAATGTTAATTAGTGGCACGCTTAGTGGATAGCACAATAGGTGACACAGGCCATTAATTGTGTTGTGTGGCTGCAAACGTGAAGAGGAAGTAATCAACTTTTCAACCACTAAATACAAAATGATGTCCAGAATTTTGACAGCCAAACACCAATTTATTCCTTTAAAGCCAACAGCTTTCCTCACAAGCAATCTTTCATTTGCTACTTTAATTGGTAAAGAGCCTACCAAATAACTTAATCATCTAACTCATCAACCCTCAACCTTTTATTGGTTTAAAACATGTATATATATATATATATATAGAGAGAGAGAGAGAGAGAGAGAGAGAGAGAGAGAGAGAGAGAGAGAGAGAGAGAGAGAGAGAGAGACGTATGTGGCATGCAAATGGTATACGTGGACTTATATGCACGACAAATAATGCTTCAATAACAAAACTTGGCTTTCATCCACAATTTACACCAATAAGCGTACCTCAGCGCGCGGCAGACCAGATACAGAATATGCTGTTCTACATCAGTTGCCATTTGACGGCAAGCACTCTGCTCATTTTAACATTTATTTTATAAATTATACTCACATAATTACAAAAACTTTATTTTTTGAAATGATACTTAACCCGTTTTATTTTTATTGATAAATGACAAACACTTCCACTTCAGTCTTAAATCTATGAGTAATATTATACATAATTTATTTTTTATTTAATTTTTTCACTCTTAAATACAGATGGGTGAAACTTATAATTTAATTTTAATAATTACACTTATTTTTATTTTTATTTTGGAGCTACAGGAGTGTTCTTAATTTTTTTTTTTTCAGTTAACGCTAATTTTCATAATAACTAAGTAACTTGGATAGGTCAGAATTTGAATTCCATACTGTTCACACACATTTAGAATAATTCTTCCATCGTCATTGCTGTATAAAAAAAATAAAAATAAAAATAAATTATGATATAACTACTTAAAAACTTTATAAACTAACATAACTTGCACCTTACCATAGATTATAATTATTCAGAAGATGCAGATGTGGATGTTAATGCATGAAGATCTAAATTGGGCACACACTGTAAGATGACCTAAGAAGTAAACCTTGATCATCACACTATAATTCTTGCATTCTTTGCTCAAAAGATGCTGTGATGTTAATGCAATGAATATCTCAATTGGGCACTCACAATTGAAGATGACTCATTGAAGTCAACTTTGAATATTGGACCAACAATGCATCTAGACTCATGGTTAAACAAGTCCTATTAAATTTTAAGACATTGTTTGGATTTGCTAGTATTTCTCTTTTTTTATTTTTGCAAAAGGGGTGATGTAACATATTTCTCATTTTTACATTAAAAATATGAGTGAGATTTTTAAAAATTATATTATCTGAGATGTCATGTCACATTAGAGATATAAATAAAGATACTAAATATTAAAAATGCATAGCATATGATAAGATTTTTAAGAAATATCATATGATATTTTTGGATCTCACGTGATGTGATTTTTTAAAGCAGCACATGATACTAGTTCACATAAAAAATGTAAATGGGGATAAAAATTGAAAATATTTAACATTAATCTGTGCAAAATTGAAGACAAATAATCAATTAATGGGTTAGACAAAAAATCATAAAGTTAAAGATTTTTTTAGGTCAAAGGCCAATATATCTTGGAAAATCTGTTACCATTCATTTAGAATATTAAAAGATCCATTGCCCATTTGCCACACAGAGAGAGAGAGAGAGAGAGAGAGAGAGAGAGAGAGAGAGAGAGAGAGAGAGAGAGAGAGAGAGAGAGAGAGAGAGAGAGAGAGAGAGAGAGGGGGGGGGGGGGGTCAAAATGGCTCTGTTTTGGTTTCTTTACAACTCAAACCCACAAAGAATTTTCAAACATTGTTTTCATTACATGAATGTGACATGTCAACAAATAATGTGAGTCCAAACCTATGGATCTAAGTAAAAAGAGCATACTCAGCAAAACATGGGAGCATGAAAATTTGTCCACAAATTGAATTGACCTATCAAGCTTAAGTAAGGCTATAAATGAGTTGAGTCGAGTAGCACGTTAAAATAAATAAATTTTAAATTTAATTTGTTAAAATAAATAAATTTTAAATTATATTTAAGTTTGACTTATTAATTTTTCGAACAAGACTCTAATCAAGCTAATCGCAAACCGAGCTCGAATATTAGACTCCTTAATAACTTATCGAGTTGAGTTTGAATCAAGGTTAATAAATTAATGAACCATAAGATATGTTCAAATTTGACTTGTTTATTTTATAAGTCGATTTCTAATAGGACAAACTTAAATAGTTTGATTCATTTTACAGCTCTAATCCGACAACAAAATTTACAAAAAATTGGATCAGTGGGCCTCCAGAGCTGTCTAATGTGGTTGTTTCAGTAGGGAATGTAAATGCAACAGTTGGTGTGCTTTCTGCAGTTTCTCCCACAGGCACAGAACCATCCTTTGGTTTTGATAATGGGAAATAATATAATTCCATTCACATTCAGCATTTTAGCAACCAACATTTTGATAACTGAAATAACAACTTTTAATTGTAACCAGTCTTAAAGAAATATTAGTCTAAGAGGATAGAACAAGAATTAAAATTAGAAGAAATTATTTCATGCTGACCATCACAGCTACTTTAATCCCACAACTTCTGAGGTCCCTTGTAAGACCCATAAATTCTCAAATCAAAAGTATTCGTTTGAATGAACGATAAATTAGTACAATTTGAGAATAATTTAATTTAAACAAGTGTAGTTTAAAAAAATTATAAGTGTATTTAAAACGGATTTAAATGATATGATATGTTTGGATAAACAATTAAAAATGGTAAATATGTTATATAAATAAAAAATAAACGTTTTCAAAATAAAAATTTGAAAAAAAACCTCTCATTGACAATTTTTTAAAATAGGCATTTGAACTTGAAAACGTCTGAACAAGCGTTTCGAAAACGTTAAAACAAATACTCAAAATTTAAAAAAAAAAATCTGATTTAGACTCTGTAACTCTTGTTTTTGAAAACACAACCCCCATCCGAACAAGAAAGTCACTGTCACAACAAAAGTTTTTAGTTTCCAAAAACCTAACAAATTAATAATCCTCAAAATAAAGTTTTTACATGCCATAAAATAATCTAAATAAAAGAAAAATTTTAACTATAAATAAATGCGATTAAGGAGGTCTCCTAAAAGCTTTGTAATGCACTTGTACAGGGAGCCCATACCAGTCAGCCTCTACTCATCTATTAAAAAAAATATGGGTTAATCTTAAAAAAGTCTAATAAGATAACAAAACATTATATACAAGTTATGGGTCAAACAAATAGTACAAAAATAATTTTAAAAATAGTTTTATATTATTCAATAGTTATAAAAATATATATATATATATATATTTTATTTAATACTAAAATCATTTAACAAAAGTAATGTGATAACAAATACTATTTTGTATTAAAAATTAATAGTATCAAACCCCTATCAACACAGGCTAAACTACTAGCACTAGTAATCCGTCATTAACACAAAACGAACTATCAATAGTAATAAATCACTACACAAGAAACAAATTCTAACGGGCGTTCATACCTGTACTAAAATGATTCAAATCTGTTTGACAATAATCATAAAAATAAACCAATTTATCACAGTTAATGAAATAAAAATTAAAATAAAAAATAATATTGTCACAACTCAAATCCTCTTATAGTTTTTTAAGTATTTAAGAAGGGATTTGAAACTCGTGTAGATATAGATATTTATATATCTCCCTTCCATTCTATTGCCGTTCTATTCGGGACAACACAAGTTGTACTCTATCAAAACAAAATTTCTATTTTCTAAATCACTCACAAGCAAACAAATATGCCTGGTTACAACTTATCCAACAAAAGTAGAATTTATGAAGAACAGACTACAAAGTCAATAGCACAAGAAAATGTAGGTATTGTGCATTCAAAGTTTCAAACATCCCATACAGAAGAAAGGTCAGCAGAAGAGAATTCATTTGTTTACTCAATCAGTTAATCATGAGCTTACAAAATCTTTCCTAGAGGAACAAAAAGATTTGTAGCCAATTAAATGGCTTGTATCTGTAAATGATACATATACAAAGAATGGCAAAAGATGTAAAGTCCCCAAGAACTACTGGCTGGAGGAGGTATGCAGAAGCTTTTAAATATAAAAATACACACATACATATAATGTAAGCATTAGTAATATTATTTACAACTGTTCTATACTTTCTTCATAAGTATTGAGGGAGAATTCTGAGTTCTATGGAGCACTTAGCTGAAGTCCATTGAATGGCGCCATGAAACAACCTTAAGAAGACAACTTGGTCACAGTTGTATTATCCACACCTGCAATTGTTTTATTGATGGGGTCATATTCAAACAATTTTATAAGTTAAAAAAAAATGTCTGGATTATTTTTGTTCATATCAATGATTTTTTCTCAAATATATATATATTTTTAATTTATGATCTCACCACTTCATTTCATTCAATCAATGAAATGCAGGTCATCAACAGAAGATTAACATGTTGTACCTTTTACATAGTGCGGGTATGAAGGCAAAATTCTCCCAGTTGCTAACTGAACAACCTTTTGAGTTCCTGGTTAGCACAAAGATACTAGCCACATTTCACGAAGACCACAATTTTGTTCTCAACTCAAGTTGCACTGCTGCCGAAAGTTGAATTTAGAGGAACTAAAGCAGGCACCTGTTGGGGAGACCAGATGCAAACCCCTTCTTTTGAAATTACTTCAGCACTAGCAACGTCAGCAATTGGCGAATATGGTTTTGTCACTTTCCTTTTCAGCATTGCCTGGAAAACATGCATAGAAATAATACACTGCTGTAAGCTGCATGCCAAAATCATATCTAATAGGTATAATGTTTCTAAGCCATGTTTATCAAATACTTCAAAGAGAAAATGTGCCCAGTGTCGGATGGAGCCAGTTGGGGACCGGGGGGTAATTGCCAACCTCAATTTGTTTTTTATTTGAAATTTTTCTAAAGTTTACAAAAAAGTTTTTGCATAAACTCTTTTAGTTTACATTTTTGCTCCCCCAAGTCTTTTTTTTTTATTTTCAAATTTCACCCTTATTTTAATTTCAATTTGATACCTTAATAGAAATTTTATTGACTTTTTGGAATTTTTTTTGTATAGCATAAAGTTTTTTAAGCCCCTTTCTTTGATTGGAGCTTTTGTCTAATTTATAAATGATTTTATATCAATAACTTTAGTTACTTATAAAAAATATGATCAATTAATATTAATTTTTTATACTTCATTGATTTTTAAATTTTATGATTGAGTGTTTAAGAAAAAATTTCCCCCCCCCCCCCCCCCCCCCCTCCTCCCATAAAGTATATTCCTGGCCCCGTCCCTGCCCAGTGTCACTGTGCAAGATATTGAAGAACCGTTATAAATAATTATAGGATGTCCGCAGGAATGAACAAAATGGAAACAGAAAGGCAACTGAAATTCTGACCTTTGATTTGTTTGGCCCATAAGTATACATTGCTTGCTCAATTGAAGAATAAACATCGATTGCTTGACTGGAATCACGGCAGCATTTTATAATGTGAACATCCTTTGTCTCTGTCGATCTAGTATGCAAATAAAGAATAAGCCGTGAAGGTGGTGCACTTGAGTGATCTTTCTTTCCATGAGTCAATTCCATGGTCACCAGGTCATCCCACAGCACATCCCATAATACTGAACACGGATCTCTTGCAGGGCTGAACTTTTTCTGAGCAACAAAGTTTGAGGGTTGCTGAAAATGACAAAAATACAAAACCATTTCAATTTGAGCATTGGTTAAAGGTGGACAGGATGAGAAAATGGTACACTGTTTCCAATCAAACTGAATTGACATACTTGCAACAGTAGAACTCTTCGATGAGTAACCAAAAGAAATTTTCCTTTAGGGAGTGAAAAATGGTCTTCATAAGCATCTGATAAGGCAAACTTTCCACGTACTTTAAATAGATCAACCTGGCCAAAAAATGATCCCGACTCTGCCAGCTGCAATATGACCTTCATGATGACAACACAGCAAATACATTAGAGTTGCAGTTGCATTTTGAATATTGATTGATGTAACCCGTTGACAAGAAATGGCAACTTATAACCCACTTGCCCACCCCCATCTACACCTCCACAGGGGATGTCAGCTAAAAAGTTTTTTTCAACAGTGCTACAAAACTTAAAAAAAGCTTTTCAAATATTTATGAAAATTATGAAGACCTTGTAAGAGCAATACGACTAGGTGAACCTCCAATTCTTTCAAAGGTACTTTACATGTTTTACCAAGGGGCCATTGCTTCGGTGCCATGGTAAAATGCTCCCTTTGTGAAGCGTGAGAATGTGAATTCGAGTATCAGAGCAGCAACTTTGTGCAAATAATATCAAAGGTATCTAGTCTACCCCTCCCCGCACCTTGCATTGGTGGAATATTTCATATTTTCGTAACAGCCCCATTGAATTCTGATTCTTATTACCCCCCCCCCCCCGGGGGGTGTGTTTGTCTGGATCCGCCACTGCCCACCATTTGAATTAAATGTACTTCCATACATGTGTTGCATGGCAAATATCAATTTGGAGACAAAATTGAGAACCACAAGATCCACAAAGAGATCCGAAGTAGAGTTTCAATTTATTTTTTTTAATAAAAAAGAAATATAGGTACATCTATCCTAGAAAAGGAAAGTGGCCACAGATCAAATGGTTATATAATGTTCAAATATTCAGTCAATGTGATTTTAACACATATGATGTGTAGGAGGGGCATCTAATCCAAAATCTTGGCAATACACGACACCCACAATAAGTTAGGTTGACTGTGTACAGATTTAACCTTTGCCATTATTGTATACAAAAAGCTAGGTAGGGTGCAGGATCCCCTAAAGGGAAAAAATATATTACCAGCCTAAATTTTAGCAAACAATTAGTCAACTATGCTGAAATATACAGATATCCAGGGCTGGACCCAGGTAGATGCCGAGAAACAGCAATTGGGCAATGCAGTAATAGAAATATGATGATTCAAATTATTGTTTGATGTTAAAGAAAAAGTTAAGACCTACATAGTTAAGGTAAACAAGTAACTACTACCATGTCTGCTGGGTTCCAGAGAGGAAGATACTGAAGCATTCATAAGCAGAATTGCCTATAGTTTGTTGATCTTTGAAAAAATGAAAGTAAAGGGTAAATTATAAGATTACTAGACCATTAAACAATGAGAGTAGCACTCTATTTTACTAAGTACAAAATTTTTCTTTAATTCATGCCTTCTAAATTTAAGAATCAGAAAAAACCCAGGAATGTGTTTCATAGGAAACCTCAGTTGTAGATCAATGAGATTCTCCCTCCCCCAACAATTTTCTTCATTGGATCTCAAATAATACTTGAAGCACTATTTCACTTTCCCATACTCCATTGAAACCCACATTTTAAGACCTAAAGTTGCCCAAATCATAATAACTCATGTCACACGACTGATAGCAAAGTACAACCACTAGTACCTGGCCCTGTGCTCTATACTCATCGTATGGTCGGAGCAAATTATCACCACCAATTACTCGGGGCAGCCTCCTGCGGAGAAGTTGATCTTCTGAAGTGATAGCGGAAGCTATCTTCATTCTCACAGCATTGGCACCTTCCGTAGTTTTTGACAAAAGATCCAGAACCCCACTCACAGGTTGTGCAGCAGCACCTATTATTCCTTTTCCAACCCCCTGAACGAACCCCTCGACACCAGAAGCTTTTGCACCTTCCAGAGGCTTTGTTAAAATGCCAGTGACTCCTCTGAAGAGGCCTTTTGCTAGTGCTCCACCTCCCTCTCTGATAATACCACCGAAGTCCTCAACACCTTTGTTTTCCTGCAAGGAAAAGAACATGAAATAAAAGAAATATGAATATTCCTAGCACGTGCACACAGTTACACAATTATGACAGTTATAGATGGACTGTAAGATGGTCTATATGACAGTTATATACTATCTAAATGGACCATAAGATAGACTATTAATGAATAAATCACATCTGAGGCAAACATACAGAGCTGAGAAAGCAATACAATAGCAAATCACATCTATTTGCTCCCTACCCATGACCATAAACTGAAAACACCACAAAATGTAATGGGCTTTTGGGCTCATCTCATCAAGCCCAAAAAATTATAAATTATCCAACATGGAATTCTGTCTACCAAGTTCATCTGAAAGGCATCACAAACATATATTACATATTCCAATCTTAATATGACAGTCATGTATTTGAGCAGTCACTGGCAAAATCCTTTGGTCTGCACTACAAGGTAGAACACATCTAGCACCACATAAAGTGACCTTACAATAATAATGTGAAAAACTGAAGTAACAGGGTATTTTATAATGAACCTGTCTCTGTCGGCTTTGAATGAATTTCTTATCCATTGATAAGGCTGCAACACCTTTACTCATATGTCCAAGTGCACTGCTTGCATTGCCCAATATATCAACACCAGAGAGTAGTTGAAGAGGCTGGCTGAGAAGATCCTTCTTAACATTTGAGATAGCATTGCTGATAAGAACGCTTTGCCTTGTAGACACATTTTCTTGAAATCTTTGATTTATCCGGACCTGATAAACACAATAAAATTACTTACTCAATTCTATCCTACTCTACTCAGTTCTCCCAAAACATGGTACCCTGGGATGATGAGTTAATTTCTTACGAGTTAGTCATTACATTTGTGTCTTTAAACCACAAACTAACATCTCATGAGATATATAACAGAATCGTACCAGTGAAACTAAGGTAACTGGGTTCCATCAATCAAGTTGAGTACTCAAGTGGTTCACTAAATGGATGGTAGTTTAAGTGGTAAAATGCAGGGTCATGAACCCAAAATCTGATGCCACATCAAGAAAGTGGTTATCAGCTAAATGCATTATCCCGCTGAATTGAATTTTGTTGCTGTCAACTTATTAGGGGTGTCAATTTTTAACACGACACGACAATACGACTTGAACACGACACGAAGTTAACGGGTTTGGGTTTAGCATAAATGGGTTTGGGTCATAAACGGGTTGACAAGTATAACACGATTAATAAACAGGTGGGGTTTGGGTTTTACTAGTGTCAACCCGTTTAACACAACTTAACACGTTTAATTATAAAAAATATTATGAGTTAAGGTAATTCATCTCACATCAAATATTTATCAAGGTTTTGATATTTTTTATTTATAAAAGAGGTTTCTATTTTGATTTGACCCATATCCAAAGTTACTAAACTTGAAAATTATCTATACATATTAAAAGATAGGTAAATTTTTTCATTTAAAAAATTAAAAAATTAAAATAAATGGGTTAAGTGTGTCGACACGTGTAACCTGTTTAATAAATGGGTTGGGGTTGGGCTTGGGTTTTGAAACTTGACATGATTAGTTAATAGTATCGGGTTTGGGTTCACACATATTTTCGAATATGTATGCCTTGACAAGACCCGAACACGACACGATAACACGAATTGACACCCCTACAACTTATACCTTAAACAGATGAATGATAATACCAAAAAATATGGTGTTAACAATGATATGAACAAGTAATTTTGGGGTTCCTAATCTAACAGGATGAATTCATCAAGTGGTAGGACAAATGCCCTGCCTTCAATTTCAATACTCCGGTACCTGCTTAACGATCAACAAAAAAAAAAAAAAACTGTCCCTTTCTTCTCAGCCAGAAACATTCCAGGTTCAAATCTTTGTGAAGAACAAAAACTTACGAAAGATAAAATAAAGAAGGAACAAACACTTACTGGCATATTTTCAGTGTTACCCAATGCAGTCATCAAGGACGACCAAAACCCAAGCACACCAACTGGTCGTTGAGTTGGTGACATAGCCATCGAGACCTTGAATCGAACTTCCGATATGTTAAGAACACTGCCATTCAGGGAAATATAATTGAATATAGTTCATAAAAGCAAATGCAGGACCAGGCCACAATTAGAAGCCAAGTCTCAAGACAGGTCATTGCATACCTAATTTGAATAATTGGATCAACTGAAACAGCCGTAGTTTGAGTATCATACAACCTACTGAGGTTGACCTGCTGGATCATAGCATGAAGGCGCCAAATAATTGGTTCGTGAACGTTTATCAAAAAGGCAGAATTTTCAGGCCCCTGATGGGAAGCAGTCAACAAAAATATTATTAAGCATAGAACAAACAGTAAACTTTCTGGAGAAAAGTTGGAATTTCGACATACTCACTTGGAAACCAATATATGGATAGACACATAAACCTAATGACCCATTTGATTGTTGAGTCATTGAAAATTTCAAGATATAATCATTCTCCTCTCCGACTCTCTGTGGCCTGAAGAGAACTGGCGTTGGAGTTAAAGGCAACTGATTGTCTATTTGAATCCCATGCATTCTTAATTTGAACCTGCATACAAAACATGGTAGTCCTAAAATCAGTGCTTGTGGACCATCATCATTATCAGCTGAACATATATGATAAACAAGGATAAGATCCTGTGACCGCATGAAAGATATGCATGCAGGCGCTGACTTATTCATCTAGCAAGTTGTTCCATCAGCCATGTTAGTGTTCATGAACAGAAATCATTACCTACTGATTCCAGAGTCCAGGCCAGTTGAATAAGATAGCAGAAGGTTCTGAATTGACAGATATAATATCTCTTCTGGTGTATGATCAACAATTGATAATCCAAGCTCTGCAAGCTCAATAATAACATGAAATTCACAATTTGAGGTCAATAATGATTGTTGATTTATAAAATCATTTCCAGAGAGTTGTGCCATGGATGATGGCATTCTTTGACTCAAAATAACTTGGGATTCATTTTCTGGCAACCAGTCGTAGATCTTAATGACATTAATTTTTTCTTCTTTAAGAATAGAAACATGTAGAGCTCTAGCAGTTCCTCCTGCCTCAAAGATGGGCTGATGATCGGATATCTCATCAATATTATACTTCTCTGATTTCAATGGGTCAGTCCCATCTACCAAGAGTTCCAGCAACCGTTTTCTAGCAAGATCTTCCCATAAAAATGATGCGGCTGCATTAGGAAGAAGAGATTGCCAAGAATCACTGGCACCCTCCACTTGCCGAAAATGTATGGGCAAAAACATAGAACGATTTTCGATCCTGTCAAAGACAGTTAACTAGTTATTCTTTTGAGAGGAAATTGCAGGAAAAAATATACATAAAAACAAAAAGAAAGAGGCAAGAGAATGTTTATTAACCGATTGTAACCACAATGTTTATTAACCAATTATAACTACAATATGTTTTATTTTTCCTAAAAAAATTTCTGATTTCCCCACAACATTGGGAAAAAGAAAACAGAAACGAAAAGTTTAGGGGCTGTCTGGTAACACTTTTGTTTCCCTTTTTTGTTTACAAAAATTTGAAAAACAAGACAGAAAGCATGTTTGTCAATGTCTTTGTTTCTCTCTCCCTCTCTCTCTCTCTCTCTCTTTTCTTCTTTTGAAAGAAACGTTCTCTTTTAGTTACCAAACATGTGTCTGTCTCTATTTTAAATAAAAACATGTTTATGTTTTTCCCCCCTACCAAATGACACGAAAGACAAATATTATTATTTTTGAAAGAGAAAATTTAGAGACAACAATCAAACCTGTAAGGACTAGACAAAGGATTGAGACGGAATATAACTTCAAAGCGTGAGCTCTTTGTTCCACTTCTTACTTCCACCCTTAAGTGAACATGATCATTTCCAGTTTCATTCTTCAAGGAAACACACATCACACCTTCAGTCTCAACACTAAAAGGTGTACTCCATCTGTATCCATCCAATCGCAGCTGAAAATGAAGGTAAACTTACTCACAAGTTGGAAAAAAAACATATTTAATGTCCCACGTTAAGGGGTACCTTATAGTCACTAAGGGGGACATATGATTTGCACTAACCTTCAATAATTCAACTTTTGCAGAAGAATGCCATCCAAAATGTTTTGGTGGATCAGTGGGATGAATCCATTCCAGAAATCGCGTATTACACTGCTGCAGACAGAGACTGCAGCCAACCCTATTAACAAACAAGGTGTCTGGTTGAAAATGAATAACCTGCATAAAAATCCATTATGTAATTGTTATTTAGCGATAAACTGGAAGTTAAATGGATACTGATAGAAGAAAAAGCTACTTAATTTAATAAAATATTGTGAGATGAAATATAGATTACATACATTTTAGACACTGCACACGTAAGTTTTGTTTTGCCTAAGCTTTGTTTTGCCCCCTTTCATATTTTAGATCATAGGTGCTTATTCTTTTGCTTTTGTTTTCTTTTTCATTTCTAGCACGAGGCGATGATTAGAATCTTTTCTATCACCATTACATAATTCTCTCAGGAGGATTTCAAATTTAATGATGCTGAGCTAAAGTTGTAGATGTTCTAAATCACTTCACAGATAAGAATAGAAGAGAGATTGGTCTGCTGTGGTCAATCAGCCGATGTCATAAAAAACAGTTAGGCTTCATTACAAAAATATAAAATCACATATAGAATAATGAGATTTGCAGAGGTAAACCATGCTAAGAGAGCATACTGTTATAACTTACGAGAATGCAAATAATAAATCCATGAAATAAAACAAGCTCCATGCCAAAATAAGAAGATTTTCAATCATGCCATGAAATCAATGACAATACATAACCATTTCTGGAAAATAAATCGAGTAAATTGACCATCGGGAATTGCAGTATTACAAGCAAAGTTTATTCATCAAGACAAGAAAAATATACCTTTGTTCTGTCTGAAGTCATGTGCAGTAAAGCTGAAAGCTTATAATAAGATCCATCTGAACTATAGGCCTTGACATCAACTCGTTGCTGGAAGAGAAGTCAAGTTTTATTAGGCGCAAATTTATAAATTTAAAAATGATTCTGAAGCAATCAAGGAAGTGTTAAACGTCTGTCTATGCATATCACCTTCTTTTCCAGCTCCAGAAGTGATGTTCCAGGACTGTAATGTTCGGAATTTCGAATAGCAACCGAAATGCCCAACCGTGGGGAGAGATAAGCATCATTTCTTGATGAAAATAACTTAACCCCACCACGGCCCACATAGTCTTGTGGAGAGAGCATGCTAGGTGTTGGGCCCGTGTCCTCAATTGCATCTAGCATTTGAACATTTTTCCTAAGGCCAGTATATCTCCTGTCCGTTGAATTTGTGGGATTTTTCAAGGCTGTTTTTGCAGATTTAACTGCTTTAGAGAGCAGGAGAGAATCCTCATCTGCATTCTCCAGATATTCAATTTCCACTACTTGATATGACAAAGATAGAGAAGAGTCATTACTAATCCAATATGGAACAAAAAACCTTATGGTCTTAGGGGCAGCATTGGTTCCTCCCATGTCACGTTCAATGCTCACACGCAATCTCCTGCACACATGATTTAGCACACATGATTTCATGCAAAAAATGATTAAAATAACCAAATCAATTCTTGATAAATAAATAATCACAAGAACCACCCACCAAAATATGAGGGTGTGTGTGTGTGTAGGTGTATATAACAAAAGAAACACTGGCCCTTAAACATCTTTACCTGGACAACTATTTCTTAACTAGTAATCTTGGACCAAATCACAAGTGCATAATAAAATTATCATGGAGATAGCAAACAATGATATAAATCACATGCCCTCTCCCTCCATCCTTGTACGAATTCTTTGTTAATGCACATGTATATAAGAAATGAGTATGTTTGGAGGATGAATGTATAAATCATTTAATTGATGAGGGAGAACAAAACTTAAGAGGGCAGGGGGAGTTTTACACATGGACAGATAAATCACCTCAGAACCCTGTAGAATCTGCAAGAGGAGGGGGCACTGAGAATAGGGAATATTTCAAAGCAGTGAAAAATAAATAAGTAGTACTTTAGATAGTTTCTATCCAATTTAAAATGCACACTCATTTTCTGAAAAAACACAAAATGATACTCTAATAGAAATAAATGATTACAAGTACATATATGGTTCTATTTCAGGCTTTTTTCAGTCTTCTCAGGGATTGAGGCAGGGAGGTCCTCTTTCTCTCTTCTTTGTGATAGTGATGGAGGCCTTAAGCAAGATGTTGGACAAAGCTAAGGCTGAAGGGAATTTCAAGGGATTTATGGTTGAAGATAATGGTGGAATGAGAGTTGAAGTAACTCACTTATTGTTTGTTGATGATACATTAGTATTTTGTGGGATAGAGGGAAGTCAGCTTCGGTACTTGAAATGCAGTTTGATTTGTTTTGAAGCAGTTTTGGATTTGAAGGTTAACATGGCTAAGTGTATGATTATTCCGGTGGGTGGGGAAGGAGTGCATGTTCTATCCAGAGATTTTGGTTGCGGGGTTGGTTCATTGCCATCTACATATTTGGGTCTTCCCTTGGGAGCTCAGACTCGCTCTAAAGCAGTGTGGAATGCAGTCCTATAGAGGTTCCAAAGGAGATTGGCAGGCTGGAAGAGTTAGTATCTCTCAAAGGCAGGGAGAGTCACGCTCATCAAAAGCACTCTTTCCAACCTTCCAACTTATTTCATGTCCTTGTTCCCACTTACAGCATCAGTGAAGAAGAAGTTGGAGAAGTTGCAGCGGGACTTTCTTCGGGGAGGACAGGAGAATGAGAAAAAGATCCATCTTATTGCATGGGAGAAAGTGAAAGGAGGAGAGAGGGAAGGGGGATTGGGCATTGGAAACTTGAAGATGTTTAACAAAGCAAACGGAAAATGGGAGTGGAGGTTTGCGGAAGAAAGAACTGCTCTTTGGAGAAAGGTGATATCTTTGAAGTATGGGCGTGAGGAGGGGGACTGGTTTTTAAAGAGGCTAGGGAAGTGTATGGATGTGGTCATTGGAGGGCCATTTCTAAAGGGAGGGAGACCTTTAGGCAGCTGGTTAGATTGGAAGTGGGGGGAGGAGGGTGAAGTTTTGGAAGGATGTGCAGTGCTTTGATGGGCTGTCAAAGGAGAAATTTCCCCTGCTGTTCAACGTTGCAGCCAACAAAGATGCACTGGTGGCGGACTACGCTTCAATGACAGGTGATATTTTTGCTTGGACTTCTCATTTCTGCAGAAATTTCTTTGACTGGGAATTAAATGAGATGGAAGAATTGATGGGAATGTTGGAAAGATGGAAAACTTGAGCAGGAAGAATCAATGGTGTGGAAAGCTGATGGAAAGAAGGCATTACTGTTAAGTCATTCTACAGACATTTGATGGGCAACAGAAAAGTTAGTTTCCCATGGCAGCTTGTTTGGAAACTGAGAATTCCAAAGAAAGTTGCATTTTTTTGTTAGTCGGCCTCTTGGGGTGCAATTCGTACTGTGGATAATCTCAAGAAGAGAGGTTTTCGCCTCCTGAATAGGTGCATTATGTGTAAAGAAGAGGAAAAAACAGTTGATCAACTTTTGATTCATTGTAAGGCGGCTTGTGACATGTGAAGCTTAGTTTTTTCTCTGTTTAATTAAAGCTGGATGAAGCTGAACACAATTAGAGATGTTTTTTTTGGGATGGAGCTATGGCCAGCTATGGAAGGTGTTGCCCAAGGGGTGAATAAGATATTTTGCAAATATTGACAACTGTTACAAGTTTTAAAAATGAATGCTACATATGCACATGTAAAAGAATTGAGAGAGAAAGGGAAAGCAAACAAAGCGATTTTTATGAGGTTCAAAAAACTTCCTACGTACTGGATTCAAGCATCCTCACTTGAATTTTTCAACTATCTTGATCTCCTTCGCAGGTGGTGGTTAAACTTTTACAGCAAGAGCTTCTACCTCTTTGCCTAGCAAAATATCCTATTTCACCTCACAGGGATAGCACCTACCCGCAAATCTCACCGCAATGAGAAGATACAAAGTTGTTTACCAACAAGTACTTTATTAAAGAATTGATTGGTACAATAAATATCCAGTCTCTAAAGATTGATCAAGTGTAAGCTCAGAATATTTAAAATGAGTAGCATTTTTAGATCTAAATTTTCAATAAAGAGATCTAGGAGTTAAAGCCTGTAAAGAGATAACAATAAATGTTGTAGAGAACCTCTATTTATAACCCTTGAAAGAATATGTCCGCTGGATTTCAAAATAAAGCCGTTTCCCCCTTTTTCATCTAGTTAAAATTTGAATTTTCGATTGGCAGATCGACAAAAAGTCAACTGGCTTCACCCATCAGTCGACTGGATGAAGATCCACTTGACTGATCAACTCAACTTATTTGTCCAGAGGGTTTGAGGTTTATATGTTCAAGAACATTCAGTCGATTGGTTCTTAGAGTCCGTTGGTCCTGTGGTAAACTATTTTTGCCTTTGAAAGTCAGTCAACTGATTCTTTCACAGTTGGTCATTGATTTGGACAGTAAGTCTAGGCTATGTACAAAAATTGTCACTCAGTCGACTGGTTCTTGGGACCAGTCGACTGGTTTTGACAGTGTAAAAATAAGACTTAAGAATTAGTTGGCTGGTTCTTAGAATTGGTCGACTGGTTTTAACAGTTTTGGCCTTCTTGCTTATCGTTCACCAGTCCCTTTTTCAAAACTTGAAATATATTAATGTGTTGTTTTGAAAAATCAGTTTAGGATTGGTTACAGACTTAAAGTTTGACCATTATAAATATTAAGAGCTTACACTTAGTGATCAATCAAAACCTAATTCACTCAAAACCCAAAATAAAGAAAATAGAAGTCTTCTCTTGACTTGCCTTGATTCCTTAGACTTGAGTATGTCTATTTGATTGGATCATTATGAGAGCATTCTACTTGATTGAATTTTTACTCTGAAGCTCCTGCTTTTGAGTGAAGTTTTTTTGCTTGATGGACTTTTTCATTTCTTGGTCAATAATCTTCTTTGACCTAGATGACCTATTTGGATTGTCACTAGATAAAACATTAGTCCACATGGATAATGCCTTGTTATCATCAAAATTACTAAGATACTTTTGGTTGAAAACCTTTAGGACTAACAGAATAATTGAAGCCGGGTGTGGAAAATGTCTCCCTCTTTGTTTGACTTGGTGCATTTGGAGGGGAGGAATTAAAAGGGGTTTTGAAGGAATTGAGACTCCAATTTGGAAATTGAAAGAAACCTTTTTGCGTTTACTTTTTTTTTTGGCTTAGAGAAGAATATCCCATGTATCTAGACACTTTCATAGGTTTTTTAGGGGATTTTAGGCCATGATTTTTTGGTTTTGAATCCCCATTTTTTTTGTATATTTGAGTTTGCCCTTCTCAGGCTCCCTTTTAATGAAATATACATTAATTTACTAATAAAAGAAAAGATTACAAATATACGAAAGGAAAAGAAAATTCAACATGGTTTGATATTTAGTAAATTATATTGTTAACAAGGAATGTAAACAAAGGAAGCATACATTAGAACATGGAAGGAATTTTTCGAAAACTACGAACCTTTTTCTCTGCTGGTGAACCATCCAAAATGATGAGACATGGTTATTTGATGAAAGATCCAAAACAAGAACAGCGTCCTGAGAATAAAATGAATAGGCCAAAAAAAAAAACAAAAAAAACTTGCCAAATGAGAACAGTTTCCACATCCAGTGGCTTTTAATTCTCAATAGTGAGCACATGCATATTAATTCTGAAACTCTTACCTTTTCCAAAACCCAACCACCCTGAACAAACAATGTAAGATATATAGGTTTCTGGACATCAGCAGAATATATATGTACGCTCCCGCGTGACGAGATAATACCACGCTGTCGCTCCATGCTGTTACCTTCTTTCAACTTTTCCCAGATTGTGAATTCTGCTTGACAAGGAAGTCGGTTCTCCAATTTCAATGGAGAGTTGACTGATATTTTCCAATCATAGACAGGATTATTTAGCTCAGTATGAAGAATGGAGGCATCTGTGCCAATGCTAAGCCAAAATTGCTTACTACCAGTGGTAGGACAACACAAAAGCATATCCTTCTTCTCAAGCTGATTTAACTTGAATGGAGATACAAACATTTTATTTCCTTGCTTCAGGGTATTTTGTCTAGAAAGTAAGGTCTGATCACTAGAGGATTGGTCCTTTCCCCAGGTGTATCCAGAAGCTACATCAACTATATATCCCCATGAGTATGGGGGCTGAGGATGAGCAACAAAAGGACGAACTTGTAAACAGTGCTCAGAATCCTTGGCCAAACTTCTCCAGGGTAAAACAGTGGAAGAACCAGGACTTATGGCATCGACAACATTGTTCATGTTATTTATGCGTTGTTCATTAACTTGTTGCCTTTTACGAATCCAACGCCTTCTACGGACAGAATCAAGAGATGATTTTGTGCATGACTTTGAAGGAGGAGGCCAATTTTTCAAACTAGGATAATCAGGCCCATAGGCCCAGCCATCTATGTCAACAAACTGAGATTTATCGATAGTCCATGTTGATGCCCAAGTCCATCCCGAAGGAAGGGGAGGTTCAAAAAAATCCTTCAAATAGAGCAAGACAAAATGGCAAAAAAGTTGTACTCAATCTAGATAATACTAAACTAATAATAATAAAAACCAAAACTTCAGAAAGACTCACTTTAGATGAATATGAGAAATCCCTAGTGCTCCAGCGCCCTGGATCATTTTGACTAAAGCTGGGCCACTCATTTCCCCAACCCGAAATTGGTTGATAACGTTGGTTCTGAAATATCTCTTCTACCACAATATTACGACTGCTAGTATCTGAAAGGAGATCGTGATTATGAATCATAGATGCATGACAGACGCAAATATCCAATATGATATCTGAATCATTTGCAACTGTAGCAAGACCCCTTAAAATTGCATGCTTTTTTCCATTTTTCATAACAACTTCCATGGCAATGAAATCATCTTTCAATGATTTGGTGATCACTGACAGAGGAAGGAATGAACAAAAACTATCCCATGCACCCTCTGGGCCAAGTCCTACCCAGAAACCAACATCTTTATCAACATCAGTACCATCTTCCATCTCACTTTGAAAGTTTGCAATTGTTTTCCTTTCAAAATAAGAAGAGGAAACTAGAAGGCATCCGATGGAATGCAGGTCATCATCATTAAGTTGACCCTGAAGGAAAGAACCAAAAAAGACATGCAAGAAGATATTAAATTCTTGGAGAAAAAGACGTATGAATGTAATTGCACAAAAAAAATTCATAAATGAAGTGAAATATGTGAAGGGTATAAATGCAATTTCAAAAAAGTGCATACACAATGAAAAAAAATATAAACCAACCTTTCTCCTTAGTGGATATGATACAATATTTTGAACATCAGACGGTTGATGCAACATTCTCACTGAAGCTACCTTCTTTAAGGTATTTGCTCCATGTCCTACAGAAAATGAAGACGCACCCACAATTTCACCTGTATCGTCCAACCAGCAAAATTGAGATCAACACAAACCTATATATGATCGGGTTAACCTTCAAGAACTACTCATAATAAGTGGAATTGTGCTTTGCATAGAAAGAACATTAGATCCTGCTTTAAGATAACATCTAACTGTATGAAGTTAACTTACTATTGATTTTGAAATTGGCAACCACAATTTCCGAAGCAATAGTGCCAAGAGTAAGCGTGTCAATTCGTGTTATCATGTCGTATTTGCGTCATGTCATATTCGCAAAATATGTGTCAACCCTAACCCGACAATAGTCACACTATTAACTAATCGTGCCAAGTTTCAAAACTTGAACCCAACCCATTTATTAAACAGGTTACACATGTCGACATGGTTAACCCGTTTATTTTAATTTTTTATTTTTAAAATAAAAAAATTACCTGTCTTTTAATATATATAGATAATTTTCAAGTTTAATAAACTTTGGACATGTATCAAATCAAAGTACAAACCTCTTTTATAAATAGAAAATCTCCAAACCATGACAACTTTTCAATATGATCATGTTATTTTTTTATAACTACACGTGTGAAGTCGTGTTAAACGGGTTGACATTACTAAACCCAAATACGACATTTTTATTAATTATGTTATATATGTCAACCCGTTTATGACCCAAAACCCATTTATACTCAACCCAAACTTGTCAATTTCATGTCGTGTCAAAAATTGACACTCTTAGCCAAGAGTAATCATTGATGATAAATTAGAAAAAAATCGGAACTATGCCAAAAACTATATATATCTTGTATAAATGATTTTACAATTAACATCAACAGTACAATGGTTCATGTTGAATTAAGTCCTCAGGGAAAAGATTAAAAGTACTGTTTATTCAAGGAGAAACATGGCAGTTAGTTCTCCCAATTGAATGTTTTTTTTTCCATTCTCTTGAAGGCATACGCATCAGGACTCAGGAGCTTACAGGGCAGAAATTGACAAAAATACAATCAATGCATCAGTAGATGTTTAAGCATCTTTCCACAGGTTCTGATTTAGAATATTATATGACAAGAAACATGTACCTTTTCCGGATTTTGCTGCAAGATTTGTCACTTCCAATTCCAGTTTTGCCAGCCCCTGCAATAATTAAAAACAAAATATTCTGTAAGGATAGATTCAGATTAATTATTCAACAATAGTTAGTTATTTCCTACAAAAGTTTCAGAAAATTTTTCGTAGTCCTGCAAGTTTGCTTGATTTTTTTAAACCACTCTTAATTTGATCTATGCAAAAGTCTCATGATTGTTGCTTATTGCTTGCGCAGTCCAAGTGTTACCATAAAGTTGGAGAAGTGGATTGTCTAACATAAATTGGACAAAGGAAGAAGGTATTTTTTTCTTTCGAACTAAAACCCTTGCATTCAGTATATTTGTTTAGTTCATATAAAAAATATTCATTTTAATTCAGCATGCAATGTCATTAAATCTCTGTAATTCTTTTACTTAGGGGTCGTAATAATTTAAAATACTTTAGTTGGCTATGGAGTATGGCCTAAGTCTTCACATCTTGCCTCTAATTTAAGATAATGGACAATAAATTTAAGAACCATAGGATGTAAAAGTTAGCATTATAAATTACCTTCCGAGGAACTTCGAATATAAAGAGTTCATTCCATTTGGCAATGCCTTCATCCAGATCTTTGGTTTTGGAAATTGCAGGCTTAACACATTTGGTCCTAGCACTCTGAGGAAAAAGTTTTTGCTGATTTGTCTCCTGACTATCAACAACGAGGCGCAAAGCACAGAAGAAATTATGACTATTTCCATCATCAATAATAGGTAAACCCTGCAAAAGGATAAATTTTTCTCTTTTCAATAGTAGTAGTAGTAACAATATTACTTGAATTTTAAGATGAACTAGTGACTAAAGTTGGCCATATTACAACCTTGGCTTCAAATATCTGTACAGCAACGTAACGTCGTGCTTCCCTACATTTATCTGCAACATTTAACCTGTCGGAATACCTTGGAGGTGGAATCCATAAAGAAGCACAATCATTGTGATGTAGTAATTCAATCGTATCTGAATTTTGCTCAACTTTCTTCAGATAAATATCACACCCAAGTTTATTTTCTATCACAGTCTGAAAATCAGCTTCATCCAATGCAGAAAAAGTTGACTCGCCTCCATGACCCTGGCGACTACCAGCTTCCTGTAAATATAGTGGTGAACTAGTAAGATACCTATACATCACAAACAGATACACTGGACTAACTCAAGAATTTGTGGAAACAAATTTTTTTTCAAAGCCTAAGACCTCATTCATTTTCATTGCTTTCTGTTCAAGTTCTCTCTGTCTTCTCCAAGAAACCACAGTTTCTGCCAACGTATCAAGATTGGCTGCACTGAGATTTATATTCAGGATACTGGTAGCAGCAATACGTGCTCTTTTTCCGAGTCTTGTTGGTCGATGTAAATTGGTATCATATGTTTCAAACCTCCAAAAAGCAAAAGGATATTTAACAAAGGTCAGTGTATTATCAAAACATTGTTTGACATGGTGACAAAAAATATAGAAAACAACACTTTATGATTAAGAATAAAACAACATATTACTTAAATATTCCATCAAAAGGTTCCACAAGAGGCTCCCATGCATCTAACTGCGCGTTGAAAGTTGATGCGGCTATAGAAGAAATCAGTACAGCATTCATTGCCTCTAGTCGACCATGAGTTGCAAGCTTGATATTAGTGATTGTGGCATCAAAAAGTGGTGTCATCTGAAAGGGTCAATATTGATAGAAAAATAAATAATTATAAAGACAAGAGGACAAACTCTATGTTGAGGTCATGGGAGATGTATTTTTTATTTTCCTTGGGGAGCATACCATTCCACATAAGCTGTCCAGAACAGTCAGAGAGAAGCATCTTAATTTCATATCAGCAGTTATGTTCTCCCGTTCCTTTGGCTTCACAGCATCCCCAATAGTAAATGCCAATCGGCCTGAAGGTTTTTTCAGATCAGAGCGTGCTAGGAATGTGCAGGCCTACAAAACCAAGCTTATTGGGTTTGAGAGCCCTAAATTAAAGAGAACAACAAACAATAACCAATGATCCTGATATATTTTAAATATGGACTTCACCAGTTCGAAATGACAAGTTAAAAATATGAGTTCGGTGGACAGTCACGCTGACCTGATTTTCAACTTTCCATATGCTCCAGCACTGAGATGCCTTTGAACTTGAAGACCTCGAAATGGGCCCCTCAAGAATATTAGCTTCGCTAACCAGATCCATCCTTGGGCAGCAAAATGAATCCAGGCATGGCGCTTCATCTGTTCGAGAGACTATACACCCAAGAGAAGCGTAACCAGGAGGAGCAATTGGGTACCAGAAGAAAGCTTCATCAAAACCTTTCCTCACAATATGAGCAACTTTAGTAAACTGCACAGGCTTTGCAGAGATTTCGGGATTATCAGCCTTGAAAATTATGCCCAGAGCAGGTGGTTCTAAGCTGAGAAGCAAAAAGTAATACCACATAATGATGAACAAGAAATTATGAAATACCATTATAATGATGCAGCACAATAGAGAGATGAAAATAAAATTGTCTAACCCTTCGGTTATGCAGTCACCCAGTATAGCATAACCAGGACGTGATATAGGTCGCCATATGGAGACTGGTCGGCGGAGATCACAACCCTTGTCCCACCAGATCCTCTCAAAGTTTGGGGTTGAAATGTAACAATTAGTTGCTTTTGAAATTGATCTGAGTATGTCCCATCTGGATGAACCTGCACTCTGGTTATCGGCTTGCTGACTTACATAGTCATGCTCCGCAATTAAGTCTGAGGTAGATTCTTTCAGGGAAGAAAAATGCTGACTTGAGTTCCATAAAAGAAGATGATTCAGGTCATAACAACTGTCTTTGGGGGGACATTCAGCTGAAGGATGGGCATGAAATGACCCAAGAATGTTGTCTAAACGCCAGATACTAAATCCAGAAGTAAAGTAAGAATTTGAGGAGCTATTGAATATACATTCTGAATATCTTGTGGATGTTACAAGATCAGAACGTATGCAATGAACAATGTGATTTGGTGGTGGTTGGCTTCCAATGTGAGCCACACACCCTACTGCTGAGTATCCTGCTGGAGGAACGGGTATCCAAACAGAACAATCACCATCAATATTAGAATGGCCTTCACCTCTTTCCATTCCTTGAATACTAGAGAATGAGCCGATGAGTTTGAAACCAAGAGGTTTCCTAACACGCCCAAATGTACTATTCACAGCAATCACTGCCTCTGAAGGAGGAATTGGCCTGAAAACACATAACAACAAACCATAACTAACAACACAACTAAAACAGAACAGTTAAACATATATCACAATCCTATGAAGCCATCAGCATCTACCCAGAACAGTAGGGAAAGGAAATTTTAGACAAACAAAAACAAAAGAAAACATGTCAAAAGACAACGTAAAAAATTCATTGCATGCAAACGGAATGAAACCGGACTAACAGAATGGCGCAAACGGAATGAAACCGGACTAACAGAATGGCATTAATGTAATCGAATACAATGTTACCCAAGTCATTTTCTGATAATTTTTCTTGAATATAGACACAGGAAGAACCACAACATGTAGAAGAAATATTCTTTTTGTTACTGCAACCACCAATTCATGCTGCCTGAGCTGGCAGCTGATATGATCTTATCTGAAAAATGGCCACGTGAAAAGTCTAAACTTAAAGCTGGAGTCTAAACAAACTAAAAGAATTGTCCTTTGCAGCACTGTTGCACATAGAACGGTCAAGGAAAAAAACTGCAAGCATGACATAAACATATTTAACAAAAATACATCTCAAAGGGAACCATTCTGAATAACTTAATGTCAAGAATGGTTATAAACACAGTTGGAAGATGAATAGCATCACGTCCATCAGTATTGATAACATCCTAACCAGTTTCTGTTTTGTGAATTTCCCATGGTTACAATTCACAAATATTAACATGTCCAATAAAATGATATAACCTATAGAAGACAGTGCTAGCCAAACTGGTAAAATAGGAAACTTGAATAATGAAATGCACACATAAAAGGGGCATATATCTCATTTCAACATCTGGACATGGTTTTACCTTGATGTCACACAATCTCCCAAAATTACATAATTTGAAGGAGCTCGAGGCCTCCAGAAGGTAAGGTTGTTATGGCGCCCATTTTCTGCAAACAGATCCAATGTAGTTCAATCTTAAATTCAATAATGACCTAGACAACTAGCTTCCTCAAATATGTAATACAGAATATACCCAGAACAAGGCAAAAATATCTAAACAACAAACACTGGAAATTAGTGGGAGTGGAGAACTAAATAACAACATGTCTCAGGTTTAGGAAAACCCTTGAATTGCTCTAGCAAAAATAACTAACACCTTTTGGGGACACCCAAATTCGATCAAAGTTGGTACAAGGAGCAAGGGGATCAGCAATTCCAAATTGCAACGCTGCAGCTGCCTGACTTTGCAGATTAAGTATAAGAGATATGACACTTAGAGAAAGATGGACGTATACATCTGTAGATATCAGAGATATGTTTGTTTTATCCTTGACAGAAGTATATCCCCCTGAAATATCCACTGGATCAAGAATGATAAGACCAGAACCAGCCTCAAGGGTTAGATCCTTTACAAGGGCTCGAATCCAAGTATCATTTTCTTTTGATGCATACCTGTTTGAAACATACAAAGGCTACAAGTTTAATAAAGGTTAAAGGCTTTTACAAAAAAGGAAAATGGAAAGATTGCTCTCAACCCATATATAGCTTGAAAAGCTTGGAAGAACAGGCATAAAAGAGAATAAAATTAACAAATAGACTGGCACGGAAGAATGAAAATGAGAATGGGTTACCAAAATGATTGCATCAAATTTACTATAGCAACCACTCCAGTCCATACAGTGTCAAGTTTATGCATAATTTCAAAGTCTAAATTTTTCCCAGTTAACCTTTCCTTATTGTAAAGCTGATTCTTGCCATGTATTCTTACTTACAAAAGGCTTACTAAATTGATAATTGAATGGCTTTTTTCCAGATAAGTTAATGTCGGTATTAAGGTCTGCTAGTGTTGATGGAGGTATTACATGTAGGATAATAGAAATCCAAAAAAAGATAAAGAGTGAAAACCAAGGTAGCTTTAGGAGTGATAGTGGCAGGGGAGGTCAAGAGAATCCAAGGTGGTCAATCCATGTTACCTCTTCCAAGGATTGGAAATGAGATAGCGAGGCCTCCAATTTATAAGAGTCCGGGAATGTGGAGAGCAGACGTGAGGACAACATCGTTCATGAAGATAATGCCAACTCATAATCAAATATTCCTTAGAGTGGAGTGCATCACCAGTGTGACATGTGGTGAATAATTGTCCCGAAGGAAACTTTTCTTTCCCTAGTTAAATCTACATCCCTTTGCCTCCTCAAGGTCAACAGGAAGAGCTCCTATTTCCACTATGTTTGCGATAGTGAAACTTTGAAATTTTAGGCCTTTGAACTGATGTTCATCCACATGAAAAAGGCTGCAATAACTTCTTTATATTTGTAAACCCAAAATTTCAACGATTCCACGAAGGACACCTGATGAATCTCAATGACAATGCTCAGATTAAATACAAATACAGGTGTGTGCGACAGTGTGACATGGGCATCTTAAATAACATTGATTCATTGCAATAGAAAATAAAAAAATGCATTCACTACCACTAAAAAACATAAACCACATACACACAGAGATATGTTGCAGTCTTCTCAGGATGCAATAGAGGAAAAGGACAATAATTAAAATAAAAGTAATATGAAATTGCATGAGGAAAATGGTGCTACTCTTACATGAAGCTAAAATCCATTTTTGCACGGAGAAGCTTTTCACCATGTGACGAATCATCCAGGAATGACTTACTACTATCATAGAAGGTGAACTCAGGTGAAACAACCTTGGCATGAGAATAAATAACCCAAGTAAGATATAAATAGAAAAGGCCATTATAAAGTTGAAGAAATACATGAAACATTATACTCGAGCAAAAATATTAGCATACTGATTCATTAGCACCATTCTGATTCGGTACAATAATCACAGAATAACATCAAGAGACGCTGAACCTGGTAATTACAGAGGCGAGACGAGTTTCCCTAGCCACCACAGTGGGACTAATCTAATAAACTCTCACTTGAATTACCACTTTTTTTGGGGGGGTAATTTCCATCTATATTTATAATTAGTGTCCATTTATGACTTTCCCAATCGGTGACTTGGGTCAGTAGCCTGGCTCCAGAACATTACTATCACAGCTACTATTTATCTGAACCCAAAGAAGGAAATTATAGATGTGGCTATAGCAGCAACCATATATCACAAAACAAAGTCATCCTATTAATGGTCTTCTGTTGCAGGAACAATTTGAGACTGAGCTATTAGGATTGCAAAAGAAGTCACTCCTAACACTTCCAGCACTTCTTAAATTCAAGCTGTGCCACACTATAGTTGTTCGTAGGTAATATAAGTATGAACAAATGTATGAGAAGAAGTCAAGGGAGAAAAACAAGGAAAACAATATAACCTCTGTATCTATTTATTGCAGTGCAGACAATTAAAAGCTCTTAAAAGTAGATGACAGATCAAAGGATTCTATCTTTAAAACCTCTGTATCTTCACTTTTTGCCTCACCTTCTTTAAAAACAGTTAGGCGTATCTTTGTATTTTCAATTGTATTTGTTTCATTCATACACTATGCATATTCAATTCAATTGAGGAATAAATATGGGTGTTTGTTGAATTGAACAACAATAAGTTGTTTTTTTTTTGGTAGTTAACAATAAGTTGTTTAAGTCTTTATTATGGACGACTTTCACTATTTAGGTGATAAGTTTTGGATTTCAATGTGGAATTCAGGGAAAAAACAATTAATTTAGGTTTTTAAGAAACAGTTGTGTGGATTTGGGGTTAGATCATAGATGTTACATAGATTTTATCTATTGTAAAATTGCCACTCTTTTTGTTAAAGTTAATATCTATAACACACACACATACATATATATATATATATATATATAAATTTGTTTTTTCTTTCAGCAGTTGTAAATTTGTGATCTTTATTTACTGCAAATGATAACTGTAGTTAGTTTAACGCATTCCAGCGTAGTTGAGCCAAAATATTTGTTTCTTTTTTTCAACCTTGTGTGTGGATTCTGGAATAGCTGATTTTTTCTGCGAAGCCTTTAGTTTGGATTTTGGATCATATTTGAATAAATTGCATGTGACTAACGACACCTTGTGTAGGGCAAACTCAAGTAATTTTGATTTCTAGAAAATATTGAATGTAATGCTGAATTAAATGACAAATGCATGATCTCATATTTCATTTACATAGAGAAGCTGGACTCATAAATTCAAAACCTTTTATTTGTTTAATCTAAAGTAAAATTACTCTTGCTTTTAAAAGAAGATTGGGAAAAAGATGTATTTTCTGATTACTACAACCTCATATATATATACAATACATTCCTAACTAAAGAAGGAAAGGCAATAAAAAAAATAAAGAGAGAATAATAGATGGTCAACATGACCTAAAATAAAATAAATTCCAACACTCCCCCTCAAGCTGAGGCGAAGATATTGACGAGCCCCAACTTGACAAGAGATGGCTGTAGTAACGACGGACCCACTGACTTGGTGAACATATCGGCCGTTTGATCAGATGAGGGAACAAAGTTAGGGGTAATAATACCCGAATGAACTTTTTCTCTAATGAAGTGAATATTGACTTCTATGTGTTTTGTTTTCTCTTGAAGTACTGAGTCTGAGGATAACATAATAGCAGACTTACTATCACAGAACAAAAAAGATGAGTCCGACATGGGGAAGCCCAGCTCAGTCAGAAGAGAACGAAGCCATAGAAGCTCACAAGTGCCCTGGGCCATAGCACGGTACTCAGCCTCGGCAAACTATCGAGAAACCACCGCTTGCTTCTTACTTTTCTAGGATATAAGATGATTACCACGAAAAGTACATATACCAAAAGTAGAGCGCCTATCACTTTTAGAACCTAGTATCTGTAAAACAGGAGAAATCCGATTGTGCTCCTGTCGTATAAAAAAGCCCAAGACCTAGACAAGTCTTAAGGTACCGGAGAATATGATAAACTACATCCAAATGAGAGGTACGTGGTGAGTGCATGAACTGACTCACAACACTAACAGTAAACGTGAGATCTGGTCTTGTGTTCGTCAAGTAAATAAGACGACCCATAAGACACTAATAAATGGATGGGTTTGATAATAACTCTCCTGATTCTGCTGACAACTTATGATTTGGATCCATAGGAGTAGAAGCAGGCCTACACCCAAGCATACCCGTATCCTTAAGGAGATCAAGAGCGTACTTCCGTTGAGATAGAGATATACCAAGGCGAGACCGAGCAACCTCAATGCCAAGAAAGCACCGCAGAGGACCCAAGTCCTTAATATCAAAAGACGCCCCGAGATCACGCTTTACTTTAGCAATACCAGGTGAATCATCTCCAGTAATAATAACATCATCTACATAAACAGAGATGATAATACACCGCCCGTTTGAATGTCGTTGAATAAAGCATCTATGATCCAAATGGCACCTAACAAAGCCCATATCCAGAACAACATCACTGAAGCGGCTAAACCATGCTCGAGGAGACTGCTTAAGACCATAGAGGAATTTTCGGAGACAACAGACTTTCCCAGAATACTTCCCCCGAGACCGAAAACCCGGTGGCGGATCCATGTAGATAACCTCTGTAAGGTCACCATTGAGGAAGGCATTCTTGACATCCAACTGATGAAGAGGCTAAGAATAGGAAGCAGCAAGGGAGACAAGAAGACGGACTGTAGTCAACTTAGCCACGGGAGCAAAGGTAGCACCAAAATCCTTACTTGGAACCTAAGTAAAGCCTTTTGCAACAAGGCGAGCCTTATAACGCTCGACAGTGCCATCCGCCAAGTACTTTACATTGAAGACCCACTTACAGCCAACCGTTCTCTCACCAGTAGGCAAGTCAACAAGCTCCCACGTCTGATTTTGAAGGAGAGCATCCATTTCTACTTTCATAGCGGCCACCCACTTAGGATTTTGAAGAGCCTCAGAGATTGACCGAGGAATGGATACTGAATCAACCTTACCAAGAAAAGACTGATAGGAATCTGAAAGACCCTGATAAGAGATAAACTTGGCAATAGGATGATCAGTACTACTAGGAAAACCCAAACGGATGGGGGGACGATGATCACGGGAAGGATACCGGGGAGGTGTGATATCAAAAGCTAAGGGAAGAGATAAAGTACTTGAGTTCGGAGAAGTGTCTGGCGAAGGAACATGAGAGCGCGGACGGCGAGGAACATAAAGGAAGGGATTAGTAGTTGTTACCGGAGGAGGGGACCTGCTAGGGAGTGAAGAAGAGGACATCCGAGGAGGCTCAAGAATGGGAGCCGGACGAGGAAGTAAGGGATTGTCCTCCAGAGGAATCTCCACAACAGGTCCCAGCAAGGAAGGAGTACTTGAAAAGAAAGGAACAGTTTCCAAAAAAGTAACATCCAATGAGTGATAGATATGACCAGTAACCAGATCATAACAACGATACCCCTTAGACATGCTAGAATACCTTAAGAAGATACACTGAATGGCCTTACCATCAAGTTTAAATGCGGGAAGGGCTATGGTTTTGAACAAAACATGTACACTCGAAGACATGAGGTGTAATAGGAAAAAGTGTGCGATTAGGTTGAAGGATATGTAGGGGGGCTTTACCTTGTAGTATCTGACTGGGAGTACGATTGATAAGGTGAGAACAGCCACATGCCAGAAATGTTTGGGTACCCCCATCCCACACAAAAGACACCGAACAACAAACATGATGTGACGGTTCTTATGTTCCGCTACACCATTCTGCTCAGGAGTGTAAGGACAGGTAAGTTGCTGGAGGATACCACTTTTGTTAAGCTTACACCTAAACTCATGCGAGATATACTCTCGACCATTATCAGACCTAATATTCCGAACAATAGTATTGTATTAGGTTTTGATCATTTGTAAAAAGTTAGTAAGGTGTGAAAACACTTCAGATTTTTTCTTCATAAGATAGACCCAAGTACAATGAGTATAATCATCTATGAAAGTGACATAATAGCGGTGCTGAGATAAAGCAACAACTGGAGAAGGACCCTATACATCAGAATGAATAAGATCAAAGGCACACGGTGCACGATGCATGCGAGGAATATAAGTAGTGCGAATATGTTTTTGACAATTCACAAACCACACATTTAAATTTAAAATTCTTGCATGCTTTATTCAAAGGCAAAAAAAGCCAACATAATATTGAAAGTTTGAATGTCCTAAACGGGCATGCCACAAATCTAAAGTTTTAAGAGAAAAAACAGAAGTATCAAACATAGGCAAAATAGAGGCCTGAAATTGGATGTTAACACTTTGGATGATGGAAGGTCTCCAAAGTAATAGAGTCCATCGCGCTCATATCCCCTGCTAAAAATCTTCTTCGAAGTCAGGTCCTGCAAGAGACAACGATCGAGTAGAAAAATCACAGCACAATTAAGATTTTTTACAAGTAAACTGACAGAGAGAAAATTGTAAGCAAAATTAGGGACATAAAAAACAGAAGAAAGAGTGATGTCTGAAGACAGGACTGCATCACCTTGACTACTGATATGGATAGATGACCCATCGGCAATACGGATAGATTGAACAATAGGGGTAACTGGAGAAGACAAAATGGATAATTCACCAGTCATGTGATTATTAGCTCCGGAATCCAAAATCCAAGTTGGATGGCCCGACTTAACATGAAGAGCAGTAGGGATACTTGTAGCAAGTGTAGCCGTGGGACTGGCAGATGAGGTAGTCCCCGGAGGAGTAGGACCTAAGCCAAGGTGTGCCTGAAGCTGGCTATAATCTGAAATGGCTGGAACGGGTGCAATCTCTGCAATGGCACCTGTACGAGGAGCCCATTTTCCTCGGTCTCGATGCCCCTGATTCCCCTGGTTCCGGTTCTTGGAATAACCCTGCTTTAACTCAGGATGGAGATCAAAGCAACGATCAATGACATGGCCGAGCTTGTGGCAATGCTGACAATAAGGACGGTTACCCACCGGACGAGACCCCGAAGAAACAGCAAAGGCCATCTGATCAGGAACAGGAGGAGATACCTCAATCTGTGAAATTGGTGGCGGAGGAATAAGACGACGCCGACGCTTATAGCCATCCACAGTAGCAAACGTCTCGTAAAGACAAGGCATAGGAGAGGTGTTGAAAATCTGAGCCCTAAGAGCCTCAAACTCAGGTTTCAAACCCATTAGAAACTGATATGTATGCCTACGATCAAGACGTTTGGACTTAACATCACCATCAATGGTAAAGTCACTAAAGAGCTCATACTGAGCCAACTCCTCCCATCTAGTCTGGAGATAACCAAAGAAGTCAGCAACCAATAGGCCCAAGGTGGCTTGGGAGGCATGAGATATATCCCGATAAAGCTCAAAAATTCGAGAATCACAATGTGCATGGGCGTACATCTTAGACAGGGTAGACCACAGACCATGGACAGTCTCGTGATACATAAACATATTATAGATTCTCTCCTCCATCAAGTTGAACATCTAACCCAAAATGATACAGTTGTCCATATCCCATTGTTCAAACGTGGGGTCAGATTCAGAGGTCTTAGACATATTTCCAAGAATCCACTTGGTCTTGCATTTTCCACCAAGAAAGAGGCGAAAAGAGCGAGACCAAGCATGAAAGTTTTTTCCATTTAATAATGCGCTCATGACGCGTTGAGCCGATGTATGCTGGGCAAGAGAGAGATCCGGACAAGCAACCACAGGAGCTGGATGATTAGTAGGAACACCATCCTTACTTAAATCAGCCATGAGACAAGTCCCAAAAACTAGAACGAATAGACGAGAAACAAAGCCAGATAACGAATCGGTAACAAAAGAACCACAGCCGGACAAAAAACGGCTTACCAGACACGGGCAGCCGGACACTCGACTACCCAGACAACAGAAGAGGAGCACGGAGAGGCTCTAACTCATCACAGACGGGCCAAGGAGGCCAACAGATGCAGTACAGAGGCTATGCGAAGGACCAGGAGGGTCCTGGGAAGTCACGGGTGGTGCGGCAGTGGCTGGGTGATGGGGGGGGTGGATAGGCGAGATTGAGGGGAGAGAGAAAGAGAGCTTTCTTAGGCTCTAATACCAAAAAGAAGTTTGGGAAAAAGATGTATTTTCTGATTACTACAACCTCATATATATATAGAATACATTCTTAACTAAAGAAGGAAAGGAAATAAAAGAAATAAAGAGAGAATAATAGATGGTCAACATGACTTAAAACAGAATAAATTCCAACACTTTTAAATTTAGAAAATCAAGAACTTGTGTAATGTTTATTTACGATTTTAAATCAAACGCTTAAACAATATTCTATTAACTTGGAAAATCAACTAGTCCTACATTATTCTCTTCTTATGTAACAGAATTCTGAAGGACATTTAATCCCTTCTAGCTTACTTTGCTAACCTTTACCCGAATATTTTTCATTGCCTTTTAATTTTGAGCTTTATTGTAGGGAAAAAATAACAAAGAACTGAATTATTAAAATAAAAATGCATACATATATATTGATAGGTGAGTGGCCCTTGGCGTGAGAGTTGCACCTCGAGTCTTGGAAATATTACCCAAGCTTCTTCCCAACGTATCAAAACCTCAAGGGTAACTTTTTATATATTTCTAATAATGTTATCTCATTTTTTATTTTTTTTTATAATTTAGTTTACTAATAATGATGTCACAGTTCAATTTCGATTCACCTGGTGGTTGAACTGGTCAACCTTAACCAAGTCTCTTTTCTGGTTTGACGAATGGTCCAGGGTTTAAAATATTAATATGATTTGACTGTATGATAGAATTTGGTTTATGCTAGAGGGGAACAGAACTTAATGTTTAGAGGGCCAAACTCATTTTCTAAAAGATCACTGGCATGAGATGCGTCTTAGATGTCAATTTCCAATTATTTTGGAAGTGGAAGGATGTAGCCTAGTGATGTCACGGGGAAAATTGAAAATGATTGGCAGTCTCTCTCTCTCTCACACATACACACTGAATAAACGTTGACGTATTGGAATCAGTAGGCATGCCACTTATAGGTTGACCAGGAATATATGTCCACAAAATACTAATAAAACTTTTTTTTCTTCTTTGGCAGAACAGACAGCAAACTATTAAAATGTGGAACAAAAATACAAGGATAATATAGTTTAAGAGACGACGTATGTCTGTGACAAGTAAATTCATTTCCAAATTAGAGATTTCTAATGAAAGATAGACCTACCTGGGCTTCAAAAGTGAGAGTTTGCATCTCACTTGAATCACTAGTATAAGCAGAAGTATTTGAACTACATGATAAATCTTCCAAGTAGTTTGGACTCTTCTTGTCACCATCAGGAGAATAATTGTCCAGGAACAAAATTTCAACATCGTCTTCTGGGGACACTGAGTAGCTGCTATCGGTACTCAAGTATGTGTACTTCCTCAAAAGGGAACCATTCTGAAAAAAGAAAGAAAGGACCTCAAGCCACAATTAAAGAAGCCAAAAGAACAAGTGATGGAGCAAATGTTACAGATATTCCTCTTTCAATCTTAGCTACATGCAATAATAAAAAGCTCACTCCCATCTTTTAGTTTTTCACGAAAAAAAAAAAAAGTATAAAGAAAAAAGTTGCAAGATTGACATCAATGCTCGGATTTTCACTGGTGCAAATAAAAACTAAAATGAAAGTCTGAAGTACATGCACAACAAGAAAACAAATAGCACATATCAGCATGACTAGTTTTTAATCTTTTCTTGCAGAAAGGACTTACAATTTGGACATCATATCACATGAACAATCCAGAATTTCCATATCAACAATAATATTTCATTTCCACCTAAATATGTGGGTCTAGAAAAAACAGGCTCATGATCACCATCGCATAAATGAGATACCGTATATAAATATATATACGTCTACATATATATATTTTATATTTTTAATTTTGACAACTGGTTTGTTTCAAAACCCCAAAGCCACCCCTCCCATTCAAATGCCATGCCAACACTAATATCACAGCTACAACAACTGCAGGCAATTAAAGATAATGGACAAATAGTCCAATTTCAAGACACATCCATTCTGCAATGTGATAGAATACACAAGCTCAATCAGACATATCAACAACAAATGATTAATAAGCCTAATGTCAATGAATTGAGTTAAATTTATTCAGTGGATATTAAGGTTAAAGAGAAGGAGGAAACAGTAGGAAGAAAAGAAAGATTCGGGGCTTAGTATATCCCTTCAGCCCTTACACCTTGCGTTTATATACTAACATGGGAAAAAATACAATAATGCCCTTATGAACATAAAAGACTAACAAATACTCTAACGCTCCCCCTCAAGTTGGAGCATACAAATCAAACATGCCCAGCTTGGAAGATAGACGGTGAAAAGGAGCTCGAGCTAACAGTTTTGTGAGAATATCGCCCAACTAAGTATCTGAGCGAACATAAAAATGTGATAATTTGTTTCTTCATCAACAAATCTCGAGTAAAGTGATTATCAACTTCTATATGTTTAGTATGTTCATGAAAAATAGAATTATTAACAATAAAGATAGATGCTTGATTATCACAATGCATCTCCATAGGGGCGGAAATAGCAACTCCAAAATCCTAAAGAAGAGAACGGACCAACAACATTTCTGATGCAGTATGTGCCATAGCTCTATACTCAGCTTCGGCACTAGAGCGAGCAACAAAATTTTGCTTCTTACTGGGCCAAGTAATCAAATTTACTCCAACAAAAGTACAATAACCAGAAGTAAAGTGCCGGTCATAGTGACAACAAGCCCAATCAACATCGCTAAAACCAATCACAGAAAGAGAACCAAAAGTTTTATACAAAAGTCCTTGACCAGGAGCACTCTTCAGATAACGTAAAATACGTCAGACAACATCAAAATGAGATTGACGAGGAACATACATATATTGGTTAATCACACCAACAACATAAGTAATATCTAGCTAAGTAACAATAAGATAAATCAACTTTCCAACCAGTTGTCAATAGCGACCGACATAAGCAAATAGTTCAACTTGTTCACTATCAAGCTTAACATTAGAATCCATTGAAGTATCAACAGGCCTAGCACCTAAGAGACCAGTCTCAAAAAGTAGATCAAGCAAGTACTTCCTTTGAGATAGAGAGATGACCTGACGAGAACAGGCAACTTCAATTCCAAGGAAACAGCGAAGGACACCCAGATCTTTAGTATGGAAGTGTCAGCTAAGATGTCTTTTCAAATCTGTAATACCGGTGGAATCACTCTCAGAGATAATAATATCATCCACATAAACAATTAGGACAATGGTACCCACTAAAGAGTGACGAACAAAGACATAATTATCAGAAGTAGAATGGTGAAATCCATATGCAAGCACAACAGCGCTAAATCTATCAATCCCAGCACGAGGTGACTGCTTTAGACCATACAAAACCCCCTTCGCAACTGACAACAAGGTGTTCACTACCAACAACAGCAAAGCCAGGTGGCTGAGCCATGTAAACTTCTTCCTACAAATCACCATGGAGGAAAGCATTCTAGATATCCAATTGGTATAAACAGAAAGCAAAATCCGATTAGAATTAAGACGGGCCACAGAACAGAAGGTCTCAAAGTAATTAACACCATAAGTTTGGGTATACCCTTTAGCAACTAAGCGTGCCTTAAGACGCTCAACAGAACCATCGGGAAGGTACTTAACAACATAAACCCAACGACAGCCAACTGTTTGCTTCCCAGGAGGAAGGTCCGTAAGTTCTCAGGTCTGATTATTATGAAGTGCACTCATTTCCTCATCCATAGCATGCTTCCAACCAGGAGAAGACATAGCTAGGTTATAAGATGTGGGAATAGAGATAGCAAACAAAGCACAAGCAAAAGACTGCAAACAAGGAGAAGTGTGATCATAAGACACAAAATTCGCAACAAAATGTCGAGTACAAGTGCATTTACCTCTTCTTAGGGCAGTAAGTAAATCATCAGTATTAGGAATAGATGAGGAACAAGTAGGAACTCGGACGGTGAAGATGTGGCATTTGGGCTATAAGAAACAATGCGCCTCTCGCGGGAGCGTTAATAAACCTGCAACGAAGAATTCAACAAAGAATAAATGGGTAAAGGGAGAGTAGGAGAAGGTGTGAAAGGCTCTCCCTCAAGACAAGATACGAAATCTGAAGTCAACAACTGACACGACGAGGAAAAGAATGAGGTGGACTTAAAAAAGGTAACATCAGCATTGACAAAGTAGCGGCGAAACTTAGGACTATAACAAAAATAACCCTTTTAGTCCTAGAATACCCAAGAAAAACACATTTGCGAGCATTGGGTGATAATTTATCGTGACCACGATCCAAAATATGAACAAAAGCTACACATCCAAACACATGAGGAGTAAGTTGAAAAGAGTAAAGATCAAGATACAAAAGAGAGAAGGGAGAGACTGATTTTTTAGAACAACAAATGACATACGATTAATGAGATACTATGCAGTAAGAACAACATCATGCCAAAAGTGTTTGGGTACATGCATATTGAACATCAAGGTCCGATCAACATCCAACACATGACGGTGTTTCCGTTCAACACCATTTTGTAGATGTGTGAGCACAACTAGTTTGATGGATAATATCATGAGCAAAAAGAATTCATAACAAACTGTGTGTATTCCAATATATTATCAGAGCGAAGAATTTTAATTCATTTACCAAACTAAACAAAGATTTCATTTTAGAATTTAGAAAATATATTTGGTAACTCAGATCGTTCTTTCATTAAAAACAACTATGTCATACAAGAAAAATCATCCACAAATATCACAAAATAATTAAATCCATTCAAACTAGAAGAACAAGAAGGTCCCCATACGTTTGTGTGAACTATAGCAAAAGACTCAGATTGATGACCATGTCTACTACTTGAAAAAGAATTACGGTGATGCTTCCCTAATTGACAAGCATCACATTCTAAACTAGACACACGACTTAAACTAGGAATAGCTAACTTGAGCTTGTGCAAAGAAGGATGACCTAGACAAAAGTGCCACTAAAGAGACGAAACTGCTGCACTCAAAGCAGATGAAGGGAGGGAGGAGGAATCACTAGAATCCAAGTAGCAGAGACCATCCTTCTCATGCCCCGAACCAATCATCTTCTTCGTCTTGAGGTCCTGAAAAATACAAGTGGGGGAAAATGTTATAGAATAGTTAAACTTTTAGTCAATTGATTGACATAAAGTAAATTAAAAGGAAAACTAGGAACATAAATACTAGATGGTAAGGATAAGGAAGGAGTAGGACAAAGAACACATATCCCAATGACTGGGTGAGATGACCCATCATGTAAAATAATAGTGTTTAAGAGGATTTAAATCAGAAAAGATAGATGGTATACCAGACATGTGGGAGCTAGCTCCAGAGTCAATAACTTAGGACGACGGTGAATGGGCTACACATGCAACATTACCTGAATTAGCCGAAGTGGCAGTGGAAGAAGAAGGAAGAGCGGTACGCAATGCTTGAACTAACTTGCCAAGCAGAGTAGTGAGTGCATCATGAGAACTAGAATTGGGAATAACAGATGCAGATGAGGTAGATGTTGGCAACGATTGTGTAGAACCATCTATGACGTGATGTGCATAATCTGGCTTACCATACTTCACCCAACAATAAGGTTCTGTATGATTAGTATCACCACAATGATCACATTTTCTTTCACCATGTCCACCAACATGACCACCACCTCTAGAACCCCCACGAAAAACACGAGCACCACGAGAACTAGACCCACGACTACCGCTGCTTGAGACTAAAGTAGAAGACTCTAATGGAGAGCTAGTAAAACTTGTCATAGGAGAGCTTTGTCCCAGAGATGAGCGCAGCAATCGAGAATATGCATTAGTAGCAGTAGATAAAGTCTCACTAGCAAGAATTTGTTCCTTAAAGCCATGAAGATCTAAGTCAAAACCGGATAACAAAGAAGCAATCATAAACTCTTCCCAATGTCATTTCCGTTGCTTCAAATCAGTAGTAAAAGGACGATGTTGCAGTAGTTGATTCTATAAATTCTTAAGAGTGCTATAACACTTAGATAATGGTCTCCCAGACTGTTTAGTAGTAAAAATCTTCTCATACAACTCATAAACCCGAGAAACATTACTCTGTTGAGAATAGGATTCGACAACAGAGTCCCAAATCTTCTTAGAGGAATCACAAAACGCAGCAGTAGTAGCAACATGGGGTTCCATACTATGCCAAAGCCATCCCATAACCACTAAATCCTCACACATCCAGTCTTCATACTTTTGAGTCTGTCTTGGTAGGAGGGCTATTTGTCAAATATTTCAATTTGCGTTTTACACGCAAAAATACTTTCACAGCATGTGCCCAAGCTAGATAATTTAGACCATTCAACTTTTTCGAGGTAATTGACTTAGGCATATCATCATCCTTCATAAGAGAGGATTTTTCTTCAGCCATAACATAAATTAAGCAACTCCAAAAACAAGGGATCCAAATAAAATATCAACCAGCAGCTCTCAAATAGCAACAAATAGCATCAATCAACCCACATAAGGCTTTATAGCAGCAAGAAAAATTAGAAATAGCAACCAGCAACTCTCAAATAGCAACAAATAGCATCAATCAACCCAAATAAAGTCTTATAGCAGCAAAAAACAGCAGGCCCAAACCAAATACAATCAGATTGGAGCAAAAATAACAGACCGAATAAAAAAACAGCAGCCCCGAAGCACTTTTACAGCGGCCCCGACCACCAAATGACTTCAAAGTGTCTAAAAATCAAACAAATCATCATGGGGCTCTCCAAACATGATAGCTGAGGCTAAATTGCACCTATTAGGAGTGGCTTGAAGCATCAAAAACTTCCTAAGGTGTCCAAAATTTCAGATTGGAAAAAAGCTTCAAAAATCCAAAAATGGAAAAGTCCATGCAAATGGCTTCAAAAAATTTCACAAAAATACCATAGGCATCACCATTGAAAGACAAATATGGCAACATATTCCAGTCGCTGAAAGGTGATGACGTCATGCTGACATCATCAACAGGATGCTGATGTGAGCAGCCTTTAGGGTCCTCTGCTAGTCTACTTTTGTTTGTAGCTTTGTTTTGGAGCAGTTTCTTGCCTAGATCTTCACGCTTTGATATCAAGTTAAGTTTATTCTATGGATATTAGGGTTAAAGAGAAGGAGTAAAGAGAAGGAAGAAAAGAAAGATTCAGGACTTAGTATATCCCTTCAGCCCTTACACCTTGCATTTATATACTAACATGGGGAAAAATACAATAATACCCATATGAACACAAAAGACTAACAAATACTCTTAACAAATTGTATGACTACAGCATGGTACTGTGTTTGCACTAGTGAACTAAATGATTTCATATTACAATGATACTGCAAAATAAAAACCACTTAACTCATACAAGTTACAATATATATAGCTCCAACTTATCAAGACTATATATGTACAACACACACAAAGACATGTACATATATATACATATACTACACACAAACACACTCACACTCGCACACTTTCATATGCTCAAAATTGAATTCACTTGAATCTGTTCATCCTACATATTTTCACCCAGTTAGAGAAGAATAAAGTTGCAATACTTATTGACAGTATAGGATAATTTAATTTCTAGAAGGCATGTATAGGCCCAACTATGTTCAATAGGAAATAATGTATGCATTTCAAAAACAACATTTTAAAAGAAACTAGGTATAGCCAAAATGAGAATGTTGAGATGGATGGGTAGCATTACAAGAAATGATAGAATAAGAAACAAAATCCATTCCTTAGAAGTAAGTAGCGGCCCAAATTGAAGATAGAACGAGGGGAAGTTGTTTGAGATGGTTTGACCAACATAGTAGAAAACAGTGCTTTCATCCAAGTTAGAAGGGCCAAGAGGAAGCAATGACGGCACAAATAGGTAAGTTGAGACTGAGAGAGGACATAAATGATTCAAATTTAACCAAGGAGCAAGGAATGGCTTTACAAAGAGCCAACTAAGATGGATACATGTGGCTAATGACAATCAATTTTTTCTCCTGATAAGTATGTACCTAATGACAATCTTAACTACCCTTGAATAGAATCGAGTTTTGAAATTTTCTTTCTTCTTACATTGTCTTCCTTCTGAATTTCTAAAAGGTTTCCTACTAGTACAGAAAGTCCAAGCATATTTTAATGCCTCTTAAATGAATCAATACAAAAACAAAAAAAACAAGGTGGAAATTGGAGGTACCTCAATTTTCACATTTACAAATCGCAACTTCTTACCACGTCCAATGATAATGATAGGTCGAAATCCTGATGATTGAGCTTCCTTCACATCTGTTTCTTTACTTAAACAAAGAGTCTTTCCACAACCATCATATGTGTATTCATCAACCCCTACAGCATCTGCTAGCAACTGTCTATTTGGGGACAGGTGCACTACATCTTCTATCTGTTTGTAGACATGAGCAGAGAGTACTATGCTGTTGTTTCTACTAATTGGATCATTTTTAGGATCCATCAATTCTTCTCTGCCAGTTATTGTTCCCAAAGCTGGCACAAAAAACTCACCAACAGCAAGAAGGAAATCTGGAACAACAAGAACTCGAGGCTGCTGAACACGAACCACAAATGATTGGGACGATAATCGCCATCTATAGTCCATCAAGAACATAGTTGAATTTGGCAAATCCATGCTAAGTGCAGATTCTGTTATCCTAGACACACCTTTATTTAAGGAAAAGGGAAAACTTCCAGTGGAAGCTTGTTTAAGAACATCATTACATGATCCAAGCATGAGTCGCATTTCCGGTTTTGTATCAGCCCGGATGTCCAAAATCGAAAATCTGGGAATGGTTACATAAAGATCTGCTTCGGATAACGATGTCATCCGGTATGATACCCAAAGACCTTCTAGCTGCAACAACAAAGAAACAAATCAAATGAGTTCACACTATGTTATATTGGAAATAAGCCCATAGATTGTTGATAAAAAAAGAAAATAAACCAGTGCTGACCCCATGAAGGATTAGAAATTATTACTTGAAATTTCAGTGTGGAAGGAAAAGAAGAAAAACTCACAGCAATATGAGCCAAAGGTGACTCGTGAACACCATTGCACAATTCTAGCAAGGCTTGGTCGACTTCGACAGCCATTATGGTAACAGTACGTGACAGGAATATTTGACTATTCGTATTAACTTTATCAGCCAGCAATTTCATTGTCTCTTTTGAACTGGACTTCCTTCCACGAAAACTTGGGGGAAGTATAGGTTTTTCATATAGATTCATGTAGAAACAATCCAAAATGACATTATATTCTTTATCTGACATCACAGCATGCAATAAACCTACCTGTTCAAAGTATAAAAAGAAAGAATCAACCAAAGAGACATAAAACTCCATATAGAAAAGTTACTAGAAAATGAAACTGAGAAAAAAAATTTAAAAAAAGGTTGTAAGATTTACAGGAAAAAAATAAAAAAAAAATGTTTCATTGCCAAGCCACTTTAAAAATAATATCTTGATAATTACGATTGAAATAAAAAATAAATTAAGAAAACAATACCAATTCACTCGTAGATTTTCATTATTTAAAAAAAAATAAAAAATAATGTGAAGTGATATCTTCAAGCCATAAGAAAGGTTGAAAATGAGGTATGAAAGGAAAAAAAAAAAACAATTTGATGATAAAAAACTTATAACATAAGGAATTCCAACTGGGTACATAAGAGACAAATCAACTTACCCACGAGTGTTTGGTAGCTATTTGTATCAACCATAATTTCATCATAATTTTCACCAAGCCTATGATTTGGCTTAATCAAAGTATCACATGGTTTGCAGCAAAGCATTCTTGTATCCTTTAATAAGTTAACACGTACTTCCGCTAAAAAATGAAAATTCCTTTCTCTAATTTTGCAACCTTTATTCCAAGGAAATATTTCAAAGCTCCCAATATCTCGAATTCCTTGGCCAAATAGCACTTCAAAGCTTGTACCTGTCAGCATCATCACCAACTATGACCATATCTATGTGGACTAACTATACGACAATCTTTCCTCAGGCCTAATGAAGAAAGTGCGATCAACGTGGCTCTGCTTATACCATGCTTTTGCATAGCTCTACTAAATTTCTCAAACCAATCTCTAATATATTGCTTTAAGCGATAAAGAGATTTCTTCAACTTACAAACCGTCCCTTTAAAAGACATGGATGGAAAATTAGGAGGAACACAAACTTCCTCTTCTAAACCACTATGACGGAAGGCATTCTTCAGATCTAGTTGTTGAAGAGACCACCCCAAGTTTGCTGCTAAGGATAGCAATACTCTAATGGATCTCACCACCGAGGGAAAGGTAGGTCTCTTGATAATTAATGCTCTAGTTTTACGTGAACCTCTTGGCTATCAATCTAGATTTACACCTCTCCTATAATCCATTTGCCATGCTTTACAATAAATACCCATTTACACCCACCTATTCTTTTCCTTTCTAGAAAGCATACAAAGTCTCAGGTATCATTCTTTTGAAGAGCTCTCGTCTTTGTTACCATAATTGCTTTTCACTTAGGATCTGTCAAGTCACCTCTTTAATCCTAAGTAACAGGTACAGAATAAAGAAAAGAGAAAAGCACGATCAAAGGATGAAAGTGACTAATAGGACACAAAGATTGAGATAGGATGTTGGGTGTAAGATAAAACTCCTTTACGAACTACAATTAGTAACAAAAATATCATCCAAAATAGGGGAAGTAGGAGTTATATAAGGTTGGGAAGTATTACCTAGATTGGAAGAATTTGATTGACAGTTAGCATGAGAAGGATTAGTGGTCTCAAACTTTTTTCTCTTCAAATAAGTCAGCATCTCTTTAATCCACGTATCCTGTCTCTTTGTTCACCTTACTATCACAAACAGTGAACTGAGGTACAGATAAGAGGAAGAGGAGAAGATGAATCAATGGAAGACAATCTTCACCACCACTTTCACCTTGAAGAGTAGTCTTCAAACTAGGAAAAAAGGGAGTGGACCCAGAGAAGATGACATCTATAGTGATAAAACATCGCTAAAACGGAGAATAGTAACAGCAATACCACTTTTGAATGACTGAGTAACCCAAGAAAACACATTTCGAATGGTCATGGATTATAAATAAAACTCTTTTACAAGCCTAGACTCACCCCAATGTGTTGATTTGAAGTATCAAAAAACCACTTAAAATCTCAAAAAATCAGAACTATTTTTTCAAAAAAATATTCTACAACAGAAAACCCACTCAATGAACTCAAAAAAATCACCAGTGTGCTCCTATGAAGAGGCGACCCTATCCCTGGGGATCACTTCAGGTGGATGCTAACGTCAACATCACTACGATGACATTAGCACTCCTCTTTGTTCTCTGATGTCTTCTACTGTGTTTTTTAACAAGGTTCAGCTTTATACACATTATTGAAAATAGGGAATTACAAAAAGGCACATCATTTTAACAATTTAGATTCTAACAATACACACACACACACACACACACATTATACACCCTTATGTAAGGAGGAAATTTAGTGGTCAGGGATTTAGCATGCTGTTCTTGTACTGCTTGCTTAAAAGCACAAGACCAGAACATTGATAAGGGTCCACCACAAGAACTACATAAAAATCTGAATCTCCATACAAAAGTATTTTCAGTACATGAATCAACTAAAATAAAATCAACAGCCCCTGATAATATGCTGTCAGGTCTGCTAAAGATGCTTTGACCATAGAAGTTGAAGGAGGGAAAAAAAAGGGGAAAACAGTAAAGAGTAGATTTTAAAACATAAAATTACCTTCACTTCTAAAGCAAATGTTGGGACTTTTCGGAAAACATCCCTTAAACTGCGCCGCACATAAACATGAATTTCTTGGCCTTCACTTATCATTGGTTTACCTATGCAACCATTGATTCCTACAGCCATATTGATTCCCAGAATCTGCAATTTGGCAGTTGGAGTTAAAAATATTCCACTAGTTTAAGTTTACACGTCTGAACTTATAAATTAAAATGAAAAGAATTACCTCTGCATCAAGAACATCAAGGTGGACAGCTGAAGGATCTTTCTCTGGGCATCCATGCCAGCTAAATTCATTTCTCACCCGTAGCTGGCCTAAATCTAGTTGCATGAAACTGCAACAAGTACAGAGAAAAAACTTTATCAATATTCAACAATTAAAGAAGTAGATATAATAATTTTAGAAAGCTTCTGCTTCAAGTAAAAGAGTACGAAATTTGGGGGGTGGTCTACATTCTCATTTCTTTTAGTTGAGACTTGAGAAGATAAAATGAGCAGCACCGTATTTAAAATTTCTTTTCCCTAGTCTTTGAAAATAACATTAGCATTGGGGAAAACAAAATCAGAAGTCCAAATGAGTTCAAATTAACAATATCTGATTCAAAATAAACTGATTCTTCATACCATGTGAATGATTCCCATCCCACACAGCATTCAAATTAACTTTTATATAAATCAAATATACATTAAATACTTGGTGAAGTCTATTTTATGACCAAATATTATACAGGCTCCAAACGAGGAAGAACACAGAAGTACATAAGAAAAAGTAGGCTCTCACATGAAAATGGGTGTGGGTGAAAAGGAAGGACTAATGAAGACGAACAGTGTGGGACAAAAGAAGAATATGAGTGGGTATGAAAGACAGACCCAAAGTTATCAACTTATCATGACCATAAGCAAAGGGAAACAAGGATTGCATATTCCGCTCATCTTCGATAAAAAAATAAAAATAAAATAACCACACTACTTCAAAAGCACACATTTAAAACCTCCAAGAAATTTACAAATTTCAACCTTTTGGAAATTTTATAGAACTCGGGAATATTAATCATTACTCAGTTGTGGTTGCTGATTTATACTGTACATAAAGTTCTAAAATATTAGCAATGACACTACTCAGACAATATGATCACAAAATTAAGTTGAAAGCTAGATCACTCTCATTGAGATGTCTTAACAGAACTCTTCAAAAGACGGACAGTTAGCTGTGTTTTTCAATATCAACAATTCAGCAGAAGCAGAGCAAGATTTATATTTCAGCAACAGGGGTAAAGGAGTCATAAAATCCATCAAAATCAGCATTCAAACAAATATTTCAATAACAACGAACAAATTCAGAATATTTTGGGATAAATTTTGAAGACCTCGAACTTCAAAACTCATATATCACATCCAGACTGGAAATAAAAATTAAACAGGTTTAATGTTCATAATACAGACTTTAAATTTTTTTCAAGATTAATAAAATTATATAATCACTTTATCTGGACAAATTTCATGCCTGTTATTCTGAAAAACTATAATAACTAAGTTCACCAAGTGACTGATAATAGTTAGTTTGGAGAACTACAGACTCTTTGCTCATTGAATTCTGTGGCACAATTATTATTGGAGTGTCCAGTGAGAGGTCCAGCTTTAATGCAGAGGCTCCATCAATCTCATATTTGTGAATCAACCACTCAAATCCCCCAACTTTATCAACAAGTTTAATTGCTTCTTCTGTATTTTGGGTGGTGAGTTCCATAAAGTATGCAGTTATCTGCAGAAGCAAGTATCCACAACTTCGGTCAGAAATTCAAACAAAAACAAAAACATTAAAGATATCAATCAAATACCAAGGACCAGTTCAACTAGCCACAATAAATATATAATGATAAAAATATATATATATATATATATATATATATCAGTTCACTAACAGCATAAAAAAAGCATGGGAAGATTGATTAAAGATAAGTTCTTGACATTGCTTTTCTTTTGGACCAAAAACGTCCACCTCTCGGTTGCTGGCTCTTCAGTGGATTTTTTGGGGCCTTTAAGACCATTTTTCTAGGGTTTTTTGTAACAGCTTTTCTTGTAAATATGGGTTTCGCCCCCCTCAGGTGCTTTTGAACATAATACCTTTACTTATAAAAAAAAATGAACATTAAGAAAGAAGTGTTAACTTGTGCCAGCTATTAAAAGAAAACCAGTTATATTGCGACTTACCTCCTGAACAAACCTGTAGAGGAAAACAATGCGAACCGCAGAAAGTCGGCCGCACAAGCTATAATCATATCCTTCATAGTCATCGTCTTCAGCACTATAAGAATTGAATGTAAACTGAGAGAGAGGGAGAGAGAGAGAGAGACTGAGTACAATGTAAAAGACAAAAGTAAATCAACAAATGGATACGCGTCTAATCAAAGAAGTAATAAGTTACCTTGATGAGAGATTCAGCTCCCTGATTGCGGATATCACAAAGCCAACCCCAGCAGTGATCCGTTCCAAGCGACATATCACACAGCCTGAAATTCCCTAATGTGCCTTCAATGGAGATAGAACTTGGGTGAACCTTGAAAATGAATCAAATCAGACATTTAAGTGTCAAAATTCAAGGACCACCCCCTCCCAAAAAGAAAGGGAACATAAAAGAAAAGAAAAAAATAAAAGGAAAAGGAAAAAGATAAAGATGACAAAGATCAATAATCAGTCCTTGAAGATGAGAAAGCTTTATTCACTGACAAAAAGAAAGATACAGAGTGTTGGTTCTATAAAGCAAGAAAATACAGTGAGAAGACCCGCGTAGACACAAACAACTTCAATAATGGTAAACTTTACATGAAATAATTCACTTATATAAGGTGCAGCAACAGCTACTATTTGGCAAGGAGGATGGAAACACGGAGGTCTAAGTGGGCACGATTATAACTAGTATACTAGAAAACTACGTCAAACAACTAAGTTTGCAAAAAACAAAATTATACAACTCAAATTTTCACTTCAATGTCATTTAATCATTGTCTTAAAACAGAAGCACAAATGCAGTAAGAGCGACAAATGTTAAATAAAATTGCAAAAATCACTTCCAGTCAAACAACATTCCTCTACACTCATATTCCAAAAATCTTTAAAGGAACTTCCAGAAAGCTTCACAGGTGGCACACCTGGGAAAAGGGGGGGGGGGGGGGGGGAGGGATTCACACATGGCAAGAGATTATTGGCGATTATGGGGTTGGAACTCCATATAACTCCGGTAAATGAAGGGAAAATCATAATTTCAGGAGCAATATATGAACTGTGGTTCATATGTAAAGCAGAAAAGAACAAATTCAAGCATTACATGATACACATTTTCGATGTCATAAGGCAGTAAATTCATTGTAAACACTATATCTTCTTATTAATTTATCTCCAAAGCAATCACCACTCAAAAAAGACCCACAAGAACCACTCACAAATGTTATGTTTTTCATTAGGGAAGATAATATCTGCATTATGCTGCAGATAGAAAGTCTGGCTCATAGGTAACAACTAACAGGAATGAACAAATTCAAAAATTTAGATGATTTCTCTGTCATAAAGCAATAAATTTAGTGACGATACTCTGGTTTCTTATTGACTAATCTCTTAAGCAATCAGCAAACAAAAATAAGGACCCACAATGATCACTCACAATGTTATGTTTTTCATTATGGAAGATGATATCTGCATGATACTGTCAAATTTTAGCCAAGATGGACTATTCAGTCCATCCAAGGTCTACAAGTGTCAGTAAGATTATTCCTGTGTGTTTTTATAATCTGAATCTGTAAGGACATTCCCGTCGTATTCAAAACAGTGTCATGATATGGTCATGTGAGTTTTAAGGTTATCATACAATGTCACAAGTTGCCTTTTTGTTTAACTTAGAAGAAAGAGAAGACATGGCAAACAATAAGAAAAGTAAGAGGCCACATAATAACAATTCCCTTCTCTCTCTCTCTCTCTCTCTCTCTCTCTCTCTCTCGTCCCCCATTTTCCCATGAAAAGGAACATTGTAGAAGTACTCTCCCTACTTCATGTTCTTGTGAAGAAGAAGGAAAAAAAAAAAGAGAAAAATGGAAGAAAAAGAAAAAAAAACTTATGAGGCTCTTGTTTCTGTGTCCCCCTTCTCTCGGTGAAATATTAAAAAAGTAAAGCAAACAGAGACAAAATAGAAACATAGTATATGCATAGGACAAGGCCAACTAGTCTACCACGTGTTGTGGGTTTGAGTGGACACAATGGGTCTTCGCTAAATCGGACAGGATTGAAAGAGTCATAAATAGGGCAAAGCTGGGATAGGGTTTCTGTATACATTCAAATATGGGATAGAGTTGGGGTCCCTAGATGGGACAGGATTGAAATAGTCATAGACTCATAAATAGGGCCAAGGGTGGGATTGGGTTTCTATATACATCCACAAATAGGACAGAACTGGGGTAGAGTTCCAGTGTTATATATACACACACATTTATATAATAGGTTCATGTAGAAAGTATACGACCTCCGGTAGATTTTCAATCCACCACATTCTAGCCATACTTGGCTCCAATGATAATTCAATTGTTGACGGTGTACAGTGCACACGTAAGAAATTGTTAAATAAAATCACAAATTGAATATGGTAAAATATCATTTTATCTAACACCAAAAGAAGAAATGTAATGTCTTCTCATGGAAAATTTAATACACTCAAAAGGTGACAAAAAAGTAACTATGGGAGGCCATAATGCAAAATTTCAATCTTCGCACGTCAACACACAGATACATACATAAACTCTTAACATTTTTTACATGTTTGGGTGGGAGGGGGTTCATCATTCGCTGTTTAACTTTCAAAGAAGGGCCTGCAACATAAATAATCTATAGGTCAAGTGAAAATGGGTGTCCCTTTGATGAATTAGACACAGGACATGTAGATTCAAAAGAAAGAAAAAATTTAGATAACCAATAATGTGTATAGATTTCATCTCTCTTTACCAGGTCTCCTCCTACTATCATTGTTCAATTTGACTTACCGAATTTCTCAATGGTCTGCACATGTTCAAAGGCAAGGTTTTTTTATCCTTAGCAGTGCAATCCACCAGAATACATAGAGCAGCCTGACTGAGAGCACCCTTTGCCTTCAATGAATTCTCCATCAACTTCTTCACCATAGCACTCAAATTCTAAGGTTATGTTTGGATAGTTTTTTTAGAGTTAGAGTTTTAAGAAATTTTTTGAGAAGTGTTTTTAAGTAATTTCTTGGAATTTGAACCATTGTTTGGATTGATTAATTTGAAAAAAGATAAAAAAAAAAGTTGGTTATGTTTGGTTATGTTTTTAAAATAAGATTTTTAATTTCAAATTACAGGATATGTGTTTGAAATTAATTTTTTTTTTATTTTTTAAAATTTAGATTATCATATCGAAATACATTTTTATAATTTTTAAAAAATTAATTACAAAATTTTTTAAAATATTTTTCAAAAAATTTTATCTAAATTACTATCAGGTAAACATCCAACATTGATCCATTAACAAGCCATTCAAATTCTTTTTTTTTTCAAAATTATTATTATATACTGGTAAAAAAAACAAGATATTTTTCAAATTTAATAATTAATTTAATAAAAATAACAAGATTTAACAAATTCGATTAATTAATATAACATATATTAATTATTAAATTATATAATATTTTTTAAAATTAAAGTTATATATCATAAGTTTGGCATATTATAAAATAATATTTTATATGTATAATATAATATTTTACAAATATAATATATATTAATATCATTGTCAAATCAAATAAAATTTAATTTGATAATTAATTTCTTGGAATTTGAACCATTATTTGAATTTAAGATTAAGTTTTGGATTTTGTTTTTTTGTTTTCAAAACAAACAAGTTTTTAAAATGTGATTTGGAAAAATCTGTTTTTAATTTATAACCAAACATACCCTAATTCTTGGTCGTAATTGAAATCAGAACAAATACTTCATTTTAGCAAGTACATTTCTAGGTTTTCTTGTCAGTGCACTACATAGCAGACATCTGACAACCAAAAAATCAACCTAAGCCCACAGTCTCCAAAACTAAGTAGAATAACTTGTCCCCAAACACTTATTGAGTTACCCACCATCTAATACTAAACAACAGTTCCAATATTCAGCTAAATACTTGCACCGGAACATAATTAACTTCTTACCCTATCAGAATATGAATTTAACTGCTGAAATCATTTTGACAAACGAGTAGATCACCAGAGACCATATTAACTGCCAGTCTGCTACTATAGATAAAATACCAGAATAAATTCAAAATGATTCTAGTTAAACCAATTAACTGGATGGAAAATATAATTAAGGACAAGGAAGTGAAAAAATAACATGATTCTACTCACCTTAAGATCCAACAAGAAACTTTCTTGTACAAACATTGCAAGCTGAGAACCATCCTCCTTGTTAAGAAACACACAGACGCTGTCGACATCCATGTTTAAAGAAAATACTACACGACCTTTACCAAATCCTAACAACCCTTTAACAAAAGCATGCCCAATTTCTTCTGTCTTGTCTTTGTTCACCGAAGATTCATCATCATCTGACATTTTTGTCGTATTTGTACTACTTACCCCACTATTTGCAGAGCTCATATCAAAGCCAAAACGAATTAAAGCGACAAGAGTAGGTCTGTTGCAAAAGAATTCCAATTTGGACATGCGAATGCTCATCTGAAATTTTTTTCGAATAAATTGCAAATCAGTTTAAAAAGGCACCAATTATTTTTTGTAAAAAAATCACCAACTCATCTAAAAGCTTAAGTTGTGAGAGAGGGTGTAACTTAAGTATTTAATACTTTAACACCCCCCCCCCCCCTTCTCACTTGTGACCAAACTCTCCGTTGTGAGTGGGTCAACACGTGCATCAATTATAATTATCAGAGTAGCAGTGATATTTCAAACCACGACCTTTGCCTACTTTGATACTATGTTAAATCACCAACGCATCTAAAAGCTTAAGCTATTAGATAGGGTGCAACTTAATATTTAATACTATTAACAATTTTTTTCCTTTACATCGTTTTATCAACACAATGCTCAAGTGAGGTACCTGTGTATCTATACCATCATAATCAGATGAATCAGGATTCCTAGTGAAGAATGTAACCGATACAAAATCAGAGCTATCACTGCCCTGAGCCTCATAAAATATATCACCAGACATGCTTTTTCCTTTTCCCAGATCCTTCTCATGAATTAAAGCTTCAGCAGAATCAAATCCAGTATATTCACTAACATCACTGACCCTTGCACAATGAGCCATATCAAAATTTTGTGAATAAATAACAGGATCAGGCAAAGACAAGAAATCTGGCAGGGCATCCGTGAACTTATCATCCTCCTCTGAAAGGACCATGGACAGCTCCATCCCAAGAGGATCAGAGGTTCCAGGCGAAGCAAATAAATGATCATTCTTCAGCACTGAGCAGGCTAAATACTGTGGATCTGAAGATAAAGAACCCTGAAGCTCATCTTTAATTTTCAATGAGTGCAGTTTCATCTTGAATGTCAGATCACCTTCACAACAAACAAGGTGCACCTGCAAAAACGATATAGTAATCTTTAAACATCGACAAATATAAAGTTGAATAACTAACAGTGATGGAAGACCAACTATTTAGGAAAACACTGTAGCACGTACACAGGTCTAGCAGCACTGTTCACTTCACTCTGCAGTAATTTTAATTGATGGGCAATGTTATATATTGTTACTCCTATATAAATGAAGAACTAATGCATGGCTGAGGTTATAGGTAATTGATTGCTAGAATTTCAAGGTATTAGAAGCCAGCATACATATGACACAGTTAAAAAGTAGTAATAAGTTAAACCCAGATTAGTGAATTATTCTTCAGGAAAGAAGACCTTTTTATGTGATTTGAGTTCTTTTCTTGATTAAATTTCATTAAATCCACAAGACACATTCCCAATATAAAGGCAAGTTCTCCACTGTCACTTAATACACATCATGCATTATTCAAATCATAAAATTAACAAAAACATGGCAGGAACCGTTTCTAGATTGATTTTGTGCTCCAGACTCGAGGATCAAAATTTCGTTTCATAGTGTTATTTCGGTCACTTAGAAAACAGAAACATTTCGAAAACGTTTCGAAAATATAGTGGAAACGATAAAAAAAGTAAAATGTATAGAAACACTTGGAAACATAAAGTAAAATATATGAATGTGTGAAAATAAATATTATAATTAATTGAAAATGTTTTAGGGTACATGTCCATCCAAACAAAAAGATACTAGGGTGAAATTAAAAAAAAACGTAAAGTAAATTAGTCATTAATACCAAATAACTCTTTACTTATTAAAAACTAGTATAAAAGATTTAGAACTAATTTTTTTATGTAATATGAATTTGTCATATATTTGCTATAAAATATGTAAAATTATTATAAACCATAAAATAATAAATATATATTGTGTAATATCCACAGATTAGACAATTTGACACAAGTTACATATAATATAATAAATAAAAATATAGTAATTTAAATCTATTATAATTAGTAACTAAGTATTAAAATAAATTATTTATTTACATTTTATTTTCATTACTTTTACTTTTCATTTTCTATTATTTTTTAAGAAAAATAGAAATATCTTCTTATAATTTTGAGTTTTAATCTTTCAATCTCCTCCATTTAAAAAATAGATTGATATTATATTTTACCAACTTCTAGAAGTATTGTTAATACCTAAGAAATGTTTCCACTGTTTCGGTATGTTTCCACTAGTTTCGGTATGTTTCTACAGAAACAAATTTCGTTCTATAGAAACATGTGAATTTCGGCAGTGTTTCGTTTCAGTTTACTAGAAAATAGAAACTTTTCGGCCGTTTCGATCAAAGCTAAACGAAACCAAATTTTGATCCCTGTCCAGACTATTGAAATACTAAAAGTCAACGGAGACTTGAACCCTGTATCTCCCCCTTGGGAAGTGTGAGAAGATACCACACAAGCTAACAGCTGGTGGTTCAGGTTTTTTTGCTTATATTCCATTTTTTTTCAGGTTTCCATGCATGAAACAACTGTGCCACCTAGATTTTCATCAATATTGGCTTCAGATATCTCATATTTAAAATAACATTTCAATTTCAAATCAACAGGAAAGCAAAACAGCAATGGTCATAGCAAAATACAAACTACTGCTACGAACCTTTCCCCCACCAGCGAGAACCACAAGAATCAGATTCTCCTCAACTTTCTCATTCACCTCATCTCCAGTCTGTGAATTAATATTAAAAGGGGTAAAATAAAAGGCATATTTTCCTTGGGAGATAGTTTTGGCACAAGAAATGAACTAAAAAGATGCACTCCTAACCTTTCCATATATTGATAGTTTTGTTTCCAACAATGCCCCATTAATAACGAGGTCAGCTGTCTTCAAGTTAGAGGCACGAGACTCAGCAAACTCAGCTGCACCAGCACTTGATTCTCCAAGTATGTTAACCGAAGGAGGAGCCTATACCCAGAGAATGGAAAAGAAATATATGCTCTACATACTATCCACAACACAAAAGAAATGCAAAGACATAAACAAGAAATGATTTTATATCATACAGATGCTTGATATGTAGCTCGTGTGAGAGCTCTTAACCAAGTAGCCTTCTCTTCCTCATCCCGAAACTCTATGACCAGTGTACTAAAAGATTCCAGAGCCTAGAAAACGAAACAGAAAAGAAACATCACGCTTGCAAACACAAAAAGGAAATAAGAACACAATTATAACACATCAAAAAATAATAATTCATTGCTACCAACATTAACCCTTACAAGACAGAATTATGGGCAAAAGGGTCAACAAATTTAGCTTTTAGAGCAGATTTCAAGCAAAACAAAAAAACAAAAAAAAAAAAAAATCAATATTCATCATTTTCTTGCCCAAAAAAAAAATTTTCAATATATATTGAAGACATTAAAATAATTAGTTTTTAAGATGAGTTTCAAGTTGAATAATCAGCAATACCAAAAAATAATTTAAAAAAAAATTAGGACTGTTAAATCCTTCGGAGGATTTCAGGGACACATGAAATCCACCTAAACCAGATACCATTGGCAAATACTTAAAAACAATGGAATTGAGAGTCTTTCTCTCAAATAAACCAAATTTTTTATAACAGCTTGGGGTTGGTTAGGCATTAGCCTCGTTTGGAGATGTTTATTTAGTACAAGCTTTATTCTGAAGCTCACTTGATAAACAAGGTGAACCTAAACAGGGACAAGCTTGGCTTGTTCATGATTATGGACATAGGGTCTACAATGGCTAATTTCTAATCTCTTTAAACTTTCATGACTTTTATCGATGTGACAATGAATTAAACAGTGCATATGAATGTGGAAAATATACGGGATTAGTTGATTCAAATTGGAATTGTCAAGTCAACTATAACTGATAGATGGAAGAGAGAGATTATGGCCGAGTAAAAGCCTCACAACTTTCACATGGTGTTGCATCACAAAAAACTTTTTCTTTTCCTTCTCTATTATTAAAGACTATCATTCAATGGGTACAGGATGTGCGTCATGAAAAAGCGAATCTTGTATTCAATCGAGCCAAGCCGGGATGATCCTGCAAGCTTGTAGAGTACTGAGTTCGAATACTTATATGATAAGCTTAAGTGAGCCAGCCAAGTCAGAACAATTTAAATTTCAACCAGCCAAGACTGAACAAGTTAATACCAGAATCGGTTTAGTTCAATTGCCGCTACTCTCTCTCTCTCTCTCTAAATGAGTCCTGTAGGAGACTCCTACTACGCCATTTTTTCTTTACATATCTTTTTCTTCAATCTATTAAAATGTCAACAGCCCTAATTGGAACTATTTTTTCACTTGTTTTGTTTTTTAGTTGATCAAATCTCAAAAAATCTGATTTATAGTGGCATTGGTTTTAATTAGACAAAGTGTAGCTCAAAAAGTTAAGGCCTTCATTTTTTTTTCACAAAAAAGGTAAAAAAGAAAGAGAAATATAAGCGCATCAATCTGCCACCCAAACATATCTCCAGTCATGAAATCAATGGAAAATCAGGTCCAACAAACACAATCCTTTGAAAAGAACAGAAGGCAAAGTCAATAAAGGGAATTCAGCCATTCATATCGAGGATGTCCTGCTAGATACCTTAAACCATTTCGGGTTGTTGAGAGCTTGATATACATTGTTGGCCCATTCTCTAATAGCTTAAGCTTTAAGATGAATTGGTGGTGTGACATAGTATTAGCGCAGACAAAAGGTCTTGTGTTCAACCCTCACCCCCACCCTGATAATTATAATTGATGCACGTGTTGACCCACTCATATTGAAGAGTCTGGCCACAAGTGAGGGGACGTGTTAAGAGTATTAAACAATTAAGTTACACACTCTCTAACCGCTTAAACTTTCGGATGAGTTGGTAGTTTAACATGGTATCAGAGCCTTGGTTATGAGAAGTCTTGGGTTCAAGTCTCTCCATTTGTACTTATTCCCACGGATTTGTTTGTGCAAAAGTCGCATGTGAGGGGGAGTGTTGAGAGATTGATAAACATTGTTGGTCCATTCTCCGACAACTTAAGCTTTTGGTGTAATTGGTGATCTAAAACGGATGATGCAGCCCCCATTCAATTCCTATTTACAATCCCCCCAAAAAGAGATTATGAAATCATAGAAATATATTCCTGGAACCAAAAGGCGAAGATGATGAGAAACATTTGTGATTTGACAGTTTGAAAACCACCTAGTGAACTACTCCAATGATATTGATTTCCACAGATGTACTGAAGCTAAATAGAAAAGATATAGCAAAATCAGAGCAGTGGCAAGTAGGATATTTAAAATCAAACCTACATCACGTAACAAACCTACATCACTTTGGAGTTTGGAGAAGGGAATGCTGAAGTATTTAAAGCAGCTTATTCCTTTTTCTCATTCCTTGAAAAAGTATTTTGAAGGTCAAAGCTCCTTCTAAAGTGGCCCTCGTGGTGTCTCAACATAAAATCCTGACAATGGGCAATTTGACAGCAACGGAAAAGTATATTCCCAATTGGTGTCACATATACAAAGAACACAGTGAATAGGTAAAGCATCTCCTTGCTCTTTACAAGATGGATAGGGGAATCTGATATACATGTATTAAAGTTGTTTGGGGTCTCGGGTGTTTCCCAAATGGTGCTAGATTTGTCAAATATTTGAGAAAAATGGAATCAACACCATTTTGTTTTATAGGTAAATCACACACACTTTGCCCCAAAGGGGACTTGAACCCTCAACCTCCCATATGAGGTGCAGGAGGTACCAACCAAGCTAGAACTTGTTGGTTCAGCACCATTTTGATGGGGTGGAAGAATCAATCTATATTATTGGAAGTACATTTTCTACATAGCTGGATTTTTGGGAGGATTAACCCCTTGATAGATCAATTTTGGACTTTATATATAATACGGTTCAATGTTACTTGAACACGAATTGTTATGGTACATGGAACGGGTGCAAGAATGCAGATTGCGAATTGTTATGGAAGTATTGAATGCGGTACATTGAGGTAGGCTTCTTGTTATCACTTTGTCGGAACAAAATGCATTTATCTGGAATGAACACTTCTTAGATCGTATCTGTAATAATATACATATACCAACAAAATTCTAACTCATAATAAAATAAAAAATGCTCATAAAGTATCGTGGTTTGGTAATATTTCATACATATCTTTTCACTTGTATTATTATCATCATTCTTATTATTTTTTTTGAAAAAATGCACAGCTATCATGGGGTGAAACTCCAAAGTGAAAAAATGCATAGATCAAGTTTACCATTAATCATAAGCTATTTGCTATCATAGTAGTGATAATGTGCTACATGTCCATGCATCAAGACAAGGGAGTCCTTTATTCCTTTCTCCTTTCTTTTTCTAAGACGAGGTAGTTATTCTTAGTAATAAAGTTATTAATACACCAAAATTTGGGGGAAAAAAATTCTTATTGAGACTAAGATTGTTGAACGTGTTCCCAATTACATAGAAATAACATAAACTATAACCACCCTAACGCTTTTACAATTCATAATTTCATTTCATTCCATTATATCAATTTAAGATTTCAAACCAAGGCTCTTATGCTAAGAAGCACAGATACGAACACAGACGCGTCAGGGACATGTTGAATATATATATATATATATATATATTTATTCTATATTTTTATATGATCATATAATAAAAACCTAACATCATTTCAATTAAACTTGGCATAAAAACACAGAAACCACAAAAATATTATTAAGACATTGAAATAGTAAAGCGATTAAATAAAAATTTAGGAACTTCATTTAGTCATCAACATCCATAATTCAAGTTCCGAAACAAATTTATTAACTATTACATAGAGCATATATATATAAGCAAAACAAAGTACCAAGGAGAAGAGGAGAAAAAGAAGAAAAAATTTCAAAAAACTGTGTCCAAAATTCAGAAAAAATAAAAAAATCTGCCCATTCTTTTTTCGAGTGTCGGACACAGACACGTGAACCAAAATAAAGTGTCAGTGCTTCGTAGCTCTTGTGCAATGGAGTAGGGCTCTTTATGGAAGAGGGTAGTGGATACGAAGTATGGGAAAGAGTGTTTTTTTTTTTTGGGGGGTGGGGGGCGCAGGAAGTTAAGAGTTCCTTATAGAATGGGAAACTGGAAGAACGTAAGAAAGGGTTAGTAAGAGTTCTCCACGTGTATGAGTTTCACGGATGGAAATGGAAAAGGAAAAGTTCTGGAAGGATGGGTGGTGGGTGGTGTAGGGAAACATTATTGGCTCAGGAGTTCCCAATTTGTGTAACATAGCAGCTGACAAGGAAGTTTCAGTCGAAGACTACCTGATGAGAATAGGTATAGGGTGGCTTGGGATGTTTGTTTTGTGAGACCAGTCCAGGATTGGGAAGTGGAGGAGCTGAGATCCTCTCTTTTTTTTAAGTTTGTGTATGAAAAGAAGATAGGCAGTGAAAGGTAGCATGTGATGAGATGGATGGGCAAACGAAAAAGGATCATTTGAGGTAAGTTCCTTTCTACAAGACGTTGTCAAAGGAAAATAACCAGCCATTCCCATGAAACGCCAGTCTTCAAAGCTCCTCAAAGGTTGCATTCTTTGTGTGGACAGCAGCGCTCGAGATAATCTTCTCATGAAAGGTGTTGTGCTTGTGAATTGCAGCATCATGTGTAAGTGTAAGGAGTAGGTGAATCAACTCCCATTGTATTGTAAGGTGGCTTTAGAACTGTAGGGACTGTTGCTTTCATTGTTTGGGATTCAATAGGTTCCGCCACAAACTATTAAGCAAGTCCTTAGCAGTTGGGAGGGGATGAAAGGGTCAAGCCACATAGGAGGCTTGGAATGTGGCCCCTCTTTGCCTTTGGTGTTATCTATGGTTGGAAAGAAATAAAACATTTTTTGAAGGGGTGGAATCCACTTTCGGACACTGAAGTGATGTTGCTTAATATGAATTCCTGAGAATACCAGGATTCAATGTATCCAACTTTTGAACAACTTATTTCTAGGAAATGAAAAATATTTTTCAAAAACACTTAAATCCATAATGGTGTGAGCCTAAGCTTAAGAACCCAAGTGCAAACTAATTGTGCACAAGAACCCTTATTTCAAATTCAGAAATTCAGGTGTAACTTAAGAAGAATGCAAGAAGTTTCCTCAACAATTTCTAATAAATTTCATCAATTTTTTTTTTTAAAATGATATTACTGTAAAAAATAATTAAAATTGGTATACAATAAAACACCAGCACTTACATCACCATCACGAATTGAAGCATACAACCCATGATGACTTTATGTATGAAAACATGTGAAGAAATAAACAGTAACTTTGAGACAACATCAAAGATAACAAATTAATCATCCTAGAAAGGTAACATAATATTGATTGGATAAATACAACATAGTGATACAAAACACACACTTGATACTGACATGACTTACCTTTAGTGTGTCTATGCCCCTAACACTCACAGCGATACAAGACAATGAACCACCAACACTTGGAGGGGGAACCTCATATACTTGTTTACCAGCCATACTGCAACATACCAAAAATTAAATCCTAAGTTTAGGACGTCCAGAGCACTTTCAATTATAAGACAGTCACTAAATAATGAAAATCAAGAAGATAAGAGTGCATTTCACTAGCAGTTGAGCAGAAGCAAAGAAAGAACAAAACTTTAAGGATGGAAAAAGGTGCACCTTGAGCATCGCTGATAGCTCAGAGACATTTCAGACTCCAACACATAAAGATATAAACCAGATAATACAAGAAAACAGGGCTGCCATGCAGCAACAGAATAACCAATTCCCTGAATCAAGAATATATAATAAAAGGAATAGTCAGATGTGCACAAGGAAATTTTCTAACAGCTAATTTGGGTAACAGATGATTTCTTTTGGTATTAGTGACATACCCTCCAAACAAGGATTCGAGCTTCAGTTGCAAGATCTGTGGGATTCCAAGGGGCAAGCTCAGCTTGGAGATTTTCAACCACTGGTTGACCACTATTTTGCATTTTACCATAGAGTATGTTTAACAATTCCAAAAGTCTGCAATATCTAGTTGGTGACAAGTGAATGCCAAGGCTCGGCACTTGAAAAGAAACACATGTTGATGGGTAACTTGGATGGGGTACCTTGATCTTTAATAGACAGACAAATATGAATGCTTAGGACAAAATCATATCACTCATGATAGCAGCCAGAATAAAATTTGTAACATCAATCAGAGTTATCTAGTATTTTGATAAAACAATGATACGAGACGACATATATATACCTGATCAACAATTACCACCATTCCACACCTATCAACAAGAGAATAGATCTTATCAGCATCTTCCAACATAGGAGATATGGAAGGTTGACTAACAGAAGATGGAGACAGCAGTGTGCAGTTCTGACTGTCAGCACCACAATCTGTAAAGAAGGCAGCTATATCGTTTCCTGTAATATAAAAACGAGAATACAAAGTTTGTCCTTGACCACCAGGCTGACCTTCCTGAAATAATTAAAAAAATTAATTTGAGCAAAGCCAGTGCAACATGAATACAAAACTGAAGATTAAACAGCATTAGCATACCTTGGTCTGAAATGTGAAATGACCAAAATCCAAAAGGAAATGGCTATCACATTTGGAAGTGGCACATGTTCTTATAGGAACTCTAACTTTTGGAGCATCAAGATCAATGTCTAGAGAAAATCTGAGGCACCAAAAAAAAGAATGATAACAAGATATACTTAGTGTAAACATATTAGCTTTCCTTGTTAGCAAAAGCATAATCTAGAGAAACAATTACAAGTAGGTAGGTATATACATAACTACCAGCCCATCTGAAACAACTTATAATGACTTAAATGAAGACTAAAACCAATAGAAATTCATCAACTTCTGGTGGTCATCTGATTTCTCCGAGAAGTGTGTAAAATAAAGAAAAGGTACCTCATAGACTACAATAATTCATCTAAGACCACAGTTATTAGATGATCAAAATTTCCAGAAGAGATACAAACATTTCAGTATTTTTTAGATTCACCATCAAGCTACTCCCAGCATTTGGTGAAAATCCTTTCCAAACTTCCACTGTGCTAAACTTACAAAGAGGATGCTCAACTCATAAAAAAAGGCCACATCCCCCTCCACCATCCCCACCAACAAGAAGAAAACAAAAATGAAATCACAAATGCAGAATACAGACAACTCAACAAATGATAAGCGCTGTAACACCAAAATTATGGTCCAGAAGTGATGCAGAACAATTTGCAACAAGAGGACTCCGCAATAATGTTACTGTAGCAGAACTTTTCACTAGTACTGTAGCGTGACAGTAGTGTGATACCAGTCATGTGAGTGCAGTGTCACTACATGCACTCAAGTGAGAGCAATATTATTTAGGAGGAGTTTTATGTATTTTTCTCTTTTTGTTTTATTCAAGTAACAAGGTACAATTGAGATTAGAGCTTTTAGTTGGCTAGGATTTAATTTTACTAGAGTTTTACGGTTTATCTCTCTATAAATATAGCTACAACATCATTGTGATAGACATGATAATCAATACAATGTCTTCAGCTAATTCGTTCTTTGAGATAGGCTTTACTTTGTTTTAGCACCCTATAGGAGGTTTTTCCTAAGTTTCCCTCTAATAAGCTTAGCTTCAACATATATTGAAAAAATGTTTTCATCACATGGCAGTCCATACTGCGTTAGTTGGTATAAGAGCCAAAGACAGTCCTAATTTTACAATAGAAGCTAGCAACAGCTGGAGGAGATCAGGCAACACATTGGAGTAATAGCCCTAAAACCTGACCGTCATATGAGCAGAAAACAATCTGGCAATTTTACAGAGATTCGAGAAGGAAACAACAAACCTCTAAATGTACTGGAAGGTGGTCTTTAATAATAAAAAAACGCACAATGAGAAGAAACCTATCCATAATTTATCATGAGATAACTTAGTAAATTGAAATTCTATGACAATATGTGTGCAAGTGATAGTTAAGAAATCTTGGTCAGCCCATAACTATTGTTTGGAACACTCCACAAGTGTTCAATGAATGTCCAAGGAGGCAGATTCAACTATCATTAATTTCCTTACATACCTAAATGGGTCCCATCTTAAAATTGAGCAAATTTTCAAAATTTCTAACTTCGAATTTTCTTTTCCCTAAACTTCTTACGGATTGTATCAATTTTCTTTTCCTTGATAGCTGCATCCTCTTGTTGGTATGTATGATTAGTTTCGAAAGCAAAGAAATTGAGACAAAAGATGGACAAGAACAAAGAGATTCCAACTCTTGAGTTTTATCTTCAATTGAATCCTTGTCTAGAAGAGCAACTGCAACAGTCTCTATAACATTCTTACCTAAAACTCAGTTTGTCATCCATTTAACTTATTAAAGTGAATCAGGTTCTTCTTCTCAATTTCATAAACTTGGGATAAAGCTTCAAACTCTAAATTTAATTTGGTGTTTCAGAGAAAAAGTAACAATTACATCAAACAAACAGGACATTTTTGCTCTACTACTAGACTGATATAGGATAGCTTCAAACTTAGAATTACATAGATAACATATGATTTTTTGGTGGTTTTTTCTCATGGAAATTTCCAACTTACTATCAAATTTAATGTAAGGCATAGAAATTTATAAGTTAAGACTTGTGAGGATTCTCTCACAAGGGTGAAGCCACATCACACAAAATAAAAATAAAAACTCATATTCTCATAATTCAACTCCTTTGATAGAGAAAAAAATAAAAGTTACACAAATTTATAAGTTGATGAACTTTCCTACTCTTATGAGGATTATGACTGCAAAAGAAACATAAATGTATTTCTTGACTTTCAAGACTATTGTAGACCAAATAAAACATAATATAAAAACTCAATACCATAATTAACCCCAAATATATCGGCACACCCCATTGGATGCCTTTCAAAAACATTTACTTTTGTGCATCAAGAAAACATAACCCAAAATATGACCCATGGACCACAATTGCACGCAATCTCCAGTAAATCAGAAAATTACCAAAATACCCTTTAACTCCTAAATTTGCTAAAATAAAAACAAGTCTAACCAACAGCATACCAACTTAAATAAACAACGCAAAATATGACCCATGGACCACAATTGCACGCAATCTCCGGTAAATAGGAAAATTACCAAAACACCCTTAACTCCTAAGATTCAATAAAATAAAAAACAAGTCAAACCAACAGCATACCAACTTAAATAAACATAAATGAAGACTCAAATCAACTCAAATTTTAACAGAAGGTCCAAATGTGCTCCATGTGAAATTCTCGATTGCCCATTCTCCTATTACTGTACCGCACTGCATTTCCTACCTCTATATTAGAAGAAACGATATATACACATTTTCATATTAAACAAGTGGGAAGAATGCAAGTTTGGTTCATTCAAAATCAATAATCAATAAATTGATAATATATTCCTTTATATTATTAATTATTAGAATAAAAAAAACACATTTATGTATATAATTATAGAAAAAAAACTATAAACATAACCGATCAAAAAAAAAAATTATTAACTTCAAGTTCTTAGTAAGAAAAAAGAGATAAGAACCTTTCTTATAATTAAATTAGATATAACATATATTTTTTAGGAACAAGCTCATGAACCTTGCACTCTATATGTATGTCCTATTAATGCAAAAAAAAAAAATTATATAGTTGTAAGGAAATTTTTTAGTTCCCCAAGATTGTTAATATTTGAGAGTCAACTGCACATAGATAAATAGAGCAAGCAAGAAAAGGCAAAAACGGGACATGTTGAAAAGATGAACCTGCTTTGTTCTTCTAATACCATTTGAAATTGCTCTTGAGCTCTACGAGTCACCTTCTCAATCTTATTCTGAAGTTGACATTGAAGACTAAAAAATTAGTTTCTTATTAATGAAGTGCAAATATATCAAAAGTAATTACATCATTACCTGCAAAGCAGTTGCAGTTTCCAATGCAATAGTAGGGCTAACTGCATTACTCCTTTTCACAAATTCTAAAAAACGATCATAACTTTCCATCCATACCTGCAACATCATTTAACAGAATTTCAAAATCATTAGAATTTAGGGATTCATGCAGTGAGAAGGGAAATCGATATATACAGCTCTCCAGAACAATGTATAAACTATTAACAAGAAAGAGAAGAAAACAAGTATTCTAAAGTTACTGAGCTTTGACAGGGGAGTACATAAACTTGTAATCCAATCCATGCATGCCCAGACAATAATAATTAACTTTTCGACTGAAGAATATAACATTGAACTCAGAAACAACAATTTCGAGTTCTAGGGGAGATATTAGTGTAACTTCTGATTTCAAGTTCTTCCTTGTGAAAAGTAGTTACATTTAACTTCTGTTACTCCGAAGTCACAAGTCTCTTGACTAGAAACAGTTTATTTTTATGGTATTCCCATCAATATCATTTAAACCTTCTAAACCAGTTGCATCCTCTCAAATATGTCAGTAGTGACCTACAAAAAATAATAATAATAATGATAAATCAATAGTGATGCCCTATATTTGTCTATGAGAAGAGATTTTAAAAATTAGTACCAACAATTGTTACCATGAGTGGTATCTCCAGCTGCCCACAAAACGGAGGTGCAGGGCCAAATCCAACTAGAAACATGTATGTATTAACTTATTAGGGAAAAAAAGGCAGTATCATTGTTCTCTAAGAAGACATACAACCTACTTAAATCATCAAGGGTCTCTGGTGAAGGACATTATAAAGTAGAATATAAGAAAGTGTGACATAAGATATCTCCTATAACTCATTTTCCTTGTCACTATTCCCATCCTCTATCTCTCGTCTCTTCTTCTGTAACCACACCAAGAGACCTTTTTTTACAAGTAAATGTGATTGTATATACCTTTTTTCTGCAGAATCCCACATAATCAATACTCCTCCTGCAGCACCCCTAGCATTCAAAAAGGCCCATTCCACCCACTTGGACCCCCACAGACTCCTAACCAGGACACGGGACCTATCCTCCACCTTGGTCTCCTGAAGACAGACTACCATTGTTCCATCGTCTCAAGACATTTCACCAAACCCTTTTATCCAGGTTGTTTAAACCATGCACATTCCATGTGGTCATTTTAAGATTCATGGATTTTTAATTCTGAATAAAGATTCCCCCCGCCCCCTGGTTCCTTCCTCTCCACCCCTCTTCCCTTTGGACGAGCAGATCAAATTTCACAGTTCCTTTAATCTTCTAGCCAACTGCTCACCATCCAGTCTTTTCCCCCTGATCCACCCTGTCTGTTTTTCTTCTCAGTATTCCTGAACAGAGGCATCAACTTTTGTTCATAAGCATCACATGAAACACCCGAATACTTGCTCACACCCTTGATCTTCCTTAGAACCCATTCTGACAAAATCAAACTACTTTCTCTCCTGCACACCACTGTTCTAATCCCCTGAAGCTATAGTAGCCAGAGGAGAGCACATTAACAGAATGCATCACAATCTTCTCTGACAATTAACTAACCCTCCATAGAAGCAACATCATCCACCCCGACTGATTCTCGGTACTTGATCTATCTCTTGCTGAGGAAGATCCATGTCACACCCATCTGACATCACACTTCTTTCTAAAGACATCAGACTCTTAAGAGAGCCATCCTCCAGCACCCTTTGTATTTCATTAGCTGCGAGAAGATCCTCCTGAGTCAAGCCAAGGCTATCTGAGTGTGCCTACTCAATCCTCTTCCCACCACAACTTTCCAGGAACCCTGAACCCCCAGCCACATTTGACACCTCTTCTATCCTCAGATCTTCGCTGGAATCACCCTCCTTTTTTATCTCAAGAATGCGTCATGCAGCCCTCCTCCCCTTACTGCAACTAGACTCTCCTCCCTTAAAAGCAGACCCAGATACTTGGTTGTATGTGCATTCGTTTCCGACAAAGCCTCCAATTATATCCCTTTGCGATGGGCCTTCGATCTTTCTGGGATAGCACTGCGACCTGGCTTCTCCCCATGGGCCTCTGCTATGTCTGAATCTAAATCATTAAAGGAATTCCCCTAGTCCAATGTTTTGTTTCTCCACAGGACTGGACCCTGAAATCTGATCACCCATTCAGGCCTTTCCCAGCCCACATCCTTTCCTTCCTTATGTTCAAGTATGGAAAGGCCCCTCTCTTTTTTTGGGCTTGATCTCTCTTTCTAGGCTTAATCTCTTTAAATTAAGGCCGACATTGGTTGATCACCTTTTAAAATCAAACTCATCCCCTTATTTGAGAAGATAAGGGACAAGGCCCTGCCTCGTGCCCCTATTTTTTTTTTTTTTTGCTTACCCCTTCAGTCCCAAGCGCTTGCCATGCGTGTAGTCCACCCACTCTCTTTGTTTCATCCACCATAGCCAGAGCTTGGTCCCCATCGTCGGCTGCATCCCTCATTCAGCCCACAATGGTACTTCGAATCTCCGCATCCCTGTTTTGACTCTCATTGTGGCTGGCATAGAGTCACTCGAAGCTAGAACCAAGACGCGAGCCCACCACAGATGATGACTTCCCACCGTTGCCTCATCCATTCTCAAGAACCCACCCAGGCCCCTTAAAACATCCAAACTCCAGTGCTCCACACAATTTAGGCAATCCCATAAATTACACCCGCACGTCATTTGGATCTCCTGTTTTCACACAGCACCCAACTACCATCCAACGATTCAAAAACATTGGCTCTCCCTCAAATTTCCAATTCTTCAAGTTCAAAACATGCAGAGCCTCTTCTCTTGACAGAAGTTCGAACAAATAGTAGGCTCCATGCATATCTAACACTTTAAACCCCATTGTAACCCCCTAATGTCGATCAGCCACCGTTGCAGCCTTGTCATTCTCTACCAGCATTTGCAACTAACCTATTCTCCCCAATAAGCATATCTGCAAATAGTCGAGCTGATCCTCACAAGACTTCAAACTAACCCTAACATCCTCCCAGACACCTGTTGGCCAAGCTCCCCCGCTTTTGGCATTTCCAATCATCACTGAATCTCCGCCTCTTCTCCTTGAAAGAAACCCCCTTGTTTCTAGCCCTCCTCGACTGAGAGAGTTCAGAAAGCTTTCACTACTGATAACCAGAAATCGTCACATATCAGGATGTAAATGCTTCGCATGACCTCTCCTATTCCGGTCTCCACCATCATGTACTCTCACATGGTATTCAATCAACGCCACACCCAGAGAGTTCTCCGATGAATTGCCCTAAGAGAGCACTGCCACCTCCTCTCATTCAACACTCCTCCAAACCATTACAAAACCATTCCAACTCCCATCTGGTCACTGATAATCTCATGACCACATTCGCTCCACACACACTAATCTGGAACTGTTTGAGCGAGAGACATTTCGTACCTAATCACACCAAGATACCTTAAATTTATAGAACCAATTAGACTAAAGCAGCAAGAAATCAAGATCAGGACTATAATAGAAAGTCACTACTGATCAGAAGGGTTAGAAATAAGGGTCACATCTCCATACAATGTTGACATTAGCTCCACGAACAAGTGTTTTATTGATGACAAAAACACAAGAACACTCATAGGTTTGCCAAATCCAAGTGATCAATTTGGTGATTCTTACAAAACGGCGCTGTTTTGGAGGGGAGAAAAGAAGAGGAGAAGAAAAAATAGAGGAAGACTTTAAAAGTCAACATTTTCCATTATTTTGCTACTTAGAAGAGAAAATAATAAATGTTAGACAAATTTTCTGAGTCTCCTTACTCACCCACAAGCACTTTAACCTCAAATTACGAGAGATTTGTAAGGTTTAATATGGAGGGCAACCAATGAAGAGCAAGCTAAGAAGAAAAGGGATAAATCAAGATTTTCAGTTTGAACACAGATTGGACCGTGTATAGTCAATTTTTGGCTTAAAATTGAGTCTTTATTTACGTTTGATTTAAGCGAGTTCATTGCTAGAAGGATTTATTTGTAGTTTATTAATTTCTAGGAGTCAAGGATATTTTGGAAATTCTAAAATTTTCTGGAGACAGGTTAAAGTTGTGGTCCATGGGTAGTATTTTTGAACATTTATGCTATTAGGAAGGACCAAAGGAGACATTGTTAAGAACATTTATGCTATTAGGAAGGAGACATTGTTAAGATTCCTAGATTATTATTTTTCATCTCCCTAATCGCTATCTTGACCAACTATTCACAACCCTTTTCTGTACCCAAATGCTAGTCTCAAAATACTTGCCACCCAAAATTTCCAACAAATCCTGAAAATTCTATGACATATCAATTTTAAAACTAAGCCAACTCCAGCCCTTCTATTTTTTGTTTTCCTATAAGTTTCAACAAAGCCTTTTTGGGCAAATGGTCTTGGAGGTTTGCTTCAGAGGGGGTGTACAGTGGAGGAGGGTGATAGCATGTATATACTAAAATTATGGATACAACCAACGTGAAATGATGACTACAACCAACGTCAATATCCACAACGGGTAACAATCAACCCAAAAAGAGAATAAATTCTCTAAAATTCAAAATTATATTATTATTAATTAAAAAAACTTAATAATAATGACCTATGACATCATATTTATAAAGCTAAAAGATTACTAATTTGGAAACTACTAATTGCTATATTTCTTATACTAGTTCTAATAAAATTTGAAAACTAGAGAAAGTTGATCTAAAATAACAAATTTGAGATAGGCAATAATTTGGAAACTATAGACTTCTAAATAATTCTGAAACAAAATACATGTTTTTTGCAGGTACCATATGTGCTCTGCATCACAATTCCCAATCATGCAAGTTCCTCCCAAAGCAAGGGTTCGAAATCATCCTAACCTTACCACATTCCAAGCAGTCCACCACCCTGGCTTCCTTATTAAAGGCAATGTTCTATAGTACTAGGAACGTATCCTTAAGCCTTCTGTCGCAACACCATAAGTCATCCCAAAACTTAACCCTAACACCATGGCCTACATCAAAGATTACCAACCCACTGAATTCTCCCCACCCCTTTTGAGTAGCTTTCCAAACACTACACCCACAAGGCTCCCCTCCTTCCTTCAAGAACCACCCGTCCCCTTCATTACCATACCTTTGAGCAATGATATTCCTCCACACGGCTTGGTCCTCCACCGCATACCTCCACATCCATTTCCCCAATAAAGCTCTAATAAAACGAAGCAAGTCTTTAAATCCCAAACCTCCCTCCATAAACGGTCACTTCTTCCTCTACCAACCCACTAAATGAATTTTCCTCTCTCCTTCCTTCCCTTCCCCTTTCTTCTCTTTTGTTTTTCTTTAGCATTTCTTATTAACTAGTACCAACAATGATTACTTTTCAAACAAGTGACCACATTTCACCTTTCTATGAGTTCTAGATCATATTTCCATTAATTATTCAAATTTTGCATTATTATTATTGTTAACCTTAAAGGTTTCAAACAAGGGTACTTTAGTAATTTTGATGATAACAAGGCAACGAGCATGACGACTAATGTTTTATCTCAAGTTATAATGCAAATAGGTCAACTAGCTCAAAGAAAGTTTGACCAAGGATTGAAAAGTTCAACAATATGATATCCACTCATGACTAAGCATCAAAGTCAGACTCAAGCAAAGTGCAAACACTCAAGCCCATGGAATCAAGTGAGGAAATTTATTTTCATTATTTTGGATTTTGAGTGCATTACGTTTCATTGATCATATAGACAAAATACTCAAAATATCAAAGAGATTAATTAAAACCAATCACAAAATGATTTTTTCAAAGGAAATATTGATATACCTCCTGCAAAATAAAGTGATTTGGAATTGAAAAACATTGAACAAAATAGGAAAAATTTCTAAACTATCAAAACCAGTCGCCAAAGTTGTTAAATCAGTTGAGTGAATTACGTTCACAAAACATGCCTATTTTTTTAGTATCAAATTCAATCAACTAAGTTCTTAAATCAGTCGACTAAAGGTCTTTTGTTCATAAACAATTGATTCATTGCCAAAACGAGTCGAAAAACTTGAAGAATCAGTCAACTGAATCATATGTATATTTTATGAACAATTTGACACTAAAAAACCAATTGACTAGATTTCTAGATCAGTCGACTGGATATTTATGAAACATTGCACCTCTTGCCTCTGGAAAATCAAAGTTCATCAGTCAACTAAATCATAATTCAATCAACTGAGTTTTTCGATATGGCACTTTTAAATTCAAATTTTTGAAAGATTTGAAAGGAGGCAATGACTATATTTTGTTTCTAAAGGCTATAATCTTCAAAAGCCTACATAAAGAGGTTCAATACAATATTTATTGCTAACCATTAACAACTCTTAAATACTCCAAGCATTTATTAATCAATCGTTAGGGAGTTCTTACATTCTAATTGTTTTAAGCATTCTAATTGTTTAGGATTTTCACAAACACACTTCATGCATTCTGATTGTTTTAAGCATTGGTTTCTAAGTGTGGCTTTGTTCATTAATCTTGGTATTAAAAATTGACTCAAGGTTTCAATAAGGAACATGTTTTAACTTAATTTGGGAGAATTTTTCATACCAAATTATATGTTAGATTGAGCATTTTGCTTTGATCGTTCGAACAGGCCTTGGCGTCATTCAAATGACCAAGACATTGAGGTTCACTAAGCTGCTTGTGCGGTCTAGTGGGATAGTTCATTCTAACGACCAAACCAAAGACTTCATATTAAGGCTTTGTGTGACCTCGTTAGAGTGCTTGGTCGAACAACCAAAGTAGTATGTTAGTTTTCGAACATTTATTGAAGTTCGTTCGAATGAGAAGTCAAGAATTTGCACAAATTTTCCATTTCTGTTTAGGAAACTATTCCCTTTTAACACTAGAAATATATATAGCCTTTCATATGTTTTTTGAACGACTTATGGTTGCTACAACTTGTTGCATACTTCTCATACCAAAAGATTTTCAATTGGATTCATATGATCACATAAATCAAAGGCCATGTGTTCTAAGAACCTTATCATACTTTCTACAACATTCTTGAAGTACAAGCCTGTGGATTTCAAGTTGTGTGCAATTGGTAGATTTCAAGATTGTATGGGGATTCACAAGTATGATTAAGGTTGTCCATTAGATCTACTTGAAAAGCACTTGAGAATTCAAGTTAGATGAAATTCAAATCAAGAGCAAGGCTTAAGAGAATCACCAAAGCTATTTTAGTAGATTATGTGCATCTAGGTAAGCGCCCCGGAGTTTTCCAAAGCAGATACAATTAATTTGTGGCGGTTTCTTCGTCAACAAATATCGGTGTGTCATCTCTCTACTCTTTATGATTGTTTTAGTTTTATTACTATCATATGTTTATGCATACCATTGACGGATGATTGCACACACGTGAACATAACTCTCACTTAATTGAAGTGAAAACCTTAATCATCATAAGCAAAGTAAAATTGGTCAATAAAATTTTTATTATGCCAGATAGACCTATTCACCCCCCTTTAGGTTTATTTCATTCCGTCTAGATAGATATAGGGCCTCTTCACATGTGACTAGTGAGGCAAAAGAGATTTTTGTTGGGTTGAAGCTATAGGGGCTCTTGTTGTAAAAGTTTGATCTCCACTTACAAGGAGTTTGCATAGCAAAATACTCAAGCGAGAAGCTTGAATCGAGGATGTAAGGTAATCCAAAGCTTGTAAAAATCTCAATGTAGCTCTCTCTCTCTCTCTCTCTCTCTCTCTCTCTCTATTACTTATGTTATTGGTTGCATGTGCTTGATTTAAATATTTGTAAAAACAACCAAAGTTTGCAAATACTCAAATCACCTCCCTCCCCCCCCCCCTCCTTGGGTATATTTCTAGGCAAAAATTACTATTTCCTTCAATTTAGAAGACAAAATTCACACTTCAATTCATTTTTTATTAATAAATATGTAACCCCATTTCCTACTAATTACATGCTACTAATAAAATTGCTTTTAAAAAGACTATAGATTAATTTATCAAAATTGTCCCAATATACGCAATTAATTCTAAACATAATAATAATAATCTCCAATTGATCTTCAAATCGATCCAATTATTGTAGTTTATTTTGGTTTGGGGTATTACGCATTTTTCCCTTCTAGTCCCCATAATCCCTGACCTACAAGCACATTAGTTAACTAGAAAACACCAACTTTCAAAACTCATTGGTTCAAATGACTAAATTGCAAACAAGGTACACTAACACTCTGAGGACATTAAATTAGATATCATACACACACACACACACACATATATAGACGTAAAATATTTAATTTTCTCATACTAGCAAGGAAAAATGCAAATATATCAAAAAATAAAACCTAATATAATAGTTTTACAGTTTATAGGTAATAATTGTTGATCCAATTCTATCAATTATGAAGAAATTCTCTCTTGCATTTGAAACAAAGTTATCAAATACCGGGTTAAGTAATCTGAATCATCCCACTCCAATCCTACCACATTTTGAACAAAGTGGCATAATACATCACAGTTCTCATTATATGTACCCTACCAATCTATATTTCAGTCCTCGTTATATGCATTGCCCTGTCACTAGAGTGATATGAAATCTTATGTCTGGATTGTTTGGTGTGCACTAGGAGGACTAAAGAGCCTTGGCAAGTGACCCAGCTATGTATATGGTAGACAATTTAGCGAGAGGAATTGGAGTTTTTTTTTTAGAGAGTTGAATCTTCCATTTGGAATGTAAAATTGTAGTGTTGAGCACCCTCTATTTTTTGTTATTAGGGAGCTCAACCTTGTTGGTAGATAGTTATTATTCTATTTTGAGCACCATAAGATTATAGTGCTTTTTATACATGGGTGCACCTCCTTGATGCCTTTTTATCATATATATATAAGTAATCTTACTCAAAAACATCTTCTGATATGACCAATGCAATGCCACTTCTTCCCTCAAACCACAATGTTTAAGGATAACTTGGATATTATTCTTGCACCTTATCCCTGAAAAGAGTCTTATTTCAGTTACTATACTTAATTAATATTCATTTCAGTTACTATACTTAATTAATATTCATTGCTGTCATATATATTATAAGTACTATTATTCCTACTACGCCCCAGACATAAATTATTAACTGTGTTAGTGTGCACATCTACCATTCTCACTGGATCAAGCTTGAAAAACGAAGGCAATTGACAATGGTGGCAAGAGGGTAGGTGATTAATAATTATATATTGGACACACTATTTACTTGTCCAACCCTCAAGTGCATGCTATTTGATCAATGGGAATTGCAATATAGTTGGTAGGCATTCAAAAAAATACCACTTTATTTTGGAAACTAACTCGAATTCGAATGGTCATTTGGTTTCATATCTTACGCTATTCTTTTCCAAGAAAGTTCTTTAGATTTACTTAAGCCGCAAGAAATTATTATTCCTTGTCCAACAAAGAACTAGGGGTAGAACTTGGAAGTCCACAAATTGATGTGTAAGTGATATATTGTGATTTATTAGAACAATGGGTATGAGAGTGCTTCAACGGGTTTTATAGTGGTGTAGAGAAGGGAAGAACACAACAGAGTAAGGAAAAGAGGCTTTTTTTTATTTCAGGTTCAGATGCCAAGACAGAGCCATAAAGGGGGATTTTCTTTTAATATAAGCAAGGAAAAGGGATGTCTTAGAGCTACAAAATTGGTTTCTGCTTTTGTTTTGCATCTTATCTACATTTACTCTACAGTATATAAATTAAAATCTCTTCCTTTCCAAAAAAAAAAAACAAGATCTTGCTGAACCACACTAAATATTATCATTTATTGTGGGTGCAATTTATCTTCATAACTTGATCATTGGATCTCAGCATGGATGCACTTCCAGAGATCCATCACTAAGCCAAAATTTGACAATGAAGACATAATGTTTTTCCAATCTTCATACCAATGGTTTTTATATTGACAATAATTATGAGATGCATTACTTGAGCTTGGGAACAACTGCACAATCCCTCGTCACTCACATATATGTGAGAAACATATGCATATAATAAAAATATTAATAGTTTGTGACTTTAGTGGATGATCCTTCCAAAAAATTTAATTGTGGTTTCTCTGGTCTCCTAAGATGATTGACCATCAAAAACATGCTAGAATTAGATCTAGAAGGAGGCTCCTCCAAACCTTAAGGATATGGAAATGCGGAGAAAAAGAATAATTACAATTTTAAAAAAATAATAAGAATTTTTCTGACCAACTTCTGTCAAAGGTTATTGTGACAATGACTGTCCAAAAGAAATGAGAGACCACTCAGTTCTCCTAACTTCAAAGCACTACCTAAAGCATTCTACCACCATCAGAGAAATGCATCCAATGAAAACCACTTGACTACTACTTGTCATAGAGGCCGCAGGCAGGCATATCTTGGAGACATGAGAATTATATAGAATATTACGGTGCTCATATATTTGAAAGAGGGGTTATTAAAAGGAAAAAATAACTGATAAAAGGACCATAAGAATTAAGAACAATAAAAATAAGTGTTTAAGTATGCTGACTGTTTTACTTATCAAAAAAAAAAAAAGAACAATAAGTGATTTTAGAAATATGCTGGTGAAAGAATATAAAACTCATTCAGAGACAAACATCATCTTAAAGCCACATAATCTATCCATCTTTAAAAGAAAAAAGGATTAGCAAATCACCGTAACGTGGCAGGGAGAAATTGTTGCTGAAAGTCTCCAGTCTATATTCTCCCCAACTGGTGAGTGTACAAAACTAGCAGCTAATGCATTCACCTTCTGCTCGCTACTGACACTCTGCAAAACATATAATCCAAAACATAATAGCATACTTAATTGTGTCACCATGAGAATTCCATGTTCAATTCATAGTACACTAGGATGAAAACTTTGGCTTAAGTTGAACTAGAGAAAAATTGTGAACATCAAAATTCTCGAAAAATCCACGAAAATACAACAAAAAACAAATTGAATATGTGAATCCTCCAAAAATAGATCATAATAGAAGAAAGCACAATTTTGACATATGCCATCAAAATTTTAAACAAGTTAAACTAGTTCAATTTCTGAAATATAAAAAAAAAATTGCACGACAGCCAACATGGAAAGAAATAGTCTTCTAACTTCCATCACAACTTAAACCCCTTATTTTATCAGCAAATCAAAAACCTTGCAATTGAGAACATAGCAACCATGAAATTACGTAAAAACGAACCTGGGCAAGTGATCCTTCAGGGGCAGACAATCCATAGAATCTCAATGTCACATCACAATGGGTGCTCCGATGCTTAAATTTGGTGGACACATGAAGTTGCTCAAATCTACCACACAGAATTTCTGTCTGGTTGATATCAATGATCCTGGCAGCAGCTTGACCAATTGATACATTTACGAAAAACTGTATCATATTCTGCATGTCTTTTCCAGAATGCAGTGTCAACTCCTCATCTGGCTGGTAGCTTAGTAAATTATTAATTGCCTGCCATTCTTCTTTAGTCAATCTTTCCTCCACTGATGATGACCCACTAGTATTATCCCTGATAGAGGAATCTCCAGAAGGAGAACGCCTGAGATAAAAGGAAACAACAATGAGGTGGCAAGGCAAAACGGAAGATAACAAGAAGCAGAATGCTTACTGAAATGCAGGTGAGAACAAAAAATAAGCACAAGAAGAAAAAGAAAACAAAAAGCATATAAAAGGTGATCCATTCTCAAGGAGGGGCAAATATAATGAATTTAGAACAGACCACTGAAAAGAAAACCAACTTCTCTTTCTAAGCATCCTCTGTTCAGCAGCCTCCTTCGATTTGACAGATTCAACTTTGGCATGTGCAAGGAACCTGAAAGATACATAAACCATCTAACAACTATCAAAAGGTCAGGGAAAGTAAAGCAGGTGGCAGAAAAATCAATCATAACCAGTAAAACACTACTAATCTACTATGGCTGTGCTGCTTCATCTGAAAGAAACAGGGGGAGGGGGGGAGAGGGGAATAATTGTGTGCATGTCATTCCGGTATCGAATAATTTCTATAATATCATTTATTTGTAATGCATCCGCCAAAACAAAAATTCCAGGGTGACAACTTCACAGGTAGCATGGCACCTCCAAAACCCAATCACTTTTTCTTCCATATTCTGAACTCTTTGTCAAAAAGTTAAAACCAAACTAAACTTACTAAAAGTACTACAAGAAGTAAACAAAAAACAGTTACTACTGGACCCATTCTGAAGATCTCATCTTTTGACCTCAAAATAAATTACTCAAACACAATTATCTCATAAAGCAGAGATTTCCATTCAACCACAGACAACCAACACTAAGAAACAAGGAATGACTGAAAAACCTAGATTTACAAAGAAATGAAATAAATATCATATTTATATAAACAATGAGTCAGTAAACAACCTGCAGAGCGTTTAACAGCTTTGTCATGAAAATCAGACAAAGAGTAATATCAAGGGTTTGAAAATGAACAGAAGATGTCAGCTTTTTTCTCATTGTCAACTAACTTCTATTCTTCAACCTATGTAGCTCATGAATCAAGAACTTGTAACCAAGTAACTACAATGACTCTGAAAGGAATGGGAAGAAAGTATCAAGGGAGAGAATTTCTGTAAAAAGGAAAGAAAGATAAGAGCATGGAAAGAGACCTCTCTCAAGCAGGATGAGGAATATCAAATAATGTATTTGGCCATACCAACCAATATCATGGGCTGTTTTGAGATCCCAGAAGTTGGTGCAAGAAAATTGACTCGGTGGCCAAATTTGGAGTGGGCTCAAAAGGAAAGAAGAGAGTCCATTAGTTTCCCTTGATGAGGGGGAGTTAGGGTTGGGTATGTGGGGGCATTTGCAGTTTAGTTCTTTTTATATGGGAAGTTTCTTGTTTCATGTAAGTAAAGAATTCCTCCCATACCTCCTCTATTTGTATAGTTTTCTTTGCTTTTTTAATTCTTCATATTGGCTGCCCACCGCGGGGTTAGGGTGTTCCATTGGTTGAGCTGGGATAGTGATCTTATTCATAACAAATAAAAGATATTACAGCTTTATCATAAACTTCTGATTACTAACGAACTTTTGCCTTTGAAGAGGTTTTTCATTTGTTTCCCTATAAGAAACTTAGTCTTTGATGTATCATGCTCCCGGCTGCGTCTGTGGGTATCAAAGAAGATGACAAAAGTTGGAGGAATCAACATATAGTTGAAATAATTAACTCAAAAAAACTTGATCTTATGAAGAGAACACAAGATGGCATCCATAAGGAGATTCGAGAAGGGAAACACAAACTGTCAAACATACCAAAAGGTACTAATAGAAGAAAAAAAATAACTTGGGAAAAATTATTCTTAAATTCTCAACAGATTGTTTAGTGGATGGGAATTCTCCACCAATCTATGATGTCTACCCTGATTATGATGATGATGTGGGTGAAAGTGATTGCATAGGTCTTCTTGGTCAGCCATACCTACTGATACAAATAACTCAAAAGTGTTCCATGAAACGAGTGTTTGGATAAAATGGGTATTCCTTGAGCTGGTATGACATCAAACCAAGAAGAAATTTATATGTTTATGATGCAAGTATCAAGCCCAAATTACCTCCTACAGGTCCATCTCTCCATTGTAATTCAAATTTCAATTTCTTAGCTTACTCTGCCACGCATCGACCATCACCAACACAGCCACGCCTCTCAGCTCTGCAACTTCATCCTGAGAGTAAAAACGAGAGCCATTTTCAGCCCACACTGGAATTCCGAAGCCCCACACTTACTTTAATACTCACCAATGTCAGAATAGAGAACGGAGACGCCCTCACCAACACTCTAGCCCATCTCCGATGGGCTTTGAGTTTTGTCTCCTCATTGGTGGTAATGAATCCTCCAAAAACATCCCCAAACACCTTGAACACTTCTGGGAACCACAAAAACACTGGTAGCCCCATAAATCTCACCCACCCATACTACACTAGGCTCCCAACCCTCCCTACAGAAACATCCGGCTGCTCCAAAAGCACAGGGGACCCATCCATTACCCCGTCCTTTGTTCTCCAAATTCTCAGAGCTTCCTCGTCCAAAGGGAATTCAAACAGAAATAAAGCACTAAGCATATCGACCATGTGAACTGCTGCTGTCACCCCCAATCTTCGAACAACCGACATCTGAACTTGCTGTCCAGTATTAGACCATCTCCTACACCGACTCTTCCGACCAAGCACCTACGCAAGAACTCCATCCTATTTCCACATGATTCAAAGTAATTTCAATGTCTACCAATTCAGCCCTATACTTGCTTCTCAACTTCAATGGCGTTTCTGACAAACCTATGATGTGAGCCACCTCATTGTACGTTTTCCCCCTCTCTGCAACCCCTTTCCGCGACACATTGCCCATACTAAAAAAAAACATCACAACCCTACCCTGACCTCCGCCTCTATAATGTAAATCCTTCACCTGATTTCACTATTCCATTCCTCAATAGGTACGAAAGAGCCATCATTGTTGGACTTATGAACCATCATTAAGTTCGCTTTCTGCCACGAAACTCCACCTTTGACCTTCGACCTACTACCTTCCTTTCCATTACCTATAGGCTGTGGCATATCCACTGAAATCCATCTTCTACAACCCATATTCTTCGAATAGAGGTAGGTCCCCTTTCGACTATATGAACAAGCTCACTTTCTTCCCCTCCTATGTCTTCAAGTCAAAGACTTTCCATCCAATTTGAATATATCTTCACTGAGTCGCCAAGCGCCTCATGGTTCTCTTCTGATTCCTCTTTTATTTTTAAAAATTTTGGACTTATGGGGACACGATACCCGACATCTTGGCACATGTCGGGGACACACTAGGGCCGTTTCTTCTTCAAACATGTTGGTGTGTCATTTTTTGTTCTTAAGGGTATTCTTGGACTTTCTCTCTTTTATCTCATATATTAAAAATAAACCTTTCTTCTAATATTTGGTCCCTTCTACTCTTTTCTTCCTAACCCTAATCTCCATATCATAAACTTCAACTTGATATCAGGGCAAGCTTTTCAAACAAGATAATTTCATGACGTAACACATTGAGATACAACCAGAGAAGAAAAAAAAGTACAAAGGGTTGACCAGGGCTTGCTGATGTCACTTTTCAATGATGAACACATGCTAACGTCAACATTTTCCTGTCAATTTTCAACGAAGAAACACATGTATGTGATCGTCTTGACGTGCTGATTTCATTGGTATTTTTTTCAAAAAAAAATTTGAAGTAGTTTGACTGCCATTTTCTACTTTCGAATCTTTTTCGGTATTCCGTCTTTTTTTTATATGTAGTTTTTGGAGATTTTTAATTTCTTTTGTTGCTTCAATCTACTCCTATAAGGTGCGTTTTTGTCTTATTAACTTTGTTTAGAGTAACCAATGATCTTTTGATTGGTTTTTGTTTATTTGTCAGAGCTTTTGGTTGGTAAGCCAGCACTATAACATGTTTGATCCTTCTTTGGTTCATGTTTTCTTGGTTTGGTGAGTGTAATGGTTGAAGATAAACTGTGATTAGTCAAGGATGATGATATTTTGAAATTTATTACTTCGAAAAACTTAAATGGTCTAAACTATTTGGTTTGGGCACATGCGATGAAGGTGTTTCAGAGTGGAAAACACAAGCTGAAATATTTGACAGATGATCCTCCTGCTAAGACAAATTTGAAGTATGAAGATTGGATGTGTGAGAATATTGTGGTCATAGAGTGGCTCTGGCATAGCAAGGAACCCTAAGTTGCTACTACTATTGAGTTTTGTGACTCTACAAAGAAGATTTGGGAATCAATTACCGAATCCTTCTCACAGCAAAGTAATGTTTATCAGGTGTATGAGTTGTATGAGAAGATTTTTACTACCAAATAGTCTTAAGAATTTATGGGATCAACTACTGCAACATCATCCCTTTACTACTGATTTGGCGCAGCAAAAACATCATTGGGAAGATTTTACAATTGCTTCGTTACTCTCTGGTCTAGACTCGGATCTCTCCGTGGATTTAAGGATCAAATTCTTGCTAGCGAGACCTTGCCTTCTCTTGTTAATGCATATTCCCGCTTAATGCGCTCTTATTTGAGACAAGGTTCCACTATGACCGGCTCTACCAACATCTTTTGCTCTAGTCTCGAGCGGCAATGGTCGTGGGTTTGGTTCTCGCGGTTTTCATGGCAGTCATAGAGGCAGTGGTTTTCATGAGGGTTTTAGAGGTGGTGACCATGTTGGAGGACATGGTGACAGGCAATGTAATCATTGTGGTGGCACCAATCATGCAGAGCCTTATTGTTTGGTGAAGTATGGTAAGCCAGATAATGCACATCAGGTCATGGTTGGTCCACACAATCACTACCTACTTCTGCTTCACCTAAACTTGTTATTCTCAGTTCTAGTTTTCGTGATGCACTCACTGCTCCGCTTGGTGAGCTAGTACAGACCCTGTGTACTACCCTTCCTTCTTCATCCTCCACTGCTGCTTTGGCCAATTAAGGTAATGTTGTATGTGTGGCCCATTCGCCCTCATCCCGGGTAATTGATTCTGGAGCTAATTCTCATATGTCTAGTATAACATCTCTCTTTTCTAATTTACATCCTCTTAAACAACATATTGTTTTAGATGATAGGTCATCTCGACTGGTCATTGGAAGATGTGTTCTTCATCTTACTTCCTCCTTATCCTTACCATCCAATCTTTATGTCTATGGTTTTCCTTTTAATTTGCTTTATGTTAGTCAATTGACTAAAAATTTTACGTTCTCCATAACTTTTTCTCCCACTTCTTGTGTTTTTCAGGATCTCAAGATGAAAAGGACAATTGGTTCAGGGCATGAGAAAGATGGCCTCTACTACTAGGATTCTAGTGGTTCCTCTTCTCCTCCTTCATCAGCCCTAACTGCAGCAGCTTCCCCTCTTTAGAAGCACTACGTTTGGATATCCTTCTTGGGAAAAGCACAAGTTAGCTATTCCTGGTTTGAGTCGAGTGTCAAGCTTAGAATGTGGAGCTTGTGAGTTGGGCAAGCATTTGTGAGTTGGGCAAGCATTCTTATAGTTCCTTTTGGAGTAGTATTCATGGTCGTCAGTCTGAGTCTTTTGTTGTAATTCACACAAACATACGGGGACCTTCCAATGTTTCTAGTTTGAATGGATTTAATCATTTTGTGACATTTGTGGATCATTATTCTCATATGACATGGTTATTTTTTAAGAAAGAGCAATCTAAGCTTCCTAATATCTTTTTTAAGTTTTATAATGAATTTTTTTTTTCTATTTGACAAACGTATTAAAGTGCTTCGCTCATATAATGCATTAAAATATACAAAGTCTATCATGAATTTGTTTTGTGCTACTCGTGGAATTATACATCAAACTAGTTATGCTCACACCTCTCAACAAAATGGTGTTAAACGAAAACATTACCATGTGTTGGATGTTGTCCGCACCCTGATGTTCAATATGCATGTACCAAGACATTTTTCTCATGATGATGTTCTTATTGCACGCTATCTTTTAATCATATGCCATCTAGTGTTCTAAATCACCAGTCTCCCTTCTCTCTGTTATATCCTAGGCTTTCCTCCGTTCAACTTACTCCTCGTGTGTTTGGCTATGTAACTTTTGCTTATATTTTGGATTCTAGTTAAGATAAATTATCACCTTGGGCTCAGAAATGTCTACTTCTTGGGTACTCGCGAACTCAAAAGGATTATCGTTTTTATAGTCCTGAATTTCACCATTACTTTGTCAGTGCAGATGTAACCTTTTGCGAGTCCACTCCCTACTTTTCCTCCTTTGGTTAGTAGTTGACTTCCAATCTCATCTCTTGTTGTGAGGGGGAGTCCTCAGTTCCTTGTCCTACTCTCCCTTTGCCTATTTATTTTTCACCTAATTCTCCTATGCAAGTTCATCAGCAGTCTACAGAGGGGTGCATTGTTTCTTATAGCCCCCATGCTACATCTTTTCCATCCAAGGTTCCTACTCCTTCCTCTTCTACTCCTTATCCTGATAATCTACCTATTACTCTAAGAAGAGGTAAACAAACTTGTACTCAACATCCGGTTGCGAACTTTGTGTCCTATGATCGTCATTCTCCTTGTTTGCAGCTTTTTGCTTGTGATTTGTTTTCTATTTCTATTCTCCCATCTTATAAGCAAGCTCTGTTGTCTTTTGGTTGGAAACGTGCTATTGATAAGGGAATGGGTGCTCTTCATAAGAATAAGACCTGGGAACTTGCGATTCTTCCTACTAGAAAACAAATGGTCGGCTGTCGTTCGGTTTATGCACTTAAGTATGAGTGTCTTAAAGAACGCTTAGCTAAAGGATACACCCAGACATATAGTGTTGATTATTTCGAGGCCTTTTCTCCTGAGGCTCATCTCAATTATGTTTGGATCTTACTTTCTACTGTTTTTGGTCATTCTTGGCCATTGTACCAGCTTGATATCAAGAATGCTTTCCTTCATTGCGATCTTCAAGAGGAAGTATATATGCATCAGCCAACTGGCTATGTTGTTGTCGGTAGTGAACATCTTGTTTGTCGGCAAAATAAGACCTTGTATGGTCTAAAACAGTTCAACATACTTGGTTTGATAGATTTAGTGCGGTTGTACTCCCATATGGTTTTTGTCATTCTACTTCTAATCACTTGATCTTTGTTCATCATTCTGTTTTTTTTTGACCGGGGGGGGGGGGGGGGGGGGGGGTACCATCGTTCTCATCGTTTATGTGAATGATATCATTATCTCTGAGAGTGATTCTCTTGATATTGTAGATTTAAAAAGACATCTCAACCAACACTTCCATACTAAAGATTTTGGTGTGTTTCAATATTTTCTTGGGATTGAAATTGCTCATTCTCGTCAGGGCATCTCTCAATCTCAACAGAAGTATGTGCTTGATCTTTTTTTTGAGACTAGTCTTTTAGGTGTTAGATCTGTTGATACTCCTATGGATCCTAAAGTTAAGCTTGATGGTGAACAAGGAGAAACATATGCTCATGTCGCCGTTACCGCCGACTGACTAGTTGGGAAGTTGATTTATCTTACTGTTACTTAGATGGACATTACTTAGGTTGTTGGTGTGGTTAGTCAATATATACATGCTTCTCGTCACCCTCATTTTGATGTTGTATGTTGTATTTTACATTATTTGAAGAGTGCTCCTAGCCGAGGCCTGTTGTACAAGCCTTTTTCCCTTTCTGTGGCTGGGTTTAGTGATACTAATTGGGCTGGTTCTTGATCTACTTCTAGTTATTGTACCTTTGTTGGCAAAAATTTGGTTGCATGGCATAGTAAGAAGCGGAATGTAGTTGCGCGATCTAGTGTTGAAACTGAGTATAAAGCTATGGCTCATACTGCATCAAAAATGTTGTGGGTTTAGTCTCTTCTCCAGGATCTTGGAATTGATGTTTTAGTGCCTATGCAAATGCATTTTGATAATCAGACTGCTATTTTTATTGCTAATAATTTAGTTTTTCATAAACATACCGAACATATAGAGGTTGATTGTCACTTTATTTGGGATTTGCGAATGAAGAAACAGATTGTCACTTTTTATGTACGTTCGGATACTCAATTGGGCGATATTCTCACAAAATTGTTAGCTCGGGCTTCTTTCCATCGCCTCTCTTCCAAACTGGGCATGTTTGATGTGTATGCTCCAGCTTGAGGGAGAGTGTTAGTCTGTTATTTTCTGTTCTTAAGGGTATTCTTGCACTTCTCTTTTATCTCTCGTATCAATGTATATACGAGGTGTAAGGGTTGAATGAGTGTTAATAGGAAATAATGTTCTAAACCTTTCTTGTATTCTTTGGGTCCTTTCTACTCTTCTCTTCTCCTCCTAACCCTAATCTCCATATGATAAACTTCAACTAAACATATATTATAAAGAAAGGTGTGCAACTATATGTGGGGATGTTGAAACAGGTTCAAACAAATATTACTCTTTTAAACAATCAATGAGGAACAAGTTACTAGTCCAAGCTCACAATTTCAGATTCACAAACAATAAGTTAAGTTTATACGTAGTGTGTCGATTAGTATGATAAGACAAAGAAGGAAACGTTGGACAGGATTGTTCGAACATCCAGCAAATCATGGAAAGCAGCACTCAAGAACGATTCTCTCCCAATTAGAACAATTTGATGTAGAAGCAGTGATTTAAAGGGGTCCTGCAGCAATAGTGTTCATACACTTTGCTCATTGCTACTGCAACACTAGTGGTCACAAGTACAGTAGCAGTTACTGCCCACTTGCACTTTAACTATTCACAGTTATTGTAGCAATACTATGGCACAACACTATTAATGCTACAGTTAAGTTATTTTAAGGGGCAGATTTTTATCTTTTTGTTCTACCTAAGGCTATAATGTACAGCAGAAATTAGAGTTCTGATTATTGATGAAATTTTTCCTTTAGCTATGAAACTTAGGATTCATCACACTTTGAAAGTAGTAACCACATTGCACTCCCGTCAGCGGCATAACTAAAACAACACACCAAAATGAAATTTTGATCCTTAACATACATAAATGTTGGTTTATATGTATAGAAGAACACTAACAGCAATCCACTTCTAGTAATCCATTCTTAACGTATCCACACTCCACAATGAGAACTTTGAAATAGAAAATTGGAGCACAGAAAATCACAACTCAAACAAGTGAAATGCCAATTAGGAAACTGATAACAAGGAAGAAAAAAAGTACTAGAAAATAATTCAAGAAATTGATAATCCATTAACCCATGTTTGACATAGCATTTAATCACAGTACAGCAAGAAGAATAAAATGGACACGGTTTGCAGCTATAACAATATATCATTAAAAACAAAGAAATGACTTGTGGAATCTGTAACTGCATACCTCCATAAAAGAATTACTTTGGGATCAAGATCTTTCTCAATATCTCTAATTTCTGAGTTATTACCATTAGACAACTGCTGTAGTGAGCCCGCATACAACTGGGTGTAACGTCGCCGAAGCTGACACATATGCTTAATGCGGTCCCATGAGAATCGGTAGCTGAAATGGTAAGCATGTAAAAACTTAGCTTGAACGGTACCCCAAAAAAAAAGGCTATATAGAAAGCTAGGATTGCTTAATTATCAGTAAGCAATTTTGAAGCATCAAGAATGCAATGGCTATGATTTCAACTTGATGAGATTGGGAAGATGTTAGCTCAGCTAGGACACAAGACCTTCAAAGTCCTTAAGAAGGATGAAAGAGGTGTGGAGATGCTCCTGAGCATCGAGAGGGGTAGAAATGTAACAAGGATGAGGGTTTCTCAATCTAAGATGGAGTGGCTCCATGCCACTCTTGAAGAAGTGACAAAGGGAAAGAAATGGTAAACCTATCCGTGAGGGCTCCATCGGAAGGGTAGACACCTTCATATATGGCATCAGTCAAATGCCATAGGTAAGTTTATCAAGGTGGAGCTGCAGTCAAGGGATGGGAACGTTGTATATACAATCCACAGGTGGACAAAGGACTAGATTGGGTAGTGGCAGCGAAAGCTTTTCGCAATCTTGATCTGTCCCGTCCAAGAAGAGAGAGAGGGAAGGGAAGACTAGAGAGCAAGCAAAGGGAACACTGTACACTGTACAAAAGTGGCCGAAATCAAACCCAGTCTGGATTCGCCATCATCAGTGGTGCCTAGCCAAAGAGGCGATTGGGAGTATGTGACACTCCAGACAAGGCCGTGTGAGGTTCGATTTGAGTACTTTTAGAGATGCCTGCTTGGGAGGATTGGGGACTACAATTCAAGGGTACCGGAAAGGCAGAAGGTTCAAAAGTGGGCTGATAAGCAATGGGGAATCTCGACTGGTTTAAAAGCATTTAATATGCATGGAATGTGGTTTCTGAGGCATTGAGGGTTCTGAACAGGAAGGATTGGATCTATGAAGTGGAAACAGTGCACTTGGGAAGATGGTCGACCGTCAAGTGCTGTGATGGGCTTACAGAACCTAAAGAGATGTGGGTTAGATTTATGGGCCTCCCCTCATATCTCTGGTGCAAGGAGGCATTCCGGGTTCTGCGGGATCGGTGAGGTTGGTTTATTGCAATGAATGAAGACAAGGCGAGAAGATCTCATCTCCGCTGAGCTTGCATGGAAGGCGTTCAATTCCAGCAGTGGTGAAGGTCAGATGTGGCCCTTGGAGGTTTGAAGTTCCACTTTGGGCGAAATGGGGCCCTCCTGTCTTGATGAAGGATGTAGCCACAAAAGGAGAAGAAGACTCGGTTATAGTGGAGGAAACCAGAACAATGGTGATTAGATATCGCCACAGGTGCATAAAGAAGAAAGGTATGGGATGATTCGAGAAGGGACAGGTGGCAAAGAGAATAGATCTGATGTGTCATGGCTGTGGGTAGATGAGACGAGCATGGCTGGCAGAGAAAGGGTGATTGAAGAGCCTCTGATGTGTCACCCTTTGGCCATTATAGCTCCGGAATGAGGACAGAGACCTACCGGTAGCGCTTCGGAGGATCAGAGTTGGGGAGACAGGAGTTCAAGCAACTGGAAGTATTTGAATGCCTCGGGAAAATTAAAAGGGTGAGTAACTTTTTGGGGGTATCATGCAATGGGTTTGAAAGGAGATTAATGGAGTCGTTTAGCGATATTGAAGTGGAGAATAGACAGAAGAGAATTGGACGCAGGAAGCTGGACGTCTCAGCTGGGGAGAAGTCAGCTAGGAAGTCGAGAAGGGAGATGAGAAATTTGGCTTCTGCAGTTAACTATGAAGGTAAAATTGGAGTAGAGGAGGTATTGGAGAAGGCAGGTAAACTGCTAGCATTGGTTGCTGCATTAATTTGAAAATCATTTCATGGAATGTGAGAGTTAAACAACCTAGATAAGAGGGCAAAGGGGATGCATTCTTCTGAGTCTTGAGGCAGTGTCAGGGCTTAGAGTTAACCTGAACAAGTGTAACTTACTTCAGGTGGGGGAGGTTAGGGGATGGAGGAGTTGGCATGGACTATGGAGTGCAAGGTAGGATGTTTCCCTTCCAAATATTTGGGGTTGCCCTTAGGGGCATCAGCTTCTACCAAGGGTATTTGGGATCCAGTGGTGTATCGATTCCAAGGGCGGTTAGCAAGATGGAAAGGCAATATCTATCAAAGGCTGAGAGGATTATGCTAATTTGAAGTACATTAGCTAATATCCCAACTGATTATATGTCTCTATTCCCCATCCCAGCATCGGGTTTGAAGAAATTGGGAAAAATCCCAAGGGAGTTCTTATGGAAAGGCACGGAAGAGACGAAGAAGATGCAATTAGTGAAATGGGAGAAAATCAAGACTCCAATCTCAATGGGGGTTTTAGGGATTAAATGAATTCGAATTTTTAACAAAGCCCTGTGGGGAAAATGGTTGTGGAGATGCGGAATGGAAGATCAAGCCTTGTGGAAGCTGCTAGTGGATACTAAGTACTGCAGTGAGGAAGGGGGGTGTTAGAAGCTGTAGGACGTAGATTATGGAAGTACATTCAAAGGGGAGCTGCTGTTTTCAGAATCACATCTGTTTTGAAGTGTGGGAGGGCTCTAGAGTAAGGTTTTGGTCTGATCCATGGTGTGCGGAGAAGACCCTAAGGGAAAGGTTCCCTATGTTATTAATTTAGCCTTTTAACACAGAGGTATGGGTGGCTGATTACTTCAAATGGGCGATTGGGGTGATGGTATGGCAGCCAAATTTTTGCAGAAATTTCTCTGACTGGAGGTAAGGGAAGTAACAGTTTTAAAGCTTCTTGGAACACTTCGTACAGCTGGCAGAGGGGACAGGTATGGTTTGCTGATTCTGCAAAAATCTTCACTGTTAAATCTTTTTATAGAGTACTGTTGGAAGGGAGAGAGTCTCAATTCACCTGGAGGCAGATTTGGTATTCCCGTGTGCCAACCAAGGCTGCATTTTTCCCTTGGGAAACTACTTGGGGTGTGATCTTGACAATGGACAATCTCCACTAAAAAAAAAAGGAACTTACGATGGCAAATAGATGTACTTAGTGCAAAAATGAGGAGGGGGGGGGGGGGGAGTGGATCATCTCTTAGTGCACTGTCCATTCTCAACGGACTGTTGGCATTTTTTATTCTCTATTTTTGGTCATAGGTGGGTACTCCCTGCTACTTCAAACAATGATCAAAATATCATTTCGATGTATAATTTCGGTTTATCCGGAAACGGAAATGTTTCGGAAACATAATGGAAACGGAGAAAAAATTGGAAACATATGGAAACATAACTTAAAATTTATTTATTTATACAAATAAGCCTATTTATTGAATATTTGTGCATATTTAAGGCTTATACATCATATTCATGATAAATGACATTAATTCATGATAAATGACATAATAAATATATACTATGTAATATCCACGAATTAGATAATTTGACACAAGTTACATATAAAATAAAAAGTAAAACAAATAACGATTTAAACCTATTATAATTAGTAACTTAGTATTAAAATAATTGTTTCTTTACACTTTATTTTCCCTACTACTTTTCTATTATTTTAAGAAAAATAATAGAAATATCTTCTTATAATTTTGAGTCTTAATCCTTAAAAAATAAATGGATATTATTTTTTATTAACTTCTAGAATTATTATTGATACAAAAGAAATGCTTCCTCTGATTTGGTATGTTTCCACGGAAACAAAGGAAACATGTGAATTTCGATATTCCACTAGTGTTTCGTTTCGGTTCCCTGAGAAACGGAAACGTTTCGGCCGTTTCGATGAAAAAGAAACAAAATCTTGATCCTTGACTTTAAAAGAGCTTCTCCTTAGTTGGAGGGGATGCCATATGAAGAAGAGTGACCAAAATGAGTGGTGGATGGCACCGATTTGTTTATTCCGGATGATATGGCGAGAAAGGAATAGTCAGGTTTGTTAGGGGATAGAGAATCCCACTTTAAAGTTGAGGATAATTTTCTTGTGTTTGTTGCATTTTTGGGCCAAAGAAGCCTTTCCTATGTATGTAGTGTCTATAGTCGATTTTTTGGGGAATCAAAGGCCTTAATTTGTAAGCCTTTCCCTTATAAATATGAGTTCCCCGTCCCCGGGTGCTTTTAATATATTTACTCTTATTAAAAAAAATTATAAGCAACCAACCCGTAGCAGTGAACCCCAAAATAGAGTCAATTGGGAGGAAAAAAAAACAGTTCTTCCTAGTTACAGTTTTCTTCTGTTATTAATTAGATTGTTATCAATAATCATATACTATATTTGTATGAATTCATATATATTACCACACTTTCTTCTGCTGCAGGCCAGCTTGAGCAGCATAACACCACCACAAATGTGGAGCATTTGACACAGGCACCAAGGGTCTTAAATGGGAAACCTCAATATATGTTTTGTATCTGGAAACAACCTCCAAAAGTCTTATCCAATCATGATATTGAGCCTGCAAGAAGAATCCAAGTGTCAAATTAAATTTGACACTGCAATTCACTTCCATGAAAAAAAATAAAAGGAAAAGCATGATGATGATAATTTAAGAAATTTGGGATTTAGCACCTCTGTAAATGTTAAAGAAACATCACTAAGGATAAGAGAAGCCTTCTCAAATGGAATATCGGGATCATTTCTTTCTTGATTTCCCAAACGATGATATTTCAGGACTCCATTGATTGGTGAAACTAAGTAGTTGCGATTCTGAGCCCAGGTGGACAACATTCCATGATCATTCGCCGGCTCATCAATACCAGCCTCAAAAATCTGGAATATACAGAAATAAAAATGAATGAAATAAAAAGAAGTATATGAATTCTAAGAAGCAGGTTAAACACAATATCCATTTTTTATTATCTAGTAACCATATTGTCATAAGCAAAAGTATGTAATTACCAGGGGGGAAAACTAGGGACACACAGTGCGAACATACCTCAATCCACTCACTGGGACTAAGATCTTCCCATTTCTTATTCAAGTTCCAAGCAAGGCAGTTAGAATCATGGTACAGGGCAAGCCTCTCAAGTTGCAATGACTACAGCAAGATCATAGAAATTTCAGTGCACATATATTTGATTGTCGTTAACAGCAGATAAATTTTATTCGGCAAAAAGTACCAACAAAAGAAAAAGAAAAAGATGAGTTTATAGAACTGTGTATTTATTTTTTAAAAATGTCACAATATTTCAGGAGCTAAGGATCTGCATTACATGTAAGATAACCGACATATCAAGCCTGCATACATTAAATCTATAGGCAAAGCTGATAGATGGAGAACTAAATCACATTCTAAGGGTTGAACAGGCATGTCATCCTAATTAGCAGATATAATGTTTGTTGTACCCTTACCACAGATCACAGGCACATACAAAGTAGAAACTTTATATCATACTGCATACACAGTGTGTTTCACAATTTCATTACTAAATAATTTAAATTCGTTAAACAGAAACAATGGCAATGAAGAAACATCATTCCTCCCCGACAAATGTGAAGGGAAGTATGACAACGCGAGGGCGATTGGGATACTATGGAGTTGGTGTTTGGATGGGTATCCACAAGGATTGGGATGAATTCTCGAAACATATCAAGAAGAAGGTAGTTGTTTAATCAGAATGATATTCTGGCAAACGACTGGTGTGAGGATGGTCCCGTTTTCAAAGCCTTTCCAGGTTCGTATAAAATTCAAGTGGATAAGCAAGTTATTGTTGTTGATTGCTTCAGATTTTTCAGAGAGTGGGGTTGTTTGGCATATTCTCCTCCATAGGCTGCTTTAGGATTGGCAGGTGGAGAAAGTGGTGGGGTTTTAGGGTTGTTGTATGCAAGGATCAAAAATTTACTTTTGTTTCCATTGAAAAACCAAAATGTTTTCATTTCTCAATAAACTGAAACGAAACACAAATGAAAAATGAAATTCACATGTTTCCATGGAAACAAAGCCCTATCCATCAAAACACATTGAAAATCGTTGAAACATACCAAAACGGTCTAATCTTTACTCTCCTTGACAAATATTTACAGAAAGTTGTAAAAGGTAGTATCCATTATTTTTTTCAAATGAATGAGATTGAAGAATTAAAACCCAAAAAATCTCAATTTTGTAGCCAGAATCATATGATAAGGAGAAGCAGCAGCGAAAATGAGGACGTAAGCGAATAATTTAATGTAATACTTAATAACTAATTATAAAAGCTTAACTGGCTACAGGCTATTTGCTTTGCTTTAATTGTTATTATGTATAACTTGTGTCAAATTGCCTTCTTCATGTATATTAAATTATTTTTTCAGCTAAGTATATATTTAATTATAATAATTCCAAATACTTAAAAAAAATTAATAACTTCATATTACATGGAAAACATTAGCTCTAAAATCTTTTATATTTGTGTTTTTCTTGTAAAGAATTGTTTAATATTAATGAAAAATTTGCATTTACGTTTACTTCTCAATTTCACCACAATATCATCTTGTGTGGATGGATGTGCAAGCCCAAAAAATTTCCATTTAGTTAATTATAATCCTTATCTGCCCACATTCATACATTTTATTTTGTGTTTCCAAGTGTTTCTGCAAATTCCAAATTTTGTCATCCTTCACATTGTACTTAACAAATTGTTTCGAAACATTCCCCTTTCCTGAGAAATTAAAATGACACTCCAAAAGGAATTTTGATTGTTGATTGTATGGCCAGCACCTTATTGGGGTGGGGATGATTCTATGAGATGGACTCTATCCAAGGGGTTATTCATGTGAGGTGAAAACCATATGGCCATAGAAGGCCATATGGAAAACTAAAGCCCCTGCCGGCCATATGGAAAACTAAAGCAAGGCAAATTATATGTGTAAGCAAGATGCACAGTCAATCAATCATTTCTTGGTGCACTGTCCAGTTGTTAAAGGTTTACAGTCCTCTTACTTTGTATTGGGGATTTAGTGGGCGGTGGGCGATGCCTTAATCAACAATGGACACCCCTTTTAGCTGGAGAGGATTTAGAGGGGGGAGTAGAACTACAAATGTCAGGCAGGTGGCCCTGTTATGCCTGTGATGGAGAATACGAAGGGAGAGGAATAAGTGATCTTTTGAGGGAGTGGAATCCTCCATCTCTATAGTTAAAAAACCTAAATTGAGCTCTCTCTCTTCTTTTGGATAATAGCAAATCATCATTGTTTATAAATTTTGTCATTGATTTTTTATAGTTCCTGTATAGCTTTTGCATTTAAATCCTATGTATGCGGGTGCACCCCTTGGTGCATTTTTTTAAATGACTGCACATACGGTTTAATGTGTCAGAGCAGTATTGTATATTATTAGTTAGCTTCATTAAAGGTAGTTTAGACTTTGGTTCTTTTGTTTAACCCTACTATAAAGGGTAGTTTATTATTATTCTATTATATCAATCTTGTATTGCAAACCATTTACAGAAATAAGAATCATCCTTCTTTCTCTTCTATTTTTACTGTCAGACTTAAGTTTTCATGGTATCAGAGCCTCAATCAAGCATGAAATTGTAGCAAAAATATCATGGAATTCGCAGAAGGGCTTGGGGCTTATAGTTTGACTGCTAGCATCATCGTCTGTATGATGATGTCAGCATGATATCACCAGATTCCAATAAGGGTCACCTGATTTGGATCGGTTTTGCAAGGGGAACACTTTGGTATTTTCTTAGAATTTTTTGAGATCCTCTGACAGGGTTTTCCATTTTTTGAATTTTTTTTGAAAAAAAAAAGGGCTTGATTTTGGGAACTGTCAATTTGAGCGATTTTCAATGGATTTGTTGCTTCTATTCACTCCCAATTGGTGCGTCTTGGCCTAGAGAAGGTCCGATCATGCAGCCCATTATCAATTTGATTGATTTTGTTCAATATTTGTGAAGAACAGTAGCCAGCCAGTGTACTGTGTGCGACTTTTTAGTTGTTTTGGCCTTGATTCAGTCTTATATGGTTATTTTGAGGCTATTTGTTGATATTGAAGGTTGATTTCTAGTTGGGCTTGTAGCAATTTGTTCTTGGTTGGCTGCTGTGGTGTGTTGAGTGTCAGTTCTTCTCTAGTTTCTTCTGCTCTTTAATTAGATATGGCTAGTGGTAATTCAGATTTACTTCAAGCCATTAGTGTGAAATTGACAGGGAATAATTATGCCTACAAGACAAAAGCCATGAAGAATTTTTTGCTTGGAAAGAACATGTGGGGCTACATTACTAGGGCAATAAAAGCCCCAACTAATACTAAGGCCGAAAATTATGATCAGCTAGTGTCCAATTGGGAAGAAAACAATGCCAAAATTATTACTTGGATAAATAATTCGGTTCATCAATCCATTGGGGTTCATTTGGCCAAGTTTGACACAACAAACGAAATTTAGGAGTATCTATCTTGATTGTTTGTGGAGTCCAACTTTGCTAAGAGGTATCAATTGGAGTATGACATTCGGGCTACTCAACAAGGTGGTAATAACATACGGAAGTTTTACTCAATTATGACTGAGTTTTGGGATCAACTAGCACTCACTGAACCTGCAATTTTAAGCTCTCATGAGTTGTATCATACATACACGGAGGAGCTGAAGTTAGTATAGTTTTTTATGGCACTCAAAGAAGACTTTGAGAGACTCCGCAGGTCTATCCTTCAGCTTTGTCCACTTCCCTCCGTAGATTCAGTGGTTAATGAAATTCTAGCGAATGAGGTACGTCTTAAGGCTCTTCCAAGAAAAGGTCCTCTTCCTCTACCTACACAAGCAGTATTCACTGCATCCGCCAAACCACAGACTAGTACTCAGCATCGATCGAGAGTTTGTGTTGGGGCTGATGAGTGTAGTTTCTGTCGTGAGAAGGGTCACTAGAAGGCCCGGTGCCCTAAACTAGTCAATAAAGATAAGGGAGTATGTGGCCCTCAGCTGCATTCCTTTAGAGGTATTGGATTTATCTCATGAAGAAGCGCTCTGATTTTCTTTCTATATTTTCTGATTTTTGTGCTATGATACATACTCAATATTCTTATGTTATTAAATATTTTCAATGTGATTTAGGAGGAGAATACTCTAATCCCTTTCACAACTTCTGATGGTAAATTTAACAATCTTCGTGTGTGGATACTCCTAAGCAAAATGGTATTCCGTTCTCTTTTGTTATTGGCTAGTGTTCCTAGTACTTTTTAGGGTGAAGTTGTCCTTACTGCAGTTCATTTGATTAATCACATTCCTTCTATCATTATTTCTAGAGTATCTCCATACGAGAGATTATGTGGTCAGCCTCCTCATTATTTCTCATTGTGTGTTCGGTTGTACATGCTTTGTTCTTTTTCCTAAAGTTGCTCATACTAAACTTTATGCTCATTCAACAATGTATGTGTTTCTTGGTTATGGTAATGGACAAAAGGGGTATCGTTGCTAATAAACTCTGTCTCTCGTTATGTAGTTTTTTGTGGAACATTTTCCTTTTTTCTTTATTCCCTCTAGTTCTCACACCTTGCACAAAACAAATTTAATTTATCTTGATCCATTTCCTGATGAAGTTCCTTCTGACTCTTATGTTCATGATATGACTATCTTTGATGTCTCTGATTCTTCTGATTCTTTGGTTAATCGTCCTCATGTCATTCATACTTATTCTCATAGGAACCCACCACTCTTCTACTGGTACAACTCCTCCACCTCTCTCTCCTACCTCCCAATCCGGTTCTAAGAACGTGGATCTCGCCTCTTCTCACTATCCTAAGCGCGATTGTAAGTATCTTGGTAGGTTTGGCTTCTCTAACTCTTGTTATTCTGTTGATTACTATTCTTTCTTAACTTCCATTCATTCTTTATCTGAACCTACATCCTATAAGGCAGCTGTTGTTAATCCTCTTTGGAGATAGGTTGTGAATAAGGAGCTTTCTGCATTGCATGAGACTGACACGTGGGAATTGATGACCTTACCTTCTGGTAAGAGAGTAGTTGGTTGTAAGTAGGTGTACAAGATCAAGACCAGATTAGATGGCTTTGTAGAACGGTACAAGGCTTGATTGGTGGTTAAGGGATGTACTCGGGAATATAGCATTGATTATGAAGAGACATTTGCTCCAATTGCTAAGATGACCACCATTCGCACAGTGATTACAGCAACTTCTATTCATCAATGGAGTCTTTCTCAGATGGACATCAAAAATGGTTTTCTAAATAGGGACTTAGTTGAAGAAGTTTTCATGGTCCCACCTCCTGGTCTTCCTCGTAATCCGAGTTAAGTTTGCAAACACATTATATAGTTTCAAACAAGATCCTAGAGCTTGGTCTGACAAATTCTCTACAGTCATCCATGACTTGGGCTTTCATGTGAGTGATCATGATTCGGCTCTTTTTCTTCGCTTTACTTTTACAAGTTGCATTGTTCTCTTACTTTATGTTGATGACATGATTGTAACTAGTGATGAATCTGATGATATAGCTGGGATAGAGTTATTGAAATCTCAGGCGCAAAATCACTTTGAGATGAAACATTTGGGTTCTCTTTGTTATTTCCTAGGCATTGAAGTTGTCTCTTCTCTTAAAGATTATCTGCTATCTCAATCCAAGTATGCATCTGATGTCCTTTCGCGAGACCATCTAACTAACATTCGGTCAGTTGAGACACCATTAGAGCTCAATGTCCGTTATTCTTCATCTGATGGCATTCCATTGTCAAACCCTACCATATATCGCACTATTGTTGGGAGTTTGGTCTAACTCACTATCACACATCTTGATATTGTATATGTTGTTTATATTGTCGGTCAGATTATTTCTTCTCCTACCACAATTCGTTGGGCTGCTGTTTTACGCATTATTCGCTATCTTCGAGGTATATTGCATAAGAGTTTATTATTTTCTTCTTCTTCCATAGAGCTTCAAGCATATTCTAATGTTGACTGGGCTGGTGAAATCTATTACTGGTTTCTACTTTTTTCTTGGTGATTCTCTTATTTCATGGAAAAGTAAGAAGCAAATCGTTGCCGCTTGTTCTTCTGCTGAAGCCAAGTACCATGTTATGGCTACTACTACGACTAAAATAGTGTGGTTACGGTGGTTGCTCGCTAATGTTAGCATTTCTTTGTCTGCTCCTACTCCTATGTTTTGTCCATTCAGATTGTGCATAACGCTGTCTTTCATGAGCATACTAAACATATTGAAATTGATTGTCATTTTGTCCACCATCATCTTCAGCTTGACACACCATCTCTTTCGTTCCTTCCTTCTACTTTATAGTTGGCTGATTTCTTTAAAAAGTCTCACACCATTATGCACTTTCGTTTCTTGCTTCAAAAACTCTCGATGCTTTTAGCTGCCGCATCATAAGTTTGAGGGGGGAGTTAGAGCAATATTGTATATTATTAGTTAGCTTCGTTAAGGGTAATTTAGTCTATAGTTCTTTTGTTTAACCCTACTATAAATGGTAGTTTATTATTCTTCAAATGTATCAATCATTACAAACCATTTACAGAAATAAGAATCCTTCTTCTTTCTCTTCTATTTTTATTGTTAGACCTAAGTTTTCATACTTTACTTAATCCAACAAGCAAATATTAGCATTTAACGCAGCATACACTACTTCTCTATTTTAGTAAAATCATCACAAAGCGGAAGGTGGCAGACTGACCTTCCGCAATTTATCAAGAGCACCACTGGTATCAAAGGTTTCGTTCCCCTGCTCATCCATCGTAACAGCAGCAAGCTTTGCTAGAGTAACACCGCAAGAAAATGGATGCCCTGGATTGCTGAGGGGAAAAACATAAACATATGGTTGTCATCAAGATTATACAGAATCCAAACCAGCAGGGAAGCAGCAGTATGGGCAACAAGATCACTTGCATTTAGAGGTAAAGAAGCATTGATGAAGAGGAGAACACTGAAATTGTAATATAGAATTATAACAGGGGAAAAAAATTCAGGTGTCTAGAGACCCATAAAGCTCCTATGGAGCATAGGTCCACCAACCTGATTGAGTCCTCATATCTGACATGAACATTGCTAATCGAGATTTTAAGATTTCCTATAATTGTAGCAATAAGTGAACCCAGCCAAGAATTTCCAGCAGGTGGCTGAAAAAGAATAAACAATCAAGTCACCAAAGAGGGGCAACTATCAAGAAGTTATCACACAAATAACCGCTAGACAAGTAGAAACTCAAAGCAATTATTAATTCACCAAGAACTAGCACATTCGATTATGCAAAAAGCATCCTGAAAGAGAATGAATGATGTAATAAGTACAAGAAAGGTTCGAAGGGGAATATCAAACATAGAAAAGAAACATTAAAGTTTGATATGACCTCAGCAAACAATAAAAATTAATACAAGGCCATGTTGAATAATTATGAGAGCTCCATAGATTAAAAAAAAAAAGTCTCTTCAATTGGTGCATGGACTCCTAGACCAGCATTGATCCAATACATTTCAAAAAAAATTCGTGTCCCTATTGAGGAACAAGCATTAATTAAATTGAAATAAAAAGAGGACACGAATTGGATGTTGAGAAGTCGTCACAGACAAGAAGAAAGCAACAGCAAAGAGAAGAAAAAGTGTGGGAGAAAAAGAAAACTACAACTAGCAAGCCCACATGTCACGGGGAAGAACACAATCAGTAAAAAACTTAAAGCTCGTATTGCTTCAAAGACAATAACTGTAGCTCCCATCTAAATTTAAGTCAAAAGGACAAAAGAGTTGCATAAACAATGATAAAATTATCATTTTTTTCCTCCACTAGATCAGGTGGGAAGGGAATTCTGGGAATTCTTTTTTTCATAATGAACATCCATTTAGAGAGAGAGAAGAAGAAGCATACATAAAACAAACTCAAAAAAACAAGGCTAACCTGGGGCAAAGGGAAATTATAGAATAAACACACAAGTGCAATTAAGAAATCAACAATTGCCGAGTGAACCACTAATAAGTAACTTGCATTTAAAGAATCCAAGATATATGAAGTTTCTCCAAGGAGATTAGCATATTTTTATTTGCTTCAAGATTCATTTAAAGCCCGTGTGACAGATTTAAAGAAGTCACCCCCATTTACAATATCGTACATAACCAACATGCATATAAGACATAACATATAAATCCCCACATGTGGAGCATGTCGCTGGTATTCGCCTGCTTATCAGTGCCCAACTTAGATCCAACTTCAAGAGGCATTTTGAAACCCAAAAAGAAATATTGCGGGAGGCACTTTGGAACTCTAAATCAACCTAAAGGGAATTTCTTTAGTGAACAAGACAACAAGAAACGAAAACATCCAACTCGCCATCATGAAAGACAACAATATTAATGCCTCCGCTGTAATTCTCTTTATTAATTTTGCTACATACATCAAAAACACTTTCGGAGAAAACAGGAAAGGGGGTGGGGTTGGGGGATATTATGCATGAAACGAAGACATCAAAGTTCAACATCATGCAAGGCCAACAACAGTATTATTGTTACAAATTTTGCATCCACAACCATTTATAGAGGTCTGTGTGCGTAGGTGACAGCTGGCACATGCACCAAGCAAAATAAGTGAGTTAGAGGAGAAAAGCCAAGTGAAGATTCCAGCAGAGAGCCAAAACCAGCCAGCTCTATCCGCCAGAACACATAATTGAGGTGGAGTGTGCACCGAGCTTGATATATGGAAAATTTGTGTCTTTTAAGACACATGTTATCTCTCCTTATCTAGGACTGGCCAATTTGGACAGCAGCTAGGGCTACACTAGGGCAGTACTTGACTATAGCCCCCATGCCACATAACCCCAAAGATACCAACTTAGACCAGGGCATAGTTCTGAAACAACACCAAGGCTGATTCAGGCCCACACACCAAGCTTAAAGAAGTTCATTGCCCTTGTCCCAACCCGTGCAAGCGATTCAATGTGTCAGGTATACTCACCAGTGGTGATTCCAATTGGAACCGAGGCTATGGAACCATGGTGATGGAGAAAGAACCAACTATGAAGATCAAGCTCTACAAGTGTAGGAGAAAATCAGATTTATTCCATGTGTTGTGGTCCAAGGCCAAGGCAGCATGTGCATTGACCACTCCGAGGGACAAATATTGCACACCCCAAGGGGATGTCTAGCATACCAAGAGAGGCTAAGTGTAAAAAAATGTATTGGTCTGCATGTATGGTGGAATTATGACTACGTGGACAGCATCCATAACAACTATAAAGATAGGCAAGAGAGTGCCACACAGGATAACTGTTGTGGTATCATGACTGTGGGATCTAGCGCCTATGTTCACCTATTGAATAAGTGTTGTGAATAGTTCCAGAGACCCATGACAACATAAAAGGGCTAGCCCAGTCCACGAGGCTCCCGCCACTACAGGGTCTAGGGAGGGTTAGTCTCCAGCTTACTTTACAAAGAAAAAGAAGTAAAGCCTTTATGGTCGGGCTTAAAACAAAGAAGACTAAAAACTAAACTAGTAAAACTACCCTTAATGAAATGCTAACATATATACTTATATATACTAACTACTTTAACAAGAAATATAAACCCTTTTCAGGTCACTTAATCTCCTATCAACCCTTTCAATCACCAAGCCCCAAACATAAACAATTGCAATGGAGCACAAGCCACTTCCTTGAAAAGGAAAGCATTGCATTGGCTTACACATTATCTGTTTCATGATAAGGCCATCATTAGTACCAAAACCTTAAAATGATCTCTTGATAACAGCAAAAAACAACAAAACACAATTCAATGAATTTCCAAAGTAAAGAATCCCATGGACATCAACCTCAAATTAGCCATATGAAGGTCATTTGTACAAAAAGAGTCCCCCTTCAACATATAAAATAGTCACCCCACCACCATTATTTCTTATAAAAGTTAGTTCAAGGAGTAAAGCTGAACAAATTACTAGGAAGGTGAAATTTTTGTGCCTTTATCCCTTATAGGTGTTAGATCACCAATTGCTCTAAAAGCTTGAGCTATTAGAGAATGGGCCAACAATGTATATCAAGCTCTCAACACTCCCTCTCACGTGCTACCCCGAAAACTCGCACGTGAAGAGACAAAGAAACCACAGACAAATGAAAAGGAGAAGAGAGTGCAAATGCAAATGGGGAGCAAATGCAAACGGGGAACAAATGCAAAATAAAGAGACTTGAACCCAAGACCTCTCACAACCAAGGCTCTAATACCATGTTAAGCAACCAATTGCTCCAAGAGCTTAAGCTGTTAGAGAATGGGCCAACAATGTATATCAAGCTCTCGACAATAAAAAGTATATGGAGCAGAAAAACTAGAGAACTTTTGAGAGTTGAAGCATCTTCTTTTTGAGATCATTGTTCTTTTGGACTATTTATGCATATCCAGTGTCAATACATTTTTTGTAGAGTTTTTTAGTGATATGAATTATGTGATTGATCTTTTTATAAAATTTTTGTATAACTCATGTACATGAGTTGCACCCCTTTTCTTTGTGCCTATAGTGAACTTTTCTTTTCTCAAAAGAAGAAATTACAGACAAAAGTAAAGGGTCACCAAACATTGACAAATCAAGTACAACAAAAAACCACAAACAAAATATGACTGAATTACAAAGAAACAACAATTTTCACCAATTAAATTAATCATTGATTGAAAAATAATTATCATGTAAACAAGATGGACTATTAGAAATCAATGCCATACACTTCCCAGCTTCGATCTGGATATTGCTTCAAGGGTAGCTGATTCTGCCTCCTGCATGCAATAGACAGAAAAAAGAATTTCATCAACAGAAACATATATACATGTATGTGTGTTTGTTTCTTTGCAAGAACCAAAGCTGCAAGAATCTGCTTCCTGCATGCACAAGACATCAGTAATCGGTGAAGATGGACAAAAGAGCTATAATTCAACAACCTCCTGGGTTGTCAAACACAAAACTTTCCAAAACACATAGTACGTGTGTGTGAAATTTACCTAACAATATTTTAAAGGGCCCTACCAAACTCATACAACCATCAAGTGTAAATGTTTCACCATGATGCAGTCGTGCTAAACTGAATGATACTAAGCACCTAGAACGCCTAATGTCTAAACTTTATTTTCCCAGTTTTTGAGGCTCAATTGTCCTTTAGATATTTTGGGTGGGGTTCTTTTTTGGAGGGGGATTGATTTCTTAAGAGTTCATAAAAACCCTTTCATTTGAAAATCTAAAAATAATACCAAATGTGAAAAAATGGAATTTTGTTCTTCGATTAAGAGAGTTGAACACGGGACCTTGGAGATGAAGTAAGTTTTTATTCCTATTTTTCACTATTTTCATTGAATTCAAGAGGGGGTTACTTGTTTTAATTCAACATCATAAGTAGTTTCTTAAATGATATTAAAATGTACATAGATACAATCTCTGTGGGCCAGATTGATATTACAGCAAACTACAAGAACTTAGTAGGTAAATACAAAATCAGTTTTGGTGACCAACTTAAGCTATAACAGAACTTATAAGTCTTCTATAAGACCCATTTATTGTTTAGGTTGTTGTAGTTTTCAAAGATGCGCACGCATGCTAGAGAGAGAGAGAGAGATGTTGCCGAAATTAAATTTTTGCTAGGTTTAAAAGTTATGGTTTGCTTTCCCAAATCCCTTGATTCTAAATCAGTTTATAAATTTATGATTTCATGTTAGTTTGACCCCATAAAAAATTTTCCTATCTCGGTTTGATTGGCATATTTGATCTTAAATCCAGTTTAATGCTTGTCTTGATAAATTCACACTCCCTCATGCGACTTACATAACACCCATGTTATTATTTTAATTTTTTTACTAAAAAAAAAATATGGTATTTTTATTTTTTGAAATGAAGTATGGTTTAATAAATTTGTAATGTTTGTTTCTACTTGATTGATCTGTTCCTTGTGAACAATCAACTATTTGATTTTTGAAAGTTCAATACGAATTCCAAAACTATGTGATTTCAAAAGAAAGATTATTTTCCACCATATGGAAGTTTATGATCTTTTTTTTTTTTTTGGGGGGGGGGGAGTGAAATACTCTTCCAACAATTAGTGGGCCCTTGGCCAAAGTGTTTTGTGTGAAATTGGCATCAATGGGGCAGAAGACCTCATTGTACTAATGGAGGTAAGTGAACCTCAAGCTTTATTTGAACATTCGCCCAACTATAATATCAGTAGGACTTAGTGGACCTCTGTCTAGGGGTGACTATTGGGGCCTTTGAAACTGCAATCAGATTTGGTGGACCCATTTGGTGGTGTCGGATATAAGTAAAACTTAAAGAATTGTGTGAATTGTTTTTTAAGATTATGAGTTTTTATAAGTAATAAGTTTATATATGTGTGTGTGTATCACCATCTTCACATCTTATGCCATCTTGGCGGCACCTTACACCAGAGTTTGCTCCTATCTTCGTCATCTCCTTTGGAACTTTGTGCTTATTCTGATTCTGATTGGGCTAGTAATTCTATGGATTGCAAGTCCAGTACTGGTTTTTGTGTTTTTTTGGGAAACTCTCTTCTTTCTTGGAAAAGTCAAAAAGCAAACGGTTGTTGCTCGTTCTTCTGCTGAGGCTGAGTATCGTGCCATGGCTACCACTACAACTGAAGTTGTTTGGCTCCGTTGGTTGTTGCCTTATTTAGGCGTCTCTCTACTTACTTCTACTCCTATGTATTGTGATAACAAGAGTGCTATTCAGATAGTCCATAACTCTATTTTCCATGAGGGTACCAAACACATTAAGATTCATTGTCACTTTGTGTGCCATCATCTTCAGTTTGGCACTATTTCTCTTCCCTTTCTTCCTTCTACATTGCAGTTGACTGACTTTTTTACGAAGTCCCACACAATGTTGCGCTTCCAATTTCTGCTTGACAAACTCTCGCTGCTTTCCACTGCCGCATCCTGATTTTGAAGAGGGGGGGGGGGGGGGTGTTAGAGTAGTTAGCATGTTAGACTATGTATGTTAGCTCATCATTAAGGGTAGTAAAGTCTTTTCATTATCTTTTGTTTAGCCCTACTATAAAGGACTCTTTTCTTTTCTATGTAATGTGAGTTTTCAAACTTGGTTATTTCTTCTAATAAGATATTCTCCTCTTCTCTCTTTTATTTCTAGTTCTCTAATCAAAGTTAACACCTGCCACACATGATGCACATACCGAAGCAAGGTCTTCTTAGGCCTCTTTCTCTTAATTATCTCATTTTCACTCATTTAGGTGGCTAACCAAGCAAAAGCTTTATATTCATCAATAATTGTCTTAGTAAGTACTTTTTTCGTCAACAGGTTCAAGTTTTAGAAGTGATATTAGCAATAATCAATGTCACAGAAAATTTGTTATTGAACATGTAAGCGATCGTAAAACTTAAAAATAACTAAATTGTGAAACATATGGATCTCACAATGATTTAGAGCACATATTCAACTACTTAATAAGGAAACAACCATCGGATATGTGTCATTTCTTATTCAGTGTGTGCCTGTGTATATATATATAAAGAGAGAGAGAGAGAGAGAGAGAGAGAGAGAAGGGGGCTTAATAAAAAAAAATTGCACCTCAATCTGTTGAAGCTTGGCTTGAAAAAGTTTTTCCCGATCTTCCTCCTATAAAAATATATATTAAGGGGAAAAAAAAAAAAAAAAGCTAGTCTTAACACACAAAAATCAAAAGCCAATATTATTTAACATTCATCACTAGAAAACAAATATTTTCCAACAAACCAATACATTTACTTCCTACCTTGAGAGACCTTCCATCAGGAGCAGGATGCGCAAGAACAAAAACACGATCAATGAGAACAATCACAGGTTCCTTCCCTAAACTTTTCCAAGGAACCTATTGTTTAAAATCAAAGTGGGGAAAAAAAGGAAAGAAAAGAAACAATTAGTATGTAAACATTATAGTTGATAGCAATTAGGAAACTAAAAACCTGGCAAATTATTTGTATCCTATTTCAAAATTTCTGGAATTTAAACAAAAGTCGATCCCTATAATTCCATGCAAAGTTGATAGCACGGGTTGAGACTTCCATAAACATTCAGATACTATCACGAACATATTTGACTTCCACAATGACAAAATTTCCCACGAATTTGAAATTTAAATTCAGGAGTCAAGAATAACAAGAAAGAAAATTAGAGAAGAAGTAATTGCATTAAAAACGCCTAAGGGCGGCGAACCCGTATGTAGAAGGGAAGGCTTTGAGATTAAAGCCTTAAAGTCCCCAAAAAATCAATAAACTGTCTACATACAAAAAAGAGGCTTTTTTGGGCCAAAAATATAGAATACCTAACAAACTATTTTTAAGATAAAGAAAGGGGCATCTCAAGCCCCTCAAAAAACCTCCTATTGCACTCCCTCCATATACACCAAAATAAACAAAGGGGGGCCATTCTCCACATCTTCCCTTGTTCCTTGGATAATCTTCTACATTCCAACAAAGAAAGCCTCTTTCACTGTAGCGGGCATCACCCAATGGAATCACAAAAAAGAGAATAGCATACTCCACATATACCCCTTAGCACCCCCACAATGAAGGAGGTGATCGACCGATTCTGTATCCACCTTGCACAAGCTACATCGACTTGCAAGTCTAAATCCTCTCCCTTGCAAGTTATCCATAGGAGGAATAGTTTCCAAGAAGCTGTCCAAGCAAAAAAAAAAAAAGCAACTTTGGTCGGCACATGAAAACGCCACACCAACTTCCAAGGGAAAATTGCATCCCTTCCCCCAACCATCTTCTCATAAAAGGAGCGAACAGTAAACTTTTTAGAACCACAGGGCATCCAAACAAAATAATCCGGTCTTCCCTCCCACCAGCCTACACCTACATACATGACAAACCAAAGGTGATATGTGTTGATTTCAAAAAATGCCATTCCTGAAAGAAAAAAAAAATCAGGGTAAATGTTTTGATATGCAATATGTTGTCTTCCTCAATGCTACTCTGTAGTAGACAAGACAATTGAAGACAGCTATTTGTAACAGGTAGTTAATTACCTTCACCTTTCTATGTAACTTTTCTCGAGATGACTTGGCAGAATAATAGGTCTTCAAAAATTTGACATAATACAAGTTTAATTATATTTCATTTGGATTTAATATGGAAAATTATGCTAATGCTCCATTGAAACATAGCCCAAAACCCTACATGTTGAGAAGATTCTACACTACTAGCTAGGATGTAATACTTCCAGAATGAGCATACAATTTTTTTAAAATAGTAAGTACCAGGATGAGCTTAAATTGTAACATTAATTTCGTATTATTTACATCTTAATAATACTTAAATAACTGCATTATGGCCTCCATCTCTGGCATGCAAATTTTAATTGAGGCTTACAAGTTATTAGGACATCCGCATAATTTACTGTTTCTAAAATTTTATAACATTTCGGAATTACAACTTTGTCACTAAAATACCACAATATTTATTGAAAAAAGAGATGAAGGCCACACAGATTTTACACAGGGAGCTACTATAAAACATTTGACTTTACATAAGACTACAATTATTTTCACATGAAAAATATTTATGAAGCATAGCATAATTTACTTTTAAAATCTATTTAATGCACGGATTAATAAGCACTTGTCAATCAGGTAGTGAATCACTCTTTAGACTAACATTACTGTTCTAGGGGCTTTGCGTTTGGCTTGATTGGCCTAGTTGCCAACTTTCAAGCGATCGGGGAGCTACATTACAACATGTCGCTTTGCAGCTGAGGGCAGGGCTTAGCACTGACCTGCTCACTATTACAACATGCCCAGTTCTAAGCGATTGTGGTGTTGGTTTTGACCCTATGTTATGATCCCCATGGGTATTATGTGATGGGAAGTATGAGACATCATGTTGTGGCCCAATATTAGGAATTAGGGATTTATCTAGTTTGAGCGCTTAGGATGAAGGCTAGTTGTGGTGTCTTACCCACGGAATAAGTCAAGGTAATATCTATTTCGTTTATTCGGTTGTGCATGGGTCTTGCCGGCTTCTTTCAAAGAGGTCCTTGAGGGATGGTGGTGCAAATTGAGCAAAAAGGAGCAGCGTATTGCTTGGAGGATGGCCCCTATTTGCCTTGTGTGGTGCCTTTGGCTTGAAAGAAATTCTAGGATTTTTTAAGGGGTGGAAATCCCCCCTTAGAGATTTAAAGAAAGGTTTCTATGTAGTCTCTTTTTTTGGATCAAATAAGAATACCCTATGTATTTAGAAAATCTTATGACTTTTTTGGGGGACCTTAGGCTTTAATTGTGTAGCCGGTCCCCTTCTTTTGTATTGGTAGGTATGCCCTCCTCGGGCGCCTTTTCAATGATACTTTACTTATCAAAAAAAAATAAGTCATGGTAATATAATGCCAGGCATATTCATTTTGCCGCAGTATCTCCATACTACCAAGGGAGAAGGACGTGGCTCCCTGAGCATAATTTTTTATATGTTACCTAGAATATGGATCGTTATGGTATGCGGAACAAGAACACGAACAGAAATGCTATACGCTACAAACCCTAAATGTGATAAGGGGTAAGCTTCTATTGATGACAGCTGGAATACGATATGGTAGATATAATTATAAGAGTTTTCTCTTATTTCATCCAAAAAAGAGTAATGACAATTAACCTAATTGAAGTATAACAAGTTGTCTATAAAGTTATGAAAATTTATTAATGTTGGGATGGACCAAGTAAAGCATTAAACTAAGCATACCTATTTATGTTGATCTCTTAATTTGGAACTCGCTTTTCTTATTAATTTTTTCTTGAAAAGAAAATTAAGGAAAAAACTAAGACGAAATTTCTCTGCTTGGCTACATGTAGTGCTGTAAAACATAATTGTTCCCTATTTCGGAAGACACATACCGAAATGGGGATCGCTAATGTATTAGCATTTTCTGGTAACAATTCTTTGGAGTAACACTAACTACATGACGTGCTAGCACACTTATAAATATCACCCCAGGTCATAATACTGAGGATCAGTAGACGAAAGAGATAATGTTAGGCTGTCATTCTGCTTTTACGGCTCTCCCCCTCACTACCTCATCCTCCAGTCCTATCGCTCAACAGTTTGCTCCATCCTTCACCCGCTTCAGGGTCCCTTGGGCCCTAGTTCTGTCATTTCTGGAGGACATTTCTTCCTCTCCTCCACTTGCGACACCCTCTCCTCAGGCCTTTCCAGTGAAAAGTGTACATACCAACATTAACACAATTTAACTCTAGATGGCCTGCTATGTGCTGATTTTCTCAATCCTTAGATTGCTAAAAAAATTCAGTAATATTTCCTCTGCTTAATTTGCATTATTTTTTTTAAAACTTTGTTTGTAGATGATTGGAAACTAGTTTAGAAGTAAATAAGTGCTCAGTTAATCTTCATAAGGTTCTCCAAGAAATGGCTGGAAACCCAGGACAGCCCAGGTTGCATCAAAAGGGGCCAGAGGTACCACTTGATGTACCTTCCCCAAATGGGAAAAGCTATTAGAGTTACACATCTCTATTATCTTCAGAATGACTAGCCTCATATCCTATTAAATATTTTCTGAATACTAGAAAAACATATCAAATTAGACATGAAGCAAAAAGAAATAATAAATCCTCATCTAGGAATGCAATGAGAATTGATACAACAGCAACGCAATGGAGGTCTAAAGAACTAGAAAAGTCGAAGCTTACTCCTCTATACACCCAAACAAAAATAAATACCTACTTAAAAAGTAGAATAAATTTAAATAGTGTGAGAAAACATGTGACTGAAAATCTAACAACAGCCATCAGAAACTAAATAGTATAGAAGTACCTTTAATGTTATGGTACCGACAAAACCAGCTTTGACAGTGACAGGAAGCTTTAGTGAATTTAGTGCCTCTGCCTTCAATTTCAAGTCTTTGAGAACTACATCACCTATAAGAAAAGGCACTCAGTCAGGAAAGGATTTACAAATTTTTGACAACAAAATTAAGCTGGTAAAAGTGTGATAACGAAGGTCCCAAAGCTAAATCACAATATTAAAATAAAAACCCACACATATAAATATATTATAACACATAGTCAGTACAATATAGCCAAAACCTAATTTACAAAATTTTTGTTCCCTTCTAGACAAATAAAGTAAAATTCAAAAAATATTATGAAATCTTTTTAAAAAATATGACAATAGATTGTCAAAATGCATTGTTATCATAAAATCAATTATTAAAAAAAAATTTACAACAGCTATCCTCAAATATACACTTTACTAATTAGTACATTTTGCATCAAAGCAAGGATCAAAATATCGTTTCAATGTATAGTTTCGGTCTGTCCGGAAACGGAAACGGAAACGTTTCAGAAACGTTTCGGAAACATAATGGAAACGGAGAAAAAATTGGAAACATGTGGAAACATAACTTAAAATTTACTTATTTATACAAATAAGCCTATTTATTGAATATTTGTGCATGTTTAAAGCATATACATCATATTCATGATAAATGATATTAATTCATGATAAATGACATAATAGATATATACTATATAATATCCACGAATTAGACAATTTGACACAAGTTACATATAAAATAAAAAGTAAAATAAATAGCGATTTAAACCTATTATAATTAGTAACTTAGTATTAAAATAGTTGTTTCTCTACACTTTATTTCCCCTACTACTTTTCTATTATTTTAGGAAAAATAATAGAAATATATCTTCTTATAATTTCGAGTCTTAATCTTTGAAAAATAAATGGATATTATTTTTTTACTAACTTCTAGAATTATTGTTGATATAAAAGAAATATTTCCTCTGATTCGGTATGTTTCCACTAGTTTCGGTATGTTTCCACGGAAACAATTTTGTTTCCCTGGAAACATGTGAATTTCGATATTCTACTAGTGTTTCGTTTCGGTTCCCTGAGAAACGGAAACGTTTCGGCCGTTTCGATGGAAAAGAAACGAAACTTTGATCCTTGCATCAAAGATTGTGTTTGCTTAAAAATATCTGCAACCTAAGTCCCTGCAACCACAGCACATAAGCAGCAAGTTGGAGGACACACAAGCCGAGATCTAAAAGTCAAACCAAGTGGGTCAAGCTTTGAGTCAATGAGATGAACTAACCAAAGCTCTGAGTCAATGGTATTAAGCTTTTTTTTTCCATATTAATGTTTTGGATGAGAAAGTTATTTCATCTAAAAGCTCTGGGGAGCTGTTTGCAACCTAAGTGCACACGACTCTACAAGAAAAAACTCTAATATTAACAAAAGAATCCAACTTCTCTAAAAAAATCAAAAAAGACATAGATAAGGATTCACTTTTCTCATCACTCAACTAAATCAAATATTCAAAAATTTATATTTAACGTAGGCCACATTTGGTACACCAGAATGGGCTTGGAAATGGAATAGCCAAGGTTTCTTCATCGTATCTGAAAAGGAAAGATATTGAAATTAAATAATGATCTTGGATTGAGGGATGTTCAGCATCAATAAACTTTGCTCCAATTTTGACAGGCAAGCCCAAAGGTTGTTTTGGAGCTTCAAGTGTATTCCATTGCTACTCATCGCGTCAACTATAAATGTTTGGTTATTGAGATTCATGGAAATTAGGATTAAAATTCAGGAACTGATATCAACTCTTTTTTCTCCTTTCAAAGAAAGTGTAAGTTTGAGGCAGAGTGATACTGGAGCAACAAGAACATGCACTTGCTATTCAAAGAAGAATGGATATTTTGGTCTCTGGTCTCGAGCCATCCTGAGAGATTGAATTAACTGAGCCAAGCCCTTATATTCAGGGTATTAGCAGATGAATTAAAGAAAGTGTAAGTTTGAGGCAGAGTGATGCTGGAGCAGCAAGAACATGTGTTCGATATTCAAAGAAGAATGGATATTTTGGTCTGTGGTCTCGAGCCACCCTGAGAGATTGAATTAACTGAGCCAAGCCCTTATATTCAGGGTATCAGCAGATGAATTATAAAGGATAAATAGGAACAATAATCAAGTATATATCATCTCAATTACACCAAACAGAGGAGTATTCTCAGTTGAGTTGTCAGAATTTATCCCGAAACCTAGTAACTTGAGTTTATTCTGCATTAGTGGCAACCACAAAGTAATCATTCTGCACATGTGGGTTCCAATATTTAGTTGGTTAGAAAGGACACGCAGAATTTAGTCCTAAGGATTATTTGGAAGAGTAAATTTGAGATCAGGTCTTTCTTCACACTTCCATTTGGGCTTTTGTTACAAATTATTCTAAAGTGGTGCATGTGAGCTTGATCTTGAACAATTGGAAAACTAAGCTTACCCCTTTCCTTAGACTACAAGGGATGAGCTCTTGGAAAGCCAGTCAATTAGGAGTTGGGGGAATATTCGGAGACAATTAATGAAACAACAATTTTTTGTTTCTCAAAACCAGTTGATGTAGGAATCAGGGGCATTGGCTGTTTTTCCCCTCCTGGATTCATTTTGCATTATTCCATAATCTATGATTCTAAGTTGACATAACAAGTTAACAAAGATAGGGGACAATACACAGTGATATCCTTACACACAATCCGACAATCGTCAGGGGTCAAATCAAATAGTTTGGTCAAAAGGCTAATATAAACTGTAACACCCCAAGTTGTGATATATGGGTTGTGATCGAAATTGAGTAGGGAGTACTTCCCCCAATTCTTGTTATATAATTCAATTATATAACCTTACTATTATTTTTTTATTGTAACACTCCAAACTTCCAAATGTAATTTTCAATAAATCTCTAAAATTTTAATAATCTCCCATAAATTTCTCATTCGAATTGGTGAAAATTTAAGCTTAAAAAAATGCGGGCTATTACATAAACTACACATAAAAAACATGAAAATAAGAGTTTCAGAAGGGCTAGCACCAGTTCCTTTAACCACAGTTCTAACAGTGATTTGTCTGAACATTCAAATTTGAACCAATCCATCCCTTCGGACAAGAAACCAAAATTGGAACAAGCACCTCTAATCCAGCCTCCAGCTAAAGATTTTAAAGGGCAAAATTGCCACCAAAAATCATTTCATATCTCTTAGTCAAATGACAAAAATCTTTTAGCCAACCATACAAAGGATTACTCAAGAAAAAAAAAAACAAACAAATAGTAAGATACAGTACAAGAGATTACTCAGAAGGAAAATAAAAATAAAAATAAACAAAAACAAAAAAATGAGAAGTAAGAGAGGGACAGTAAAATGGGCCAGGAAACCAAAATATACACTTTTACAAACCTTTCCAGACACTGATTCTCAAAGCCTCCGCTGAAAGTCCATGGACATATTCACCTAAATATCTTCGAAGCAAATGCAAAACCTACAGGCAAATAAACGTCAATAGTTGAAACAAAATAATCATATTAGCCAACAACCAGGGGAAAAAATTCAGAATATGTATACTCTCAATTAGATGAACATCTTTAACCAAGATATATAATCACCAAAAGATAAAATGATACATTTATTTGTTAAAGATACAGCATTTTATTCAACATTTTAACCAAAATTTTAAGCAGATTCGATGAATCCATAAATGGTATTCCGGAACATCAATGTGTTAATTAACTTGTGTCAATCATTTAGGATCTCCATTATCATGAAAAGCTTTTATCACAAGCTAAACAAGGAAGTTCTCTATCTCAAATTACACTCAACAGCTTGTAAAGCTACACAACAATAACATAGTTAATTAACGGCTCGTTGTGTATCATGGTTGTTTAACAAAAATTTATGAAGAAAAAAAAAACATAAATCTGTAGAACCATTCCTGTTTCAGTTATTTTTATCAAAGAACTTGTCCAAAAAAAAAGTATTTTCTAGACACAAAAAATATCATTTCTATTTTTGGTTTCCAGGAAATAATGTCAAATAGAGAGGAATTAGAAGCACATATTTGATAACTCCACTACTGTCATGCTTAGTGTCTTATCCTTAGACAACTTGTCCCAAGCCCCAAGAAATAAAGAGTATTAAGTTAGGTAGTTGGCAGCTAGGTAAACATTGTCATATCCCTTTATATAAATATATATATATATATAGATTGATAATTAAGTGGCCCTTGGGGTGGGAAATGGATCGTGAGATTATTCAAGTTAAAAAATTCATGAAAAAAAAAAATGTTTTGTAGAACCATTCATGTTTCAATTATTTTATCCCCCAAAAAAAAAATCACTTCTATTTTGGGTTTCAAGGAAATAATGTCATATAATGAGGAACTAGAAACATCTATTCGATAACTCCAAGAGAGTGGTTCTTAATGAGCCCAAAAAAAAGGAGGGTTGCGTTAGATAGTTAACAGCTACTTAAAACTTTTTCATGTCCCTTATTAACATAGAATCATAGATCGTAAGAATACTTGAATGAAAAAATAGGGTGTTCCAAACCCTTGTTATTGGATGAGTTGGGAAGAGGCTTGGGTAATATCCCCAAAGTCTCATGTTCAACTTCAACCCAGAGGGCCACTTACCTATCACAAAATAACATTAAAAAATGTTCCCCTTGAGCAACGCACTACATCAGCTTTTCAAGTGCTCCATGAAGTGGTCAAGAGGTGTCACATCAGTGTCCATGTACAGTTTAACTGAGGAGGTGGCCTCAAATAGACCAAAATAGTAAAACAGGATTTCATATAGCTGACCCCAAACAATTGGGGATAAGGTGTTGTCAAGTATAGTAAGTAAAAACACATATTTGATGCTTTCAAAAAGAAAAACAGAAACACAATGACACTTGGTTGTCCAAAGCACTTGGACAACAACCGTTGCTGCCCTCACCACAACCACTGTCATTACAGACCACCCAATCACCAAAACTACCTCCGCGGGCTCCGCCTTACCACTCCTACACCATCATCAGTCTTTCCAACAGCATTATTGCACAATATTGCAATTACCAGTACTCACCCCCATATTGTTGTTATTGCCACCACGCAATCGCAACACCAACACCCCAACCAACAATACATCACCAACCACTATCCTGCCACCACTACAACAACCTCCACACCACCAACTATTCACATAGAACCACATGTTAGAATATAGGTATAAACTTGAGTAAGAGGTTCTTTTGTAATTTCCAAATATTTTTTTCATAATTTTCAGATATTTAATTATATAAAAAAAATGAAAAGGAGTAGAAATGAGAATTAACTCATTCACCTCTACTTGAAAAAATATTCTCTTCTTCTTCTTCTCATCTTTTATATATTTCAACTTGATATCAGAGCATTCATCTAGGACAGGAAGTCGTCAAAACAGCTCAGAAGGCACCGAGGGAGAAATTTCTGTTCAGACCACCCACTGATGTCATTGCAGAACAATGACATCATTATGACGTCAATATTTCTGGATCACCGGAAGACATGGCTAGGGTCATCTCATCATGCTAGGATTTATGATGACTTTTTGCCAAATTTTTTGAAGTCGTCAAGTAGTTTTTTCTATTGAATGTTTTTTAAGAAAAGGGGTGTCATTTTTGTGATCTGTATTTCTCACATTCCAAGGCAGTTTGTGCACGAGGCTTCTTCAGAGGAGTGCAACTAGGCTTTGTATACTTGGTCTTGAGTGGCCTGTGATCAACTGGATTGGTTTTGTTGATTCTTCTGGTGGCTCTCGACTGTGTAGCCAAACCACCTTTTGGTCCTTGGTTGGCCGCGTTTTGCCTATTTTGATGCTATTATTGTTAGTTTGACTCTACCCTTGAATTTTTGGTGTTGTTTCGAGATTCTTTGGGACAGTTTCACAGTTTTTTGGCACATGGATTGCTCTTTTGAGGCAAGTAACCATGTCTGAAGTTAGCTTGCGCTCCATTAGTGGCAAAGGGAATAGTATTAGTTGTGTTGGAACTCTGGGAGACAACCCCTCAGTACAAATTAGCCCAGTAAAATTGGATAGCATAAATTACTTTGCATGGTCGCAGTCCTTTTTACTGTTAGTTCAAGCTTGTGGACTAAATGCTTATCTGACAGGAGCTGCTAAGCAGCCAAAGAAGACAAATTCTACCTATCGTCAATGGATTTCTGAAAATTCACTAGTGATGCCATGACTATTTAATTCAACACAACCTCAGAATGGTCGTGACTATTTGTCTCTCGACACTACTCATGCAATTTGGTCAGCTGCTGCCCAGATGTACTTGCAAGTTGGCAATGATGTTTAGAATTACGAACATTGAGAAAAGGTTAATAAGGCAAATCAAAAAGATATTACTGCTGAATACTATATTGAGCTTAATAGTTTGTGGGAGGAATTGGATTGTTATCACGACTTCCAAGTGGATTGTGCCAACGATTGTATTAAGTTTCAGAGGCTACTAGAGGAGCGAATTTATGATTTTCTTGCGGGTCTTAATCTTTAATGTGACCAAATGCATATCCAAGTTCTTGGTTGGAACCCTCCTTATCCTACCTTACAACAAGCATACGCTAGTGTGCAACCAGAGGAAAGCAAGCGGAGTGCAATGCTTCTCGCACATTCAGTCAGAAAGGTCAGTTTTAGTAGCCATTCCTCAATGAGAAACTTGGCTTACACGGCCTCAAGTGGACAACAAGAATAAGAGTTCAGATAAGAAATTGCGGAAATGTGACTTGCATAAAATCGAAGCACGCTAGAGAGTATTGTTGGAAACTCAAACATTGTCCAATACAAGGATGAGGTGGTATTTGTTCAAGACTAGTGAGGTCTCATGCTCACATGTTTGAGATTTCTAAGTCCATGCCTCCCTCTAGTTGCACAGAAACAGCTACCTTATTTAACACAGCACGAAAACGTGAATGGAAATTGAGCACGTCGAATTCCTTGAAAACCCAGTAACACAGGATTACTCACCCAACAAGAGAATAAATCTCTAAAATTCGTAATTAAATATTACTGCTAAGAAATTTAATGATAAAGACCTATTACATCATATTTATAAAGCTAGAATACTACTACTTTGACTAGGAAACCATAACTCATGTTCTTATCATAATTCTAATAGAATAAAGATTCCTATTTTGAATTAAAAACAAAAAAGATAACTAATTTGAGATAAATTCAAATTTGCAAACTATAGAATCATGTAATGACTCTGAAACAAATTACATGTTTTTGGCAAGTTCCATAAATGTCCTACATCAAATTCTCCCACTTAAAAACAACTCGTCCTCAAGTTAACTGGATGTATACGACCTCGAACTCATCCATAACCCGATAATAATAACTAGATTTTTTGAAAAACAATTAAATATTCAAGGAGTTCTTCTACCGCATCTTCCATCAAGTCTGTAACTTTAAGTCCATGTATTGATGATAATAATATTCCAATAATAAAACAAAAATTCTCTTCTTGATCCACTACAAGTTCAATCTTCTTGGAAGCATCATAATCATATTTTACAAGTTCAAGCTTATTCTCATCTGCAGCATTGACAACTTCCATGGGAATTTCTTATTCCTTTCCTTCCATAAAAGAGTTTGTGGAATCTATTGGTACCACTAGATCCACGCTTTGATCTATTAATTCTGAACTTTCTTCTTCTTCGACTTTATGCACAATAGGAGTTGTTGTCATACATTGAAGATCTTCAATGTTTGCCTTGACATAACTCATTGAGATATGGTAACTAGTGTTTACTAGCTACTTGTATAGCAAACTTCATAGGAATCAATCTATGCACCGGAATTGGCGGTGATACCTTATTAGAGATTGCACGCTTTTGTAACGAGCCACACGCCTTTGTAGCATGGGTTTATCAACAAGTTGGCCTCAAACAAATCCTTCGACGCGATTCTTGCTGATTGTAGAGTCTTTGTTGGCTTTGAGACCAAATTCTAGAAGCATCTCATGAATCTCAACAAACAGATCGTTGAATTGCTACATGTGTTCTTCATTTGTACCCAACTTAGCCTCGATCCCATGACCAACGTCAATAGAATTTTTTATTCTATCAGCACCAATTGCCATCAAGCCTTGCGAATCCTCGCTCCGATACCAACTAACGTATAATGGAAAACATGAAAGCAACTAAGCACGTCGAATTTCTTAAAAACCAAGTAACACGGGGATTACTTACCCAACAAGAGAATAAATCTCTAAAATCCTTAATTAAATATTACTGATAAAAAATTTAATGATAAAGACATATTATATCATATTTATATAGCTAGAATACTACTACTTTGACTAGGAAACCATAACTCCTATTATTAACCTTATCCTAATCCCAATAGAATAAAGATTCCTATTTTGAATAAAAAATAATAAAGATAACCAATTTGAAATAAGCTCAAATTTGGAAACAAAATACATGTTTTTGGCAGGTATTATATCTGTCCTACATCATTATCCAAGAAGGAATTAAGGACTCTTCGACAGTTGATGGCATGTTTTGATGCCTCTTCTTCAGCCTCTACTTCTAATTCTCATTTTTCCCACACTGCTATATTTGCAAGTGTTTTTGTTCCACCTCTTCCTCTCATCCTTTCAACTATGGTGCTACTGACCACATGACATGATCCTCTAATCTTTTTTCTCTATACTCTACGTGCTCTAGTAAGATAGAGTTAGAGTGGCAAATGGCTCTTTGTCATCTATCTCTTGTAAAGGGTGTTCAATGTTCTTCATCCTTATTACTCTATTCAGTTCTCATGTTCCAAATTTTTCTATTGATCTTTTGTAAGTTGGTTGCTTCGCAAAATTTCTAAATTGTTGTGACACTCTTTCCAACACATTGTGTTTTCCAAAGAAATCGATTGGCAATGGTAGGGCACGTAGTAATTTGAACCTGTTGCATGGAAAACCCTTTCATATTCCAAAAAACTTCTCACAAGCCTCTTCAAGCAAATAGAACTCATGAGATTCAAGAACTGCATCAGTGGCACAAACATCTTGGTCATCTTTCCTTAGGTGTTATAGGGAAACTTTTTCCTCTGTTAGTTCAGTGGGGTACTTCAAATCAGTTTGTTTGTGATGCTTGCGAGTTAGATAAACACAAACCAAACTCCCATCTGAGTATTAATGATAAAAGCACTACACCAATTATGGTTATGCATTCTGATGTACAGGGTCCATCCCTAATTGTTACTTTGTCTAATTATCGCTAGTTTGTAACTCTAATTGATTGTTATTCGCGAGTTACATGGGTTTACTTGTTGCACCATAAGTACTTGTCACGAAATGATCTTGCTCAAAATGGTGCAGCAAACCGAAAGAACAGACATGTTATTGAGGTAGACATTCCCTTCTATTTACCATGAATTTTCCTACATTATTAACCAGATGCCCTTGACCACTCTAGATTTCAAAATACAACTGTACCTACTTCATGGCACATTTTTGGGTCATAGTATTCCTCGTATTTTTTATGCATTATCATCGACACCCTAGAGGAAAACTAAATCTGCAGAAGAATGAATGCCTCCCTACCTGCTGCTCGACACATCTGACCTCGCCTAAGTTTCCATAAGACCAAAACACCAACCACAGCCCCAACTGCATCAAGACTAGCCCACTCCACTCTAGAGGAAAACTAAATCTACAGAAGACTGAATGCCTCCCTACCCGCTGCTTGACACATCTGACCTCCCCTAAGCTTCCATAAGACCAAAACACCAACCACAGCCCCAACTGCATCAAGACTAGCCCACTCCACTCTCTGCGAATGCCATAAACTTCTTGCCACCATCTTTGAACAGATTCCCATTTAATTTCCTACAAACAGAAGATTGACGGGTTCCAACTCTTCAACAGCCGCTTCACAACCACCCTTTTATCAGGGTCGTTTAGTCCACACACATTCAAAGATATAATTTTAACACTCATCATTAATACTATTCAAGCAAATTACACCCCCAGCAACCCCCTCCTCACAACCCCTCTTTCCATCATAATTTCCTCAACTTGACAGGTTCTTTAAGACCCTCCACGACCATCTAGCTGAAATCTCTTCTTTGCCCACAACTATACTATGGCCACTGTTGCTAGAATTCGGCCCGTTTGCTTCCTAAATATCTCTTAACAACTCCATCATCCTTCTCTCAAAACCATTACATGACAACCCCAAATGTTGACTCACCCACCGCACTTTCCACAACACCCATCTGGTCACCTGATCCTCCACTGGAATCCCCCACACATGAACCCCCCTCTGGAGTGACTACAGCAAGAGGGTTGCATATTAAAGGCAATTCACTCTCCCCACTCCTACTTATTACCAACTGCCAATCAAACAAACATCATATACCCAACAACTGATACGCTCTTCATGATCTACCCTTTGTTGGCCACAACAGAAATCCAGATCTAAATCAATAACAGCTCTACACACCGTAGATAGAGAAGTAAGAGAATCACCTTCCCAACTGTTAGACTCTCCACTTCTGCTACGAACCTCTTCCTCATACTACCCCTGCACCCTTGCCTTTGATCCTGTCTCCACCTCCATGCTACCATCCCCTAGCATCTAATCCATTTGCAGGCCCTCCTGAACACCCCTGCGATCAATCACCCCCTCCCTTGAGCTTTCTTCCCTCTGCGCTTCTCCCTGATCCCCATAGTCCAGAGAAGCCTCATTGTCCCTTGAAGCCTCTACGTTTGTTGCACTCATAACAGCCACTTCCCCTATATTACCCAGCGCTCCGACCTGGGCCAATGGAGATGGGCTTCTACCTTCTCTATCTTCCCTACTTAAACCCTTACCATCACCAATCAGGCTCATCTATGCCGCCCGATCAACCTATCCCATACCTTGGGCATGACCGACTGGCTTGGGCCTATACCCCTCAGACCCCCCCCCCTACTCCACTTTTAAATAACCTTGGGCCCCATCCTCCTTTCTAACCAAAGCCCAACACAGGTTCAAGCCAACCTCGCCGCCCCACTACCTGTCCACGAGTCCCCCCCCCCCCATATTCAAAGTTTGAATCTCTATTGTACCGCAGACTACCATTCATCCCCTACCATCCACGTGTCCACCTGCTAAGCTCACTTGCCCCCCTCATCTAACATGCACTCCGCACATGATCACCTTTCATCCCAACCTCTGCAAATCTCCATGTTAGACCATCCCTCCAGCTCAAAAGCAGAGAAACACGGTCCGGCCTCTGGCTAGATCGAAATCACATAACTCCACTAACCCACCCTCATCTGAACCACTGCTGGGATATACTCTCTCCCAGCCAAAACCTAGATGTAAGCCCATCAAAAATGGGCCCTAGATTCATCCATCCTTAGAAGAAGAAAAAAATCCACAGTGATCCCCACTAGCATGCAGCACCTCCCTGCTCCAAAGGAATGTCGGCAATCCTATTATCCTTACCCATGTCTCTTGTGCCATCTCCGATCGAAGACAAGTAGACAACAACCTGCTGAATTTCAAAAATCTAAAAAAACTGATTCTCCATCAAACCTCCACTCTTTCTTATGCAAGATTCTAGTTGCCTCTTCTCTTGACGGAAACTAGAAGAGGAAGAGTATACCCCATGCATATCAGATACCTTCACAGGCACCTGCACCTTCAATTGCCGATCAACCCATCCTTGAACCCTTTCTCTCTCTGGGACTTCCGTTTGCCAAGCCCCAATTCTACCCACAAGACACCTCTGCAAAAACTCAATTTATCCACGTAATGCCGTATCTCCACCCTCACACCCCCCTATTCCCCATGACGCTGCTTGTCCACCCTAACCGTTGTCTCTGGCCACGGCTTCCCTGGACTTTCTTTGGCTCTCGCTTGAGACATAGGCATCATTCCAAAAGCCTTCACCGCTGACAACCACCCATCTCTCACATTCTCCATTGGAATAAACAGGTTCTGACAGTCTTCGCCAACCCTCGATCTTCATATAACTCCCCTCACTGTTGGTCTGGCGCCATATCCAAAGGCTCCTTCCTCTGCTGTGAAGGGCCCTAGGAAACACCAACCTCCTCTTTCCTTTTAACCTCTCTTCCAGAACAAAAAGTCTAGCTATGTTCGTGTCAACCACACCTTGCACAACACGTTAGGGCCTTGTTCTGTAATCTGGTAAAGCTCATGACCTTCTCTGCCCTTGTCGGAAATATCATACGACTTGGTTCTGAACTGAACCACAGTCATCGTCGCTTTGATTGATGAGCATGCAAGTCAATTTTTAGATGAATCTGGGCAAGCAAGATGACCCCCCCCCCCCAAAAAAAAAAAAAAAAATATGTCTTCCCAACAAAACTATTTAAACCATATCATCTTGTTGTTAAAAAGTAGAAGGACATTCATATTTTCGTTATAGGTTAATGTTTTCTTGTATTTCTCTCATCTCCTCTCCCTCTTCCAACTAATTTCTTTTATTTTTCTCACTCCTTTGAGAGATTTTATAGTTAATTTTTTTTATTTATTTTTCTATATTAGACTAGCTTATAAGGTTTTTGTAACCACAGGTTTCGCATATAACTAAAAAACTGGATATCCAAAGGTTTTGCATGCAAGTGTTGTATATAAAACTGCCTCATTATTTACTTCCTCTAGTAACTTCTTTTTCTTTTTTTTTTTTGATAAGTACTTCCCCATTTACTTCAACATTGAAACAAAAAGAACCATCCATCTCTCGATTTTGCAATTTGAATTAGTCCTTTATAAAATTTGATCTTCCCATATATATATATATATAGAAAGAGAGAGAGAGGGAGGGAGAGGGAGAGACACACACGCACACACATATACTGTAAAACTAGGCCATGTTGATAGATTCAAGACTTGGGTATTATTTGCATGAAATAACTTGTTTTAAAAAGTATTGGGAACATCTAGAGAGCCCAAGAAAGGATTTGAAAATAATTTCCTGAATTCTAGAATAAAGAAATGCACAAAAAGGAACTTTCGAAGCCATTAAAGTTTAACATTTGGACTTTTTTCTTCCATGGTTGTTCATTTGTTTATTCTTTCTAGGCTTTTCCGTATCGAAACTGTTTAAACTATATTTAGATGAAATTTTTTAAAATGATGTGATTTTTTATTTTTTTTCATTCATTTCTTTTCACCAGGTTTGTGTCTGGAAAACTGTCTGAATTTTCATTTAGCTGGAATTTTTCCTACATTTTTTTGAAATGTAAATTTTCAATACATGATGTGCTTCTAAATTATTTTTATTTATTGAGAATGAGAATCCAAAAGACAATTTAAATGTTATATAGAATGTGATCCTTAATCTCCAAAAGAAAATGTAAATGTTTCTGAAACATTATTCTTAATTTTCTCTTTTCTCCTGAAATTGTTGTTTCATGTTATTTGCATTTTTCTCCAAACTAAATATATATATAAAAAAAAAAAAAACTCATTCACTAGCCGCCACCTGAATCCAAATGAAAATCTCCATGCTTTGCATCTACAGATGACCAATCCAAAATGGCAGGGGAAAACAAATTCAGTCGGTAATTATGTCCTGGTCACTTTCATATATATCCTTATGTTTGTTATCAACAAAAGACTGACAAACTTCATCCAACGCTTTTTTTTTTAATAATCTCATCCTCCATAATGATCAATCACTACTCTAACCTCAAATGCAATTCTTTCAATCCTCCAAGTTTGTTAGATGAACAAAATGAGAAATGGGATAAGTATTTAAAAACTTATAACATTATAATCCCATCATCCCAAGTACATGTTGACCCAGATATCAAAGGATGCTCCACTAGCATTCTGATTCCACTGACTTTAGCTGTAAGAACTTCAGAAAAATAATGCCATCTTCATTCAAATTTCAAACAATATCCTCCCCAGTGTTTAAGGATTCAAAATATCACTAAATTGTTCCTTGGCACTATATTTAGCCAATGCCCCTGGATTTGAATTCAATGCGCAGCACTTATATATATACACATACATATATCAAACCAGAAATGTAGAATTTGATGAAATCAACCAAGTAATGTAGAAATTGAATATATATCGTAAAGTGGACTTCAAATAAGGAATTAAAGCCTTACGTGTGCTTCGAACATGATGGTGAATCGAGCCGATCCTTATGACCTATAATCGGAACCGGCCTATCGTCCGATCATTGTATTGCATATTGATTGACGTCCAAGAACTGCCATTGAAGAATACAAAGAGAGGATCGAAGAAAACTGATTGGATCGTTTTTAGGTTTGTTTGAAACCCTAACTGTTAGTAATCTGTACGGAGAAAGACCCAGAGAAGCGGAGGTTTTGAAAGAAATGACATGAATGAAAAAAAAAAAAAAAAAACAGTGTACATTTATAGAGGATGCGAATTTACAAAACGGTGGTATTCATGGCTCTGCCCCGGTCATCCGCAGACGTCGGCAAGTAGGGTCGCAATGGTTACCCTAACTTGTGAACCGCCCGAAGACAAAACGGTTTTGGGCGTCTCGTTTTGATAAGCGAGTTTAAAATGAGTTGGGTAAATGAAACCCACCTATTTAACGGCTTAAAATAGGTTACTGGTGGGTTGAATATGGGTCAAGTATAAGCGTTAAAAACACTGTTTTAATTCCCATCTTGTACCCACTCACCTCTCTTACCTGAGAGTTGAGATATAATTCACTTACGTTTCATTTAGACAAACGGATAAAAAAGTCAAATTAAATAAAATATATTTGAATTAGATAAAAAATAAAATCTTATGAAATATTAAATATCTCATTCCGTTGTTTGAAATATGACAGGATAAAAAATGTGTATATGTTATTATATTTCAATTTTATACTTAAATCAATATAATTACTAATAAAAATAATAAAATTTTATGAGATATTAAATTTGTATTTTTAATAATATTTTTTCTAAGATTCTAGAAAAATCAAATTCTAAAAAAATATTTTTTCAAAATATATGCTTAAAAACTTCAACCAAAAAAAAAAGAATAATAGAGAGATACAAATAAATAAAAGAGGATTTAACAAATTTAATAATTTATTATATACAAAATTTTATAAAAATGATTATCAATAAACGTAAGAAGAAGAAAAAATCATCACTACATTTAAAATCTATTTAATAACTCAAAAATGTTATCAATAGTGATGATAATATGTTATGAAAATATATATGAGTAGCGTCAGTAAGGATTATTGGAAGCAATCGCCTCACTTTTCTTTCTTTTACTTATTATAAGAGAATGATTAAGGACTTTTTTTATTTTAATTCTTACCCCATCGAGCGTGGGATAAAAACAATCCCATCAGGATGCTGGGATTATTTTTATCCCACACCTATTGGATATAATTATAAATAAACTCATCCTAAGTAAATGTACAAATATAAGATAGGATATCACTTATTTTATCCTACCATCTTATCCCATCAAACAAATATAGCCTTAAGTCTTATTTTATGTGAGAGAATGAATACAAAATAAGCATATTTTGATGAAAAACAAAATATTATTCACAAATTAATTATAGAGTATAATATAATTCATTTGAATAAATAAAAAAATAGAATATGAGAGCATTACTTATAAGAATATGAGACGAGATAATAGAGCAATCATTTCTTTATATTTAGATAACTAATAAAATGAGAAGAAAATGCAATGTAATCTTCTTATCATGATTGAGAATGATATACAAGAGAAATAAATAAATGGGGTGTTTAATTATGTGAGTTAAAAAGATAAAATAAAATTTTACTTAAAAAAAATAGAGCAAAAAAAATAATCACTAACTTCCTAATTATTTTCCTTCATCTTCTCCCACTCTTGAAAGAAGAGCAATCACAAAATAACATCTCATTTGTTTCCTTTTTCTCTCCCTTCCTTCTAATTCTTTCAATCCAAACGCACTCCAGCTTAAGTAAGTCATTAGCTTAAGCCTAATACTAGAGAATGCGAAGGAGTTCGTGGTAGATCATGGAAACATCGTCATGCAGCATGGCTAATTGCAGTAGAATATAGTAAGTGAATGGTCAGAAATTTTTACCTTACCATGTAAATTTTTTTTTTCAAATTTTTTAAATCCATGCAATTTTTTCGTTATTATTCAAACTCATGCAGATTTTAGAAGAACACCAACTTTAACAAATTTAAACTTTTTCTTTCATAATTGTCTTTTAATAGATTTGCAAAAAGACCATTTTACTTATCATTCTCATCTCTTCCTCATTCAAACCCTAGATTATATATATATGTGTGTGTGTGTGTATAGTGTGCGTAGGTCTATATTGCATATTTATTATAAATGTGTATACAAATTAATTACATATTCAATTAAATATTATCAATCTACAACTAAATTTGAATCAGAAAGATGAAGGAATTTTACAAATCACAATCTCATATCTTTAAAACACTACAAAAAACGATCATATAAAATGGTTATTGAGATGTGCGCAATGGAGAAAATAGTTGATTCTCACTCCTCTCTTTTTCAATGTTCTCTTTCTTCTTTCTTTTTTGAAGTATTTATTATACTTTTTTTTGTATAGACAGAAAAATATTAGCAAGCATGACTGCCACCAAATTTGTTACTCACTTTCTCGAGTAATTCAAATGCAACCTTCACAACGTTAAAGTTCAACTCTCTAAAACATAAGGTGCACTTACACGACATTTGGTGCAACTCGTATAACGTTGTACACCAATTTAATTTAATGTTGTTCTTCTAAATCTGGTGCAACTTTCATAACGTTAAGGTTCAATTTACATAACACTGTGAACTAATTAATTTGATGTTATTCTTCTAAACCTAGTACAACCTTCACAAATATCATAAACATTTAATATTTATGTCAAATTTTAGTTCAATCGTATATAGATTCAAGTTTTTTTTATAAAGAAACAATATATATATATATAACGATATCAATACCCATTCATTCCTCAATTACATCACAAATGACAAATCCAAAATCCAACAATTTGACAATGTTCTTGTATAGTTTTAGCTCAATCATATATAGATTTAGGTTTTCTTCAATTCAATCCTTAATAGGTTTAAAATTACGGAATGAATTAGTAAAAGATAGAGAAATCATTAAGTTTGGATGTAAATTATATCCTCAAAATTCTTTATCCTTGAAAGTTTATTATTGAGGATCTCTTCAATAGTGAGATCACATAAAAATTCTACCATAGTGCGATAATAGTAGAAATTGACGTTGGGGCTCATTGGGTTTTTGTAAGATAATGAGAGATTAGGGTTTGTGTAAAATAAAGGAATGTTAATTTTGTCTTTTAATAAATGATATTTTTGTCACACAATATATGAAAGAGATAAAATTGATGTTGAAAGGAATAAAGTTGATACTTTCCTAATTTTTATGATACCTTCTCAATTTAATTCATAAAGATAGATTTTTATCTAAATTAAAATCTGACACTGACTGACTTCTAATATTAAAAAAAAAAAAGAAAATTAGTGACTGAATTGTAATTGCTCTTAAATTTTTTTTTATGTAAAACTCTATTCAAAAAAGTCATTAAAAATGACAAAAGTTTTGAAAAAGTATAAAAGCATAAGATATTGAAAGATTGATATAATAACACATGCTTCCAGTCACAAGGTCAAATCATAGCAGTTTGTGAATTATTATTTTTTCTTATCAAATAAAAAAGGTATCTAAACCGTTAGAATTTGACTGATTCTTTTTTCTTATGTAGAACCATTTTTTGGTAAAGCATAACGCCTAAGCTACTAAACAACCCATAAAAGAGAAAAGAAGGGACAAATCTTCTAACAATTCATTATTGTTTTCATTATATATCTATATCTACACACACACACACGTATATATATATATATATATATAATAGTCCAGGTTCTGTTTCCTTTTCATTTCCTTTTTCTACTAAAGAACTTATAAAAGAGAAAAGAAGGGACAAATCTTCTAACAATTCATTATTGTTTTCATTATATATCTATTTCTACACACACACACACACACATATATATATATATAGATATAATAGTCCAGGTTCTGTTTAATTTTCATTTCCTTTTCAGTGTGAAATGTACACAAAATCCAGACACACAAGACAAGCACGCCATCACGGGCAATTTAGAACTGCCGTTGGTGGTGGTGAAGGATACAGCCTCTTTACTTCTCTTGATTGTATACGCAAGCCAAATTCAATGTTAGGCATCATGTGCAAAGGAAAAAGCTGATAGGAAATGAAAAATATAGAAAACGTGTTACATCCATCACAGTCTTTTAAAATATTAGCACCTCAATTTTCTTCTCTTTATGGGTTTTTCTTCTAGAGGCGAAATACTACTTCTGGTTGTTTCTTAAAATGAGTTGTTTTCATAATTTTCTTTCTTTGAAAACAGTTTTTGAAATATTTATACCTTGCTAAATGCATTTTCTGTTAGCCTTTTCATCTTTTTTGTTTTAGAAAACAAAAAACTGTTTTTTGAAAACGAGTCCAATTGGGTATCATTTTTAATTTTCTTTTTTCTAAATTTCAAAAAATAGAAACAATGAATGTTGAGAAACTTGTGAAAACTGGGCGGCTGGTATGTACGGCATTTTTCTAGTGATGCAACTCTGCCATGTTCTGCTATTGAAGATTTCATGTTTAATTTGGGTGTCCTGCGGGCTGGCCTGCCCTCTATTGGAGCTGCCTGCTTTAGAATGCTTTGTTATGTGAGGACATATTCAATGGTGATCCAAACTTAAATTTGTGTCAAAATTTTATTCAATTCTTTATTCAAATGCATACCAAATTATGATGTAAAACAAATGATTCTTGAAATTTTAGAAAAATGAGAGCAGCGTTCAAAGTCTTATTTCAAATCAAAATACTAGTAGTAGACGTAGATTTGATCGTTTGCATTTTTTAAATTCGAGACCCTACTTTTACCTGAAATGGCAAGATGGACGATTCCCATCGATTCTACCCAAGGCCTAAGCTACTTTGGCCAAAGTCCATCATTAATTTGACGTTTTACTATTTTTGGACAAATTTTATTTTTCTAATTACTTTGTATAGAAAAGTCGTTTTAAGTCTCGATTTGTTTTTATTTTCTTATATAGTTTCTAATTTGAGTCAATACAAAAAGTCTCAATTTTTATTTTTTCCGAATTTCTTTAATTTTCTAATTCTATTAGTAGTAGTATAGGAATAATAGAAATTAGTAGTTTCCTATTTGGATTAATAATCTTTTTAACTCTATAAATATGATGTAATTGACTCATAATATACAATTTGTTTTATCAATAACATATCAAATTTGAATTTAAAGAATTGAACTCTTGTTAGGTGAATACGTAACTCCCGTTTTTAGTTATTGAATTTCTTTGTATCCTTTGTTATCCGCATCTAATTCATTTTTATTCAAACTTAAACTCAAATTAGTGCAATACTATTTATACATTCAAATCATTGTTGAGAGACAAACTAAAAACTTTTGGAAATGATGAAAAATTTTTTGGGATAAGATAAGAATTTTTTCGATTGATTCAAGTAAAAATTATGAGAACTTCAAACTCAAATGAAATTTTTATCCAAAATTTGACTCAAATTTGCGGTACGAGATGGTCCTGTTATTTTTGTGCTTTCTTTTGGGGTTAGGCCTCTTCCCACCTTATATAGTCTTCCTTTTGGACTTCTGTCCACTAGTTCTTGTATGCTGTGCTGATCTCTGTACATGGGGAGGTAAAGGTTTGCCTGCTTTTCCTTTGTACAATTTCTTTCTCCTATAAAATTCTTATATCCTTACCCGTTTATTTCAAAAGAAAACCTTAACTGCTCTAAACAGCTTCCTGAAAATGGATTTTTTTTCAAAAGTAATTTTCCCAGGACGCTCCATCAAGAGGCTTTTCACAGGACGCTTGGAATAGCGACTGCAACCGCTTAGTCAAACACACGCTACAAGCCACAAGGCTGAATTTTAAGTTTTAACTTGCTTAAAAGCTTAGGATCCGTTTGGGCCAGCAGTTTGGAAGGATGCATTTGGCATTTGAAGTTGAAGACGCGAAGCAATATTCGCCCAAGACGCAAAACTAATTTTAGAAAACAAAGGAATCTACATTCTTGGCTTACAAACATAAGAGAAAGGTCATTATTCTGCATTTGAAGTTATTCCAGAAGAATAAAAGAGGAGATTCTGTATAAATAGCTTAACAAGAAATTAATGAGATCAATTATTTAATTCCTGAGAAGCTACAAGTGATTTTTTATTGTAAATCTTTTGGAATTAGATTTTGGTTTCATACATGAACTCTTATTCTCTCAATATCAAATCAAAACAATGCACATGTCACACAACCCCACATATATGCAGAAAGAATGCCAATTACATGGTCCAAACAGTACTTAAAAAATTTGAATCCCCATAAGATCGGTGTCCATTGGTTTCTGTTTGTTCTCTGTGTACCCAAAAAGCACAGGTGTACGTTCATATGCTGTGAAATAACAGTTTTGAAAAACAAGAGTCCAACAGAATCAGCTCTCCATTTTGCTAGCCTTTAAATGATCGTTACCAAACTTCTGTTTTATGTTTCGTCTCAAATGTCTCTTCTGTTGTCATTTAATACAATCAAAGGGAAATCAAACCATGCCTTGAGAATCTAATTCAAATTTTATTCATTACGTACCCGTGAAACCAGAAAAAACTAGCCCACCCCGTGATTACCCCCCACTGACACGTGCCCCCTCCACGTCTTCCCACGTAATTACATATATGCATTTTTATATATATATATATATATAAAGTTCTTTTTTCTTAAATTTCTAGTCAATTGGTAGCCCGGTGGTTTGAAATCTCTACTAATCTCCTCTTATATGAAAAAAAATTTCAGTAGTAATATAAATTAAATTTTGACATATAAAATATATTTTAAATTATAATATTATTGTAATATATTCTTATTGCATGTTTAAAATTAATTTACATAATCATTAATTTTCTCCATACTACCTTACTCGATTATAACTGGAGTTTTTTTTCTCTTCCTTTTTCTTAGGAAGAACTTAAACCCTAATTTTTAATTTCTTTTTTAAAAATGAACAAATAATATATGACATTGAATGACCGTTTGTTTCAACACACGCACGCACGCGCGCACACACACATATATATATAATTTTTTTTATCTTATCCACATTATTTCTAACACTGAACCATTGTCCGATTCAACACATATATATCGAGTTTCTAATTCTATCCACCTTTTTTTTCAAACAAAATATACATTCCAACATATTTTTAATATTAACCACTCGAGTCTTTTAAAATATATTTTTATAAGTTTCTTTTCACAAGAATTCCTATTAAGAGACATTTCTCTAAGCATTCAAAGATATCTCTTTTTCAAACAATAGGAATGTGATAAATAAAATCAAAATAGTATTAGCATGAGAAATTTGACTTAAAATCACTTGTCTGATAAAATAACACACACACAGAAATATAGAGAGAGAGAGAGAGAGAGATTCACCTAAGATTGTTGCAAATGAACAGTTACAAAGCATGTGACTACCTGGGAGTTGATAGCCAAAGTCCTCTTAAATCTTCCAGGATGAGAGGTACATGGGTTGGCCCACAAGCACTCAAGCAGCAATTATAGTTACACGTGTCTGGAACAGACAGGCCTGTGCTTGGAGAACCAATAAAATGAGTGCGTAAAATATAAAAACGAACCATGAAACACAAAACATCAGTGACCACAATCCACAAACAACCCCTTAACTTCGGAGACTCTAAACTGCCCGTGAAAGCACACACGTGACAGGTTAAGACAACACATGCATGCATCATTCTATTTTCACTAATACAACTTTAGCTCTATATAAGTCACTCACTCTTCTTCTACTACCAAGCAAAACTAAAAATTTGAGCATCACTTCACGGTGGAGCTAGCGACATCGAAGCCGCCGGACGCTCCAAGTTCTATAGAGTCCGGGAACGCCCGTTGTTTTGCGAAGTGGGTCAGGTGAATTAAGTTCTTAATTCAGACTTAATGCTTAATACATGTTTATCATATATTAAGGTTGGTTTATTGAGCTATGTGCATGAGACATGAAAGTAGGTTTGGAATTGGGGATTGGTTGTTTTCTTAGTGTCTTACACATATACACATACACGCATATGTGTGTGTATACGTACGTATAAACACACATACACACCCACATATAATGGGTTTTTGTCCCACCCGTGAATGGCTTTATTCTGCTGTCGTGAACTAACGTCATGCTTCCTACTTCTAGGGCCACAAGAAGCTAAACAACAATAAAAAATCACGAGACCTATATTGCTTTTGGAGCAAACCAGATTCACCAGATTGCAACTGCTATTAATTCTATCCTTCTCAATCACCACATTTGCCAGACTACCATAAAAGGCCCTCTATCTCTCTCTCTCTCTCTACGTATTTATATATAATATTATATATACTTGCATTATAGGAATCACATGAAATATAACGTTGAAATCAACGAGTGACGTATTTATATACATACATATATATACACACACACACTATACAGAAACTTTTTTTTTTTAAAACTTTACGGACAGATCTTATAAACCACTTAAAAAAATAGAACTAGTAAAGCAAACCAATTAAGTGGGTTTTCTGTGCACTTAAGGCTGATTTTCATGATATATATTATACACATTTTGGTTTATATATATTAGTCTAAACATGGAAGCTTTTCAGGTGAAACCAAACACAGAAGAGTGCCATATTAAATGGAGAATATAAGGGATTACAATTAGATTTAAAATGCATTTGGTTTTGGCACACTTTTCCAGAACACTAGAACCTCAAAGCAGCTCACAACCTCAAAGCTATTGAACATGCAATCACTCCCAAACTAATCCCATACTAAATAAAAAAAACACAAGAAACAAACACACTGTATTAAAGAGATTAGAAAAAGAAGAAAACAGAAATCTCTGCACCACCAAACATTAATTGAAACAAACAAACTAAATAGAAAAAGAGAGAAGAGAGATATCCTTGGATAGAAACCCCCTAAAGAACAAAGATAAACCTGTACCAAAATTGCCACAGAAAACCTCTCTCCTATTGCTCTTTTTAAAGAGTTTTCTAGAGAAAATGCTTTTTTGGATCAACTGGAACTTGACACGTGTCAATCTGTACATGAAAACTGTATTTTGAGCAGCTTTTGGGTATAAATTAAAGTCTTTATTTCAAATAATTCTTTGCCACCGGCTTGACCACTTTATTTGAGGTCTCAAACAGTGAATCTGTTCTCATCTCTTTCACTAATTTTGGCTGTAAGGTCTCTAAAGCTGGAATTTTCCGTCATCTTCCACAGAAACACACTGAGGAAAATTTGGGGTCTTATACTATAACAATTGGAAAGAACTTCACATTGTTGAAGATTACGAAAAACTAGCCTTCAATTCTGTACTTTACATGGAGCTTACTCGTGGGCTTTTGATAATTTGGATTGCTGTGACACTTCTTTCCCAAAATTCAAGCAATGTTGAAGGAAGGAACCATTTCCACAAGAAGCAGAAGAACAAAAGGCCCCCTCCTAAAGTTCCTAGTCCCCAAGCCCCTGTATCTCCCTCCCCTGCTGAACCTCCCCCTGTTCCTTCTGATCCAAACAACCCTCCTTATCCTCCCCCTGCTCCTTCGGTCCCGAGTGACCCCGGCTCCAACTGCATTTTTGATGTGACAGCTTATGGGGCTGTCGGAGATGGTTCCACTGATGACACTGAAGCATTCAGGGAAGCATGGAAAGCTGCCTGTCAAGTAGAATCCGCAGTTGTTTTGGCTCCTGCAGACTACACTTTTATGATCACATCAACAATCTTCTCCGGCCCATGTAAGCCGGGGCTTGTGTTTCAAGTAAGAATTTGAGCAAACTCAATTCTATCTTTTCTTCTCATTTAAGAGGCATTTTATAGAAAGCCGATATATTGATTCTTGTTTTGAATGTGAAAGGTGGATGGGGTCCTAATGCCGCCTAATGGACCGGATTGCTGGCCAAAATCTGATAGCAATAAGCAATGGCTAGTCTTTTACAGACTTGATGAAATGACTTTCACTGGAAGTGGAACCATTGAAGGGAATGGTGAGCAGTGGTGGGAACTCCCCTGCAAACCTCACAGGGTATTCATTCTGCATTCCACTCTGCACTACGTAGTTCAATTTTCCCCTCATTTCATTGAAATGAATTTCCACTCACCCAGGATTCCATAATTCTACAGTCAACATTATCTTGTACAGTTTTTTTTTTTCTTCCTCCACTCACTTGATCAAAACTGAATTGCCACTAAATGCAATCAAAATGCCATTTTCAGGGTCCCAATGGATCGACGTTGCCTGGGCCATGTGACAGCCCTGCTGTGAGTAAAACCATCCAAATGCCTCATTAAATCTTCAATCAATTGATGAGGTTTTTAGTTGTTAACTTTCTTTGCTTATTATTTCAGCTAATTCGCTTCTTCTTGAGCAACAATTTGGTGGTTAGACAGCTAAAGATCCAAAATAGTCCCCAGTTCCACATGAAATTTGATGGCTGCGAGGGAGTGCTGATAGAGAAGTTGTCCATTTCTTCTCCCAAGCTTAGTCCCAATACTGATGGCATCCACATCGAGAACACCAAATATGTTGGAATCTACGATTCTGTGATAGGCAATGGTAATAGAATTGAAATCCTGTCCTGTATACTGCATTTGACAGTTGGCGATTACCCGTTTTGCTAACATTCTTTAATGTGATCCTGACTTAACAGGTGACGATTGCATTTCGATTGGACCCGGCTGTTCAAATGTTGACATAGAGGGTGTCACTTGCGGGCCTAGCCATGGGATCAGGTAAATGGTTTCTTTTTCATCCATATGTAAATACTTGGCCAAACAACTAGTCAAATTGGCCAAGTTCAGCTATTTTTTAGGCTCTCTCTTTGTCATTACTTTTAAGTCACAAACATGACACATGATCTCTTAGGGGCTTTCTTGAAACCAAATTTAGTAAGAATGGCTACAATTTTTTTTTCTTCTAATGGAGTATTTTTGAGAGTTCAGTACATGGAAGAAAAATAGAAGTTGAGAAACTGAAAATGAAATGCCTAAACATGAAATTTCAATATTGTTGTCCCCCAAGCTTTAAATGGCACTTTTAACTTCTTCAGAAAGCAGATTATGCAAGTGGTGATTACTGCTCACTTGACGGTGAAAATGCTTATGACCATATCCATGAAGTAAATTTATATCTTATATCAGATCCTACAGTGAAACTCTAGAAGTCTATGGGAAAAGGAAGAAGAAGAAAAGAAAGAAAAAATTTGCTTCAAGAGGACATGCTTTTAGAGTTGGGAGATCTTATATTTATCTTATCAATTTAAATTGAAGAAACACTCAAGAATTACAGCTCACAGTCAATAACCCAAAAAACTATAAAATATGGAAAATTAAGAAAAACACACAAAACACACATTTTGGCACCTCGAAGAGTTGGTACTGTTTTGGAAGCATAACTTAGCCACTCTGTTTTATGCAGCATTGGGAGCCTTGGGGTGCACAACTCTCAGGCATGTGTTTCCAACATAACAGTCCGCAATGCAATGATAAGGGATTCGGACAATGGACTCAGGATCAAGACATGGCAAGGCGGGACGGGTTCTGTAACAGGCATATCATTTGAGAACATAGAAATGGAAAATGTTAGGAACTGTGTAATCATAGACCAATATTACTGCCTCACAAAGGCTTGTCGAAACCAGACTTCAGCTGTTTACGTGACAGACGTATCATACAGGAACATAAAGGGCACCTATGATGTCAGGAGCCCTCCCATACACTTTGCATGCAGTGATACAGTGGCTTGCACCAATATAACAATGTCAGAAGTTGAGCTTCTTCCACATGAAGGTGAACTGGTGGATGATCCATTCTGTTGGAATGCTTATGGAACTCAGGAAACCTTGACAATACCTCCAATTGATTGTTTGCAAGATGGGGAGGCTCAATCCACAGCAGAGAGCTCCGCTTATGGCTGTTGAGTTTTTTTCAGTACATTTAACCATGTAGAATACTGCATAGAGCCAATCCCAAGAGCCATAATTTCTTATGGGTCTTGATTCTTATTTAGGCTCCATCCCTTTGGGGTTTGTTCCCCTTATTGTGTGATGAGATGTAGTAGAAATGGGCATAACTTTTGCCCTACTGTGTTGTAGAGTGGGATTTTTACATATATATTGTTACAAAAGAATTGCAGTAGCAGTTCTATATCTCAATACTCATGTATGATCTTCAGCCATCCGATTCTAGCCTCTTGTGTCCCATCTTTTTGAGTTCTGTATGATATAAATAGAGCAGATATTTTACTAATTTTAAACATTAATGCTATCTTAAAAACAATTAGTTTGTACCAATTCTCACCTTCACTGGGTGTAATTTTATATATATATATATATATTTGTAAAATTTGGGCCAATTTTTTTTTTTATAAAAAATATTATATTTTTCAAATTTTACATATCAAATAATGTGACATTGAAATATCATTAAATCATTTAATTAATGTTGAAATAAAAATTTAAAAAATCTTCTACTACTCATTTTCTACATTATTCCATTCTCTTTAATAAGTCATCATGTAATCGTAACAACATTTCTAAGGCATTTGCCTATTTTAATACTATGTTAATAACTTTATTTCTTTAGTATTTTTTTCTCGATTTTTCTTAAAATATCTAAAATACATGTGATAACCTTTATTATTTAGTAAAAGAGGTTCGATATGGCATACATGATTACATGGAGGATGATATTGACAAAAATGAAGGGAAAAAAATCAGTAGACTTCTTATATCGTAATTACGGTAATGCCCTTATATTTCATTCTATTGTCAATAATACCGACTATATAAGGAAAACGATTTACCGTCAGATCAGTAATTAGCGGAGCCCATTGTCGCCTCTGAGTCTCTCTCGCTCTCTGCTGCGACGTGAGCGGTCGTCGCCGTCGCTACTCGCCGCTGATCGTTCCGATCTTCGGCGAATATATTGATTATAAATGCCGTCCCTTCAAACAGCTTTGCCTCCTGAACTTGCCAACAATGTGATTAGAGTTAGTATCATCTATTCATTGGTTCCTCCTTTTTCACTATACATTTGTACCATATATATATATATAGAAATCCTAAATCGAAGTTTTTGACGTTTTATTTATTTATTTGGTGTTCTAGCTTTACCGTGAATGCCTCCGAAGAGCTAAATTTATTGGCCAACGGGTATGTAATTCTCAATCCCTCTCTGTATTTCTTTCTTAATTATAATCTATTAGGAATCTGAACTGGATTTGGATTGAATCCATCTCAGTACCGAGAAGATTAATATTAGTAAAACAATGATTGAGTAATCATTACATACTAGGTCTTTCCGGTATTTTGGCACTTCTATTAATATTGAATAAACATAATTCTTTTTTTTTTCTTGGGATGTGTGGCTACCATAATTTAATTGAGATTTTGTTGACGAAGCTCTATTTATAAAGCAAACTATGTTGGCAAAACACTTGGGAACACAAGACAGCGGGCTGTTTTGAATTGTTTATCAATGTATTATTGCTTTCTTTTATATTCCAATCTTTGCGTGAACTTAGGATAGCTGGATGATGTAATTAATAGTATGGTAGTTTTCAGAGAAAATTGGCATATATGTGTGTGTGTGTGTGTGTGTGTGTGTGTATTTGACAAGTGAAAATTGGCATTCGTATAAAATTAAGTAGGGGCAGAAATTTTGAGTTGGGTGTAATGAAAATGCACATTGTATGAATAGATAAATTTTGAAGAGAGCCCTAGGTGTGCCCCTCACTCTTGATGTAGTTGTTAAAGCTATTATTTTCAACTTCATTGAGTCTTTGCTTTTGGTTGCTTCCTTATTGGCCACTTTGGGCTTCTATCTTTAATAACCTAGACTTGAGGGCTTTCTCACTTCTCAAATTGATGCTTTCTATTCCATCAACCTATTCGATCAGATAGCATAGGTTGATTTGATTCAGCATTACCATTTTTTTAAAGCCACAAATATAATGTATCTTCAATGGTATTTAATGCAGATCATGCTGACAAGAAAAGGAGCAATTCTTGAATTTTACATGTAGCATGCTTTGGACCTTGTATAGTCAAGTTTAGAGTTAAACTGAGTCAATTTATATTTAATTTAAATAACATATTGCTAGATAGTTTCATATATGTTTTATTGGGTTTTAACTTTTAAGAGTCAATGGTATTTGGAACTACGCCCGTGTTGTGCCTAGATCTTAACATAATCCTAAAACTATTCAAATAGCAGAATGGTGAAATATAATTCATATCGCTCATTCCAACTAATTAGGATTGAGTCCTAGTTGAAGTAAGAGTAACTCAAAAATTTGTAAATATTGATGTTTTCTTTCTATTCAATGGTGTTAAAGTTGAAGTTTGCAAAATTGAAGGTTATTTGATGTGACACAATCTTACAGGTGTGATTCCTAAGAAATTTTAGGTGGGGTTCTTTTGTTATTCTTCTCCCCTTTGTACTATTCTTAAGTTTGAGGTGGGTTCATGTAGAAATTCTTGAACTTGATTCAGTTTGGGCTGGATTATATATGATGGGGTCGGGTCAAGGTTTGACCAACCTCTCTTGAACCTGCCTGGTTGACATGGTTTCCTGCCGTGGCATCCCCTTATGCAAGGTTTATGATACATTTCTTTTTACCCCGAGTTGTAGCCATCACACTAAGAAAGAGCTGTACCGCCACAAAAGGTCAACTGCACTTTTTGCTTTTTCTCCCTTCTTTCCGTGATGAATGGATTTTTGAAACGGTCCTTTTGATGCTTAGTTTTTTTGGTAGAATAAGCACAAGCTTCAACACCATCTGGTTAACAAAAGTGGGTGTGGTAGAATAATTGATCAAATGTTTATTTATTCTGTTCATATTGGATGTGAAGCAATACTTGTAATTATTTACCTCCATCAACCAGGCTTTGGGTTGTTTGGCTCAGTTTTTTGAATCAAACGATGTAGTTGGGTTTTGTACTTGAGCATGGTTTCCACCAATGTTAAATTTTAGGCCTCGAGTTTCACTTATACCTATGCGCTTCTAGTAGGTCAGCATTAATCTTTGAATTCAGTTCTGTATCACGATGTGTTTCATAGGTGTAGCCACTCAGTTTAGTCAATTATGGAGTGGAACATGGGTATCAATGTGAATCTAAGTACGGATTTAAGGTGGTTGTCTCGTTGCAATGGCTTCTTGACTAGGAGTGGACTGGATCCTTGGTGAGCTTGGCCTAATAGTAAGGGAGGAGATATATGATTTCAGTGGTTAACTAACTGAGGGATTTGATGGATGCATTGCAAAGCCATTGACATTTCTGCGTATTAATGGTTTTGCCACATTCTCTTCGCAGATATGCCGATTGTTTGGTCACATGTTCATTGACAACAGGAATATAAAACAAATTTAATACCTCTTAAAGCAGTTTGTCCAAAACCAGATCTGAACTCTTTGGGTTTGAAACTGCAGTAGAAGGTAAAGTTGTGAAGTATACTGCCAAACTCTTGATTCTCTTGGTTTCTCCCGCAAAAACAAAAGCAGCGTCTGATATAATCTGTACTACTCTCCCTATTTCCTTCGCAAACCAGTAACCTTCAATCTTTATGGGCACAATCAAAGGTTAACCATGGCATTCTAGGATTTTTATTTATTTATTTATTTTTTGGGAGGAGAGGGGGGGGGGGGGGGATGGTAATCATCACTTTGGAATATCATTGGTGGAATTATTCTTGGCTGGAGAATCACTTCAAACTTTCAAAGTGAGATATAGCCCTCATGTTATGGGTTTTGCAGAGATTTTCAGAGCTAAAGAAAATGAAAGAAGAAAATAATCAGTCATCTGATGGGTCTGATAGTCTTTATTATTCAGAAGACCAAATTCATCAGCTTCCAAATCATAGATAGGACTTCAAAAACAGTTCGTGTTTTTTTTTTTAAGTTGGACAGGATTTAAAATCCTGGAGTTTAGCTAAAAAAGAACTAGCAAACACGATGCAATTCCTGGATTTCTTCTTTCTGGCTTTTCATTCCTGTGAAATCAACCAGATCCAAAAGTAAGGGATTTAACCCTTTGCTTATTGCCATGCCTTCCACCTCTGGCCATATTGTTTCTCTTGGCTGTGGATGCTGTTGTTGTTGCATTTTGTGTGTATATGTGTGTGTGTGTTTTTCCCCCACATGACCAAGGGTTCTCAGTTTGGAAATTATGCAATTTTTTTGTGTTGACTGTTTCAATTCACCTCTTAAATTTGAAACTCACATTTTTTAAATAAATTTTTCTCCATTCATTTTGTGGAGGAATAGGAAATTAACTTGGTGACTGGTTATGTCTATTTAATATGCAGCAATATAATACAGAGCTTGTTGTGGATATGGTGAGGCAGCAGTTTAAAAAACACATGCATGAGACAGATCCAGAGAAGATTCAGAAGTTGAAGGACGAGTGAGTTTCATTTCACCTTGTTTTTCACGTGTGTGCTTGTCACATTTGTAAGGATCTCGGTGGCCATACTATATCTTCAAGATGCAGTTCACTTACTGCTCTTCCTCCCTTATCAGACCAGTTAATATAACCATCCAATATGTTGGAGCACAATTGTTGGAACACCTATGCACTTACACAAACAGGAGAAAAAGAAGGGGAGGGGGGCTAGGGTAGAGTGCATGGTTTAATGATCTTTTTCATTTCTTAAATCAAATAACTAGGCTTAGGTGCTAGTTGTTGAATGCCCGCAATAACACAATATTGTTTGGTGGCACTAGTATTCTGAAAATTCTAATGCGTGATTTCTGGATTTGCACTGCGGCAATAACACGCTATTGTTTGGTGGCACTAGTATTCTGAAAATTCTAATATGTGATTTCTGGATTTGCAGTGCGGCAAGGGGACTCATAAATCACATACTGTATGAGTCTGAGAAGATGACTGGTCGTAAATTCAGCAAGAGCTCTTGATATTGGTTGAATGACGTACTTCAAAGATTTTGCAGGTTGTACTACTTGAAGTTTCAAGCTGGTTGATGACATAATAGAGGTAGTAACTGGATGTTTCCAAGGTTGCCTTTTTTGTAGTAAATGGGTTTTAAGACTATTAGGCTATATGAGATTTGTATGGTACATTTTTCAGAGTTGTTCATGTAGCACTAAAACATTCAATACATGTTGAAACACTTAGTAAGGCATGACATTACATTGTAGGATGATCTATGGTTAATGTACTGCATCAATATGATTATTGATGATTTCTCCTTTACTCATCCTTGTTCTTATGGTTTTCTCGGAAAAAGTGTTTGTAGTTGGCCGAGGATTCTATGAGCATCAAACATATTTAATTTGACCAGGATATTCCTAATATTGGTTTTTCATGTCAATATTTGTCAATGTGATTACATGTTGAGACTGAAAGTTATGAACTGGGTAATCTCGAAGTTGATATAATTTGAAAACCTGATCATAAAATCATCGGCCCCAATTAGAATTTCAAAATCAGATCAGAGAGCCAGTATGTTTTTGAAAACCAAGTTTATCTGTGCTCTTTTGTACACTTCAGTTCTCTTTTTCTGCGAGCAATGTTACAATTTTCAGTTCACAGAAGATACAGTACGTTTGTTATGGTGTATCAATGAAGCCAGAATGCCCAGGCAAGGGAGTCATTCTCTTCAAGTACGAGGTATAATTGAACTGTTGTTGTGATTGAAACTCATGTCCTCTAACAGAGGTTTCCTAAAATTGTTTGTTTTTTCTTCTTCACTTGCACTTGGTGAAAAACGTTGCCTTTTATTATTATTTGTAATAATAATAATAATAATAATAAAAAAAAAGTCTCCTCAATCCTTGTGTATAATATACCTGAAAAACAACTTATTGTAGTTGGAAGTGCTGGGCAGCATTCCTAGAGGAGATGCACCTGTTGTGATTGTGCTTGCAACCATGTTGACAATAATTAGATTTAAGTGTTTTGCATTTATTCTGTATAGTCAATCCACTCATCTTCTTCCAACTGAATAATTTAAAGTTGGGTCTCTGAACATTGATTGAAATCACCTGTTTTTTAAGGCTTTCATTGAACTAGACAACAGAGCACATGCAATAAAATTTAAGACAGATTCTGAAATCATTTTCAAAAGGGACCTACAACCCATGTGACATGATGTGAAATTCCCCAGTCAATTTCTGTAATAGCTCCATTATGCCAATTCCAACATATCCCATCCAATTGTACATGAAAAAGGCTACTTGAAAGAATTACAGCCACTGCTTCCATTTCACTTTTCCTATACAAATGCTTATCTTTCATCTTTTACTGCAGAGATTGTCCCTTTGACAATACAGCAATGAGAACCCTTCTCTTGGCTTCTGCTAACTGCATTGCCACGTGAAAAGCCTCAACTTTTGTGTCACAGGGTAACAGTGAATTTACTTTCTAATTTTCCAAGCACGGTGGGTGTGTGTGTGTATAAAAAAGATCAGCTCTTATTTTTCCTTTAATAAAATTTAAACAAATTATTTTTAGCATAGCTGTAAAAATACATGGACCTGTCACATTTCGGATAACACTAGGCTAGCACCACTCATTAATAAATGCCAACCCACCATTCACAAAGCAAAAGTCCTTGCTCGTATGATAAACCCTTTAATAATTATTAATTAATAATCACAGTGACACACAAATGTATTAATATATATATATATATCATTTATTCCATAGTACAACCCAGCCCATGGCATCCTCGCACCATCACTGTCGACATCAGAATGTAGAAATGCACGACATGGTTGGTTTTATTCAACCAGAGTCTCAATCTCCTAGAATTCGGAAGGCACAAATACAATGATACCAATTATCCTCAACAAAGACTATATTGCAAGAATCCATTTGGTTCATTGGCCATTTCACTTGCAACATCATGAAAGCAACCAACTAGTTCCTGACTATCGAGCACACTCGGAACAAGTGTTCTCAAATAAAAACACAAACCTGCATGTACTGGAACAAGCATGACACAGAAAAAAGGTGATGGTTGGGGGTTTGGGCATGACCCCTTTGGAAACATCATGCAATGATGTTCTAATGAATACCATGGTGGTAGTATTATAATAGGTAAAAAGGCAACGGTCGGAAAAATGAAAATAAAATACTCTACTGATCATTGATAAAACTCTAATGTACCGCAACAAGCATGGCAGAGAAAAAAGTTACCTGTTTCTCTCCATTGTACTCCTTACACGTTGCAAAACCCGGACAAACTCATAAAACATTGAGAAATCTAATCCTACAATGTTGTCACCATCTGCAGCCATTTTAGAATGTTTTGAAGAATAACTGTATGGGTTCTGACAAATGATAAAGTCGAAACCACCAAACTTTTTAATCAGACCATCAAGCTTGCTACTTGCTAGCCTATGAATGTCTTCAATCTGCACCAATTCCCCAGTTTGTCCAGAATTTTGCCACCATTGCATGAGTATCTTCCGCTTTATTCCACAAGGCTCTACAGAAACAACAGCTTTCAAATGAATGCCAAGCCGATGCAAAGTTATCTCCGCTCCACCAATTCCACTGTAGATTGATAACACTGTCAATCCTCCTGGTACCAAAGACTTTAACACAGAGAGATGATATGCCAATGTGTCGGTCTGGAAGCAGTGCTTGAGTGAGAGAAGTCTTTCCGTTAGGCTAAAATCAGTAGATTGAGTGTGATGCAAAGGATACCCCAGAATACACTCTAGATGTTCTGGCTCTATGGGGGCCAGTTTGTGATTGCCAACCCACACAAGATTCAATGTCCTACACTGATGGAGGAGGTCTCTCTGCTGTTCAACCGAGAGCATCCCTTTAGAATCAATTAATATCCTTCCAAGTCTATCACATAGTTGAGAAATTCCACTAGTTTCAGAACTGATGCAGCTCAACTGCTTCCTTGTATCCCACGATGGCCACCATTTCTTTGTATACGGTATTGCTTCTTCAATAGTCATTGGTGGCTTTGGAAGAATGTGAAACCTATTTTCAATAGGAAGATTGTGTATGTAGCCTTCCTTCCTGCTCAAGGCTGAGAAGAACTGAGTATTCACATATTCAGGCTCAATCGCATACAAGAATTGTGATATTTTGATCCAAGCATCATGAGATAAATTCATAACATTTCCATAAA